>LR738711.1:640473784-640483784 GCA_902687465.1 Secale cereale | reverse complement strand
CCCCCCCGGCTGTCCTTCGGGCGCATGGTAGGTTCTGGAACGCTGATTTTTTATATAATTTTTCTGGATTTTTCCTGGCAGTTCTCGTAACGTGAAAACCTGAAATACAAAAACAGCCGAAAACAGAAACTGGCACTAGGGTGCACTGAGTTAATAGGTTAGTCCAAATATGATCAAAAGTGTATGGAAGTGTATAAATATCATAGCAATATCACCCAAAAGAGGCATGGAGCAAGCAGAAATTATAGATACGTTTTCGACGTATCAGTGTCAAAACCGGCGGATCTCG
This sequence comes from Secale cereale, assembly GCA_902687465.1. Classification (NCBI taxonomy): domain Eukaryota; kingdom Viridiplantae; phylum Streptophyta; class Magnoliopsida; order Poales; family Poaceae; genus Secale; species Secale cereale. Next base: position 640,483,495 of record LR738711.1, on the reverse strand, counting down.
GGTAAGGGGTCCCGAACTATGCGCCTGAGGATCGACGGTAACATGAGACTAGGGACACGATGTTTACCCAGGTTCAGGCCCTCTCGATCGAGGTAATACCCTACTTCCTGCTATATTAGTATGGATGAATATGAATACAAGAGTTGATATACCTCGAGATCGTAATGGCTAAACCCTAAGTCTACCCTATGAGGATATTGTGATTCTCTTCTAGCCTCTACGGGCTAAACCCTCCGGTTTATATACACACCGGAGGGGCCTAGGGTTGTCATCTTGCAGAGGAAGGAAAATCTACACCCGAACCTAAAATTTGCCATTACAGGAATACAGGAGTTCTATCCGGATACGGGAGATGATCTTATATTATAATCTTCATGGCCCACCAGTCCGGCCCACCATGAGTTTATCCAGTCACATGAGGACCCCTCGATCCAGGACTCCCTCAGTAGCCCCTGAACCTGTCTTTGATGACGATGATTTCGGCTTCCGTATTGTCTTCGGCATTGCAAGGCGGATTCATTCTTCCGAATAGATCTTCTGCAAAAAGGTGTATTGTGTTCGCCTCTGCAAGGTTAGTACAACCGTTAGCCTCGAAGGCAAGGCTCTTTAAAGAAAATCAATAGTGTGTCTCTACTGACAACTTTTGGGTGAAGCGTCGCGCCCATCCCACTAACATATCGAACCGTCTTATTCGGTCCTAGTTTCGTGTTTCGAGGTATATCCTCATTGACACATCCCGTCAGAATAGAGATCGTGCCCGCTTATTGTGGGATCCTTGTCAATATGACGTGAGCACCCACGCCGCGCATTACGCACGACCGCTTTGGGAACCGGCGAGTTTTATGGCTAAAGTGGGGGGGACGTTCCATAGTCACAGCGTTATAAAAGGACACCGATCCCTTTCATCTAGCCCACGCCCTCCTCAAGCTCGAGCTCTCCAATCTCCCTAGCCCCAGCATTCTCATCTCCTGCGCACACTGCTCCTCGTTCCTCAACCACTACTCCCCTTCCCAGCGATGGCTGCATCCGGTGCCAGGGGCAAGTGGGAAACTTCCACGGTCACTGAAAAGACCATGGTGGATCTTAAGAGTGCGGGCTATCTCGCCGCTGATATCGTGCACCGAGTCCCTGCCAAGGTTCGGGTAATTCCCGTCCCTGAGGCGGGTGAGAGGGTGGTGTTTACATCCTACTTTGTTAGGGGGCTAAGGTTTCCACTCCACCCGTTTGTTCGGGGTCTTTTGTTCTTCTACGGGCTAGATTTCCATGATCTAGCCCTAAACTCAATCCTCCACATATCCGCTTTTATAGTGGTATGTGAGGCCTTTCTCCGCATCCCCCCACACTTCGGCCTATGGCTTAAGACCTTTAACGTGAAGCCGAAGGTGGTGGACAGGGAACACGCGGAGTGCGGGGGCGCCATGATTAGCAAGCTCCCGAATGCAACTTGGCCCAAGGGCTCATTCATGGAGACGAATAAGGTCTGGCAGCAGGAGTGTGGTTCTACATCACTGAACCCCGCGACGCCAAGTGGGCAGTGAAGCCTACTTTCACATCCAGACCCCCAGAGAGGCTGACCTCCTAGACCAAAAAGGGTCTGAACTGGGGGTCTACAACTGAAGTGACGACTCTTGTGAGCCGCGTGTTCGGCATGATTTCCAAGGGGCACCTGCTCTCCTCCGTGGTCCAGGTGATGCTGACCCGAGTTGATCTCCCTTGCCAAAGCCGGGAATCCTCCCTATGGGAGTTCGATCCGGCAGGAGACAAGCCGCTGAAGCATCTCTTCGGCTTTACGCATAAGGAGATCTAGAAGCATCTCTTCAAGAGCTAGAAGGAATGGCCCGAAGAGACCAAGGATGCGGGCTACAGCACTATGGCCTCCGCCCCAGAGGTAATAGAAATCCTTGCTGAACATATACCCTTTCCCTTATTTGACGATAATAGGAATTGGAATTTGTACGCGATATATAGGGCTGGACGAAGAAGGCGACCCGAATTAAGAGCCCGGGACCTTTGCCCGAAGACCCAGAATCGCCTCTAGTGATGGCGATGCTGGTCCCGGCGCCGTACAAGGCACCTACCAAGAAGCCCAAGAAGACGAAGGGCAAGGGGGGCGGAGACAGCCCCCATCCCGTGGGCAAGAAGCCCGAGGACCTCCACATCCTCTCCTTTGATGAGGTGGAGGAAGATGAGGAGGAGGAAGAAGAAGAGCCCCCTGCGCAAGGCGGGGGGAAGAAGAGGGGGGCGTTGCTGACGCGGGTACAGTCACGCCCATGAGGAAACTGAACCTCGGAGGTAGTTTGGATTTGTCCGAATATAGCTTTGTTGTGAAGCCCAGGGTGAAACCCATGCCCGAATCGTCAGTTTGTCCGGATTGGCTGCTGCACTTTTGCTTTGTTTTAGTATTTACTTACTGTTTTTTCCTGCTGACATACAGCCCTCCCGGTGGACACCCTGATGCTATCTCATCGGAGGGGAACTCTCTTGCGCCTGGAGAGACAGAGAGTAACCCGCCAGTCCGAGCTCCATCGCCCATGACCGGCGGGGACACCGAAGTGCCCTCCCAGCGGGTGTCCTCCGCCCAAGGAGACGAGGGTGGGGCAGGTGACGGGGTGACCAGAGGTAATACCTCGGCCGCTGCTGATCATGGGGAAACAACCCCCATGGAGACCGAAGACGTGGGGCCCAAACAATCTGGGGCCCCACTGGATACTGTCCCGGAGCCTAGTGCGGCTCCGGGGTCCAAAGACCCGACTCCTCAAACGGAGGAGGATACTATGGTGCCTGGAGTTAATTCGGAAGCGTCGGACTCTATGGAGGGAGCACTGCAGAGTGCTCCCGTCATTGAAGAACACCGCACCGTGATGGGTGCGGTGATGAAGAAGATTCAGTCCGTCAAGGGCGGACTGAATGAAGCCTTCAACGGCCTTTTAACAGGCTTTGAGGTAAGCAATGTAATGCTTTTTATAAAAATATATTTTTAATGCACATACATAGCCAGTAGCCCTTGATGCTTTGTGTGATTCTGAAAAGAATCGGACGAAGTATCCGTAGTATAGCATGCTTACGGGGCTGAACTGTTGTGCAGGCTTCATTAGTTGTGGCAACTGCGCGAGACGCAGAGGTTGCCAAACTAAATCGGAAGCTCGAGTTGGCCAACGCGGACCTCGACCGCGTCAACCGGCGTTTGGATGAAATGCAAGGTATGCAGATTTTTGAAATGTCAATAAGACTTAATTGATTGAGTATGCTTATAAACTCTAATGTTGTATTCTTTTTTACATAGTTGGCGCCAGTGAGCTTGAGGCCCTCAAGGGCGAGGTTGCCAAGGCCAAGAGGGAGGCCGAGGCGAACAAGGTGGCTGCTGACAAAGCGGATGCCGATTTAGAGGCCAAAAAGGCTGAGTGCAAGAAGCATTGGGCTCGGGTGTCCGAAGTCGAGGTTGATCTCAACAATGCCATTCTCAAATGTGAGGCATTGGAGAATAAGACTTCGGAGCAAGCAACTGAGCTATCTGTGGCGATGAAGACTACCCAGGATGCGTGAAGCGAGTCACGCGGTGCTCGTTAGGAAATCGAGCAGGCACGGCAGATAGCATCAGGTAAGACATTTCTCTTACAGAGCATCCTTGCAGGGCAGAAGTACATTGGGCTGACACGATTATGGAGTTCTCCAGGCGTGTTTGCTGATCTTCCGAGGAGCAGCGTAGACGCCGCCCAATATTTCCGAACCCTGGAGGGGAACAACACGAAGAAGTTGTTTTGGTCGCAGTTCCATGCGCCAAAACATCCGGTGCCCCTCAGCGAACAGATGAAGCAACTGGTCGAGCTTCACAACATGGCGGGCTCGGCCATGAAGGACTTAATAGTCCGGCTATGGCCCGCTGAGCCAATCCCAAGTAGCTACTTCGGATTGGTGAAGCGGCTCGTCAAGGCGAGTTCGTGGGTCGACGCGTTAACGCGTTCGGCCTGCATAGAGGGTGCTCGGATGGCCTTCGCTCGTGTCAAAGTGCATTGGACGAAGATGAATGCAGTGCATATAGCTACTGTTGGCCCGCCCGCAGGCAAGGAGCACCGCAAGCCGGAGAAGTACTTCGAGGACGTTATCGAGGGCGCCCGCCTTATAGAAGGCCAGTGTTCGAAGGATGTTGTTTTCGACTAATTGTATCCGGATGTAAAGACTATTCTTATGAATCCAGTGTATATAACTTTTGCGCTATTATAATATCAGCGTCTTTTACCTCCTGTGTGACTGTTTATCTAAATATGAAAGTTTCCAGTCGTCGGCTTCAGCCCCCAAGTACATAGTACCTGGGGTGTTCGGTCATATGCATGTACACTCTGTATCCAACGTCTTGGTCCGTATAGGAGGTGTATGCGGAGCTAACCAGGCAATCAGACTATGCGACGTTATTGCTTTCACTTAGTCGTAGGAGTTTGACGTGTTGGGCTAGGTACTAGCCCCTGGTGCGGATATAATATTACTTACTTAAGGCATCAATTGCACCTAGCTGGGCGAAGAACCATCCCTTCGTATAACACGGGGTAGATCTCTATTGATCGTAGTATAAAACTAAGTCACCGGATTGTAGACCAGGTTCTCGCTTATCATGACAGTCAGTTTTCGGCTTTCTCTACTGAGGTACTTGACCGGAATAGTCGGGAACGTACGGGTAAGCACAAGAGCCGGGCAACCCAACTATTGACCCAAGACATGACTCGAAACTGATGCATATAAGGAAAATATCCAGGACGCCGAACACTCCCTATAGGTGTTCGGTCTTTTCGACATAAACCAGGGCTGAATACAGCCCCTGGTAATAAACCCTTATTGACAAGGCACACATGGCAATCTGATGCGGGAAGAGAACATTTTATGGTGAGTGAATAAAACTCCAAGCATAATGCGAGTAAAACCGTTCTATTAATATCCCTCTATAATGTTGAAAAACCTTTTTTGGACATTTTACATGCCAAGAAGGTATATAACAAGAAAGAGAAAAAAGGTTTACACAGGGTCTTAATCTAAAAAGAAACCTTAGTGCGGGTCCCTGCTGCACGTCTGCGCCGTTTACTCCTCTATAATGTTTCCTTGAAGGGGTGAGAATACGATTGCCATTGGTAAAAAAGAAAGAAGATAAACCTGGAAAAGAAAAGTTAATCCAGTGTGGCCATGACAAGTCTGGTTTGTTTAATGAACCTAAAGAAGATAAGTTTAGAGTCTGGATAGGGTCTAGCCGAACTATGGACTATATGCAGGTGCCCCCGGTCGCCGCCCAAGTAATTTTTAAGGCGTAATTATGTACTCGAGGTACGTATGCCATTACCTTGTGGAGCAGTCGACGGGGGCGTAGTGTCAATCTTGCTCATGGTCATCTGAGCTGCCGCACTAAGGCGTGTGCCGGACACGTTTAGTTGTGTCCGCTATTGATGGATTATCCGGCTTGAATAGGCCGCATTGGACTTCGGCTGCTAAGGCCGCAGTGTCCTCCTCGGTATGGAGAGAGTGCTCCATATTTCCATTGACCGTGATAATGCCACGTTGTCCAGGCATTTTAAGCTTTAGGTAGGCATAATGCTGGATTGCATTAAAGCGGGTGAAGGCCGTTCTTCCGAGTAGAGCGTGATAGCCACTTCAGAACGGAGCTATGTCAAAGATTAGTTCTTTGCTTCGAAAGTTGTCGGGGGAACCGAATACAACTTCCAACGTTAGAGAGCCTGTGCAGCGGGCTTCAATGCCCGGTATCACTCCTTTAAAGGTCGTGCTGCTTGGCTTGATTCTTGATGGGTCGATCCCCATCTTGCGGACAGTATCCTGATATATCAGATTGAGACTACTGCCGCCGTCCATAAGGACTCGGGTTAGATGGTATCCATCGATTATTGGGTCGAGCACTAGGCAGCCGAACCCCCATACCAAATACTAGTCGGATGATCCCTGCGATCAAAAGTGATCGGACAGGCTGGCCATGGGTTGAATTTGGGGGCGACATGCTTAACGGCGCAGACATCTCGGAGTGCGTGCTTGCGCTCCCTCTTTGGGATATGAGTGGCATATATCATGTTCACTGTTTTGACCTCTAGTGGAAATTTCTTCTACCCCCCTATATTCGGTTGGCGAGGTTCATCCTCGTCTTCGCTCTGAGGCTCCTTCCCTTTGTGTTCAGCGTTTAGCTTGCCGGCCTGCTTGAAAACCCGACAGTTGCGGTTGGTATGGTTGGCAGGTTTCTCTGGGGTGCCATGAATTTGGCAGGGCCTATCTAATATTCTATCCAAACTTGATGGACCATCTTTGTTGCCTTTAAATGGCTTCTTCCGCTGACCGAGTCTGGAGCCACTGAATCTGGCGTTTACCGTTGTATCATCTGGGCTTCCAGAATTGTTTCGACGTTTGTTTTTGTTACGTCGTGGCATTCCATTGCCATCCCTGACTTCAGATGTTCCAGGGTCACTGGTACTACTACGAGCTAACCAGCTATCCTCACCCACGCAAATGCGAGTCATGAGTGTAGTTAAGGCTGTCATTGTCTCGGCTTTTCCTGTCCAAGGTGTCTGGCTAGCCATTCATCCCAGATACTGTGCTTAAATGTCGCTAAGGCTTCAGCGTCCGGACAGTCCACAATTTGGTTCTTCTTGGTAAGAAACCGATTCCAAAGCTGGCGGGCTAACTCCCCGGGTTGTTGGATGATGTGACTTAGATCGTCAGCGTCCGGGGGCCAGACATAAGTCCCTTGAAAATTGGCGCGAAAAGCATCCTCAAGTTCTTCCCAACTCCCAATGGAGTTCTCTGGGAGGTTGTTTAGCAAGTGCCGAGCTGGTTCTTTCAGCTTGAGGGGCAAGTATTTGATGGCGTGGAGATCATCTCCTCGAGCCATGTGGATGTGAAGAATAAAGTCTTCTATCCAGATGTCGGGATCCGTTGTTCCATCGTATGCTTCGATGTTCATGGGTTTAAACCCTTCTGGGAAATCATGACCCACTACCTCATCGGTGAAGCACAGAGGGTGTGCAACTCCTCTGTATCTTGCTATATCGTGGCATATGTCCCATGGTTGTGGTGTTCGGTATTGCCCCTAAACTGGTATGTCACCGGCGTGATTGGCTTGATAGTCGCCGTCTCGTGCGGAGCCCAGTCCCTAGGTCCGTATATAGACCTAGTCTTGCTAGCTTTTTTGTTCAGGTCCTCACGCAGATCGTGTTTTCGGACTTGAGCCGCACCCTCCTTTCCTTTACGGAGTGGTGGTGCGGGCTTGTGTACGCCATTGCTAGCGACTCTGTCCCGTCCGTGAGGTGGTCGGTCCGGCTTGCCGGTGGTCTTATTCTTCGGTGGGACGGGCGCAACAGCCTCGTCGTCGAATACGGGCAGTAGTTTACGCTTAGGATAGCCTTTGGTTTGGCCGTTATAGCCATGTTTCTGTTCGGCATCTAGCACCTCATTTCATCTATCATTGAGCGTGTCCTGTGCGGCTTGAAGCCGTCTCTGCTGCTTTTTCAGGCTCCTTGCGGTGGCAATAAGCCTCCGATGGAAGTGATTTTGTTCTGACGGTTCTTCTGGGACGATGAATTCATCGTCGCCCATGCTATCCTCTTCTTCGGAGACCGGTTCATAAGTACCGTCTTTGGCATCGCTGTCATCTGACTGCGGCTTTGTACTCTATTCGACGTCCTCTTGCTCCTCCTGCTCCATCGCTGGGTCTGCGCGGTCTTCGGCTTGTTCCGAATATCATCGTCAGTAGTCACAGTGTTGCTATCCTTTCCTTTACGGGATTTAGTTCGGTGCTTTGGACGCCGATATTTGGGAGTTTCTTCGGTGGGCTTGTCCTCTACGAGATTGTTTTCGCCGTCGCCCTCCGCCTCTTTGGGTGTATCCACCATATACACGTCCAACAAAGATGTAGCTGTCCACCGCCCGGTTACAGGCCGGTCTTGATCTGGATCCGCTTCAGTTTCGAGGTCCATCCCTTCGAAATCTTCGGAAGCATAGTCAAGTAGATCAGTTAGATCTTCGACCGTGGCTATCAAGTGGATGGTGGGTGGGCAACAAAATTCTCCATCAGCCTCCAGTTCGAACTAGATACAATGCGGTTGTGTGTCCTCTTCTAGGGAGAGGTATCTTAACGACTTTAACATGTCGCCAAAGGGTGAGTGCTGGAAGATATCCGCGGCACTGAATTCGGCGATAGATGCTTGATCGTGTTTGAAGGGCGCGGATGCGCGTGATTCGGAATCAGAGGCCGGAGTTGGGTCCAGGGTTCTGGTAACACAGACCCCGCTCGTAGTTGGGTCTATGTGCTGCTCCAACGCCGTAGAGTCTGCGGCTCCCATTGTGGGGTTGAGCTTCCAGTCCTCGGGTGGCGCGATCTGTTCTGGATCTAGGGCCAGAACTGTTGCAGGTGATATTTCCTGATCCGATGACAGAGTTAGGTCATGCTCATCGTGGTGGCAGAGATAAGTTGCCGCTGACTCGAATCCGGCGAAGATCAAATCTCCGCGGATATCAGCAACGTAGTTCAAGCTTCCGAATCTGACTTGATGGCCAGGGGCGTAGCTCTCGATCTGCTCGAGGTGGCCTTCGGTGTTGGCATGGAGCGCGAAGCCGCCGAATACGAAAAGTTGGCCTGGAGGGAAAATTCCCTCGGTGTCACCGTTGTTGTTGATGACGTGATCCATCGGTCCTTCCGTCGACGGCATAGTGGAACTCTCAATGAAAACACCAACGTCGGTGTCAAAACCGGCGGATCTCGGGTAGGGGGTCCCGAACTATGCATCTGAGGACCGATGGTAACATGAGACTGGGGACACGATGTTTACCCAGGTTCAGGCCCTCTCGGTCAAGGTAATACCCTACTTCATGCTATATTAGTATGGATGAATATGAATACAAGAGTTGATCTACCTCGAGATAGTAATGGCTAAACCCTAAGTCTAGCCTACCAGGATATTGTGATTCTCTTCTAGCCTCTACGGACTAAACCCTCTGGTTTATATACACACCCGGAGGGGCCTAGGGTTTGTACATGTCATCTTGCAGAGGAAGGAAAATCTACACCCGAACCTAAAACTTGCCATTACAGGAATACAGGAGTCCTATCCGGATACGAGAGATGATCTTCTATTATAATCTTCACGGCCCACCAGTCCGGCCCACCATGAGTTTATCCGGCCACATGAGGACCCCTCGATCCAGGACTCCCTCACCTGGCAAGCGTTGGGGTCTCCAATTAGGTTGTGGAGATCGCCCTGAGCAATTTGACGGGTTCTGGTGACCGCCCCCAAGGGTTGCCAAAGCGTACGGGTCCGGTGAACGCCCTTAAGGGTTGCCATTTGTACGGGTTCGGTGACCGCCCTCAAGGGTCCTTTAGTGGAATCACGGCATCTTGCATTGTGCGAGGGCCTGAGGAGATTACGGTGGCGCTAGTGGCTTCTTTGGAAGCATTGTGCCTCCACGCCGCTCCAAATGGAGATTAGCATCCGCAAGGGTGTGAACTTCGGGATACATCGTCGTCTCCGCGTGCCTCGGTTATCTCTTACCCGAGCCATTCTTATGCATTTTACTTTGTAATAGCCATATTGTTTCTTGGCATATATCTTTATATCACCTAGTTATCTTGCTTAGCATAAGTTGTTGGTGCACATAGATGAGGCTATTAACCGCTAGGTTTATTTTGCATTTGTTAAAGCCTAAACCATAATTATTTTAAAGCGCCTATTCAAC
>LR738711.1:640425642-640473665 GCA_902687465.1 Secale cereale | reverse complement strand
TAGGTGATATACACGATCTTTCAACTTGTTTAATGGGATAGAGCCCAAAACCACATCACATATTCGGGTTGGAGTATGTGCTTTACTTTGGTCCATTGGAATTGTCGGAACGATGTTACCTTGAATAGACAAACCATCACCAATTTTTTGTTGGTTATCTTTAGGGCGTCTACTTGGATCCGTATGTGGTCGTTACTCGGCCATGTGGACCACATGGGCATATGGATATTGCGTGCAACCGATGAGACATGGTTACACGGGATACTTACAACTGGTTTAGATGGCGATCCAAAAATAGGATAGGTGTTTAGTCATCTTACTTTATTTTCACCAACGATGACAAATTTCTTATTTTGAGATTCGTAATATTGTTTGAGACTTCATGTTGAACTTGGATTTTTAATAAAATGAATGTGTGCATAAGAGATGCACAGGTCGTGGGCATTCCTCCTTTTCAAAAAAAAAACATGAAGGTGAGAACGTAAGAGTTAATTAAATCACTGGCTCAGATCTCTTATGTACTTTTACGTCTCATGTGAAAAGGAAGAAAAGGAAAGGTAAGAGAGAGCATGCTAATTTTTTTCCAACATTCACGTTAATTGATGGTACTTGATCCAGCTCCTTGGTTTCTTCATGATGTCCCTGTTCCTGCTGGCGAGGGGCATCAAATACAAATACCTCAAGAACCACTACCACATCCTCTCTCCCATCCTGTAGGCGCTCACGTTCTTTTTGGTAAACTTGGGGCCCAACAACACCACCTTCGTTCTGCCGGCCAAGCTATTCCCGACGCGCGTGCGGTCTACATGCCACGCCATCAGCGCCGCATCGGGCAAGGCAGGCACCATCGCCGCGGCCTACGGGGTGCAGAGCCTCGTTGGGCGGTGTCAAGTACATGAAGCAGGCGCTTTCCGTGATCAACATGCTCTGCTTCTTCTTCACGTTCCTCGATCGTCCCTGTGACAATGGGACGATTGCTCGAAGAGATCTACGGCGGGGACGGCAACGCTGACGGCGCGGGCGCTGGGCATGTGGACAAGGATGACAAGATCCTGCTTGGAGCACCGAGTAGCGGCCACCGCCGTCGACGAATGCATGACAAGACGCAGCGATCGAAAGGGTACAAAATAACCATGCTATGCACTAGTGTGTTTTTTTATCCTCTGCGGGGATATTTCCGGACAGAGAATAACTGCATTACATCTCTAGAAGTAAAGGGATCGGCATCATTTTCCTCACTCGCAATTCTCCAACTGAAAAGCTAGAAAGAAGAAACTACTCCATAGACTACAATCCTGGTTTTCGGAACGAACGATTAAACTGGATGAATTGATTACACACACGGCGGCGTCGAGCTACAGAAGAGGGGGGGCTCAGTTCAGACTTCAGAGGAGCCTGTAGGCGGAGGAGGCGTCCAGCGGGTGGATGAGGTAGGTGAGGGCCAGCGCCACGAACATGAGCACGTACGCGATCCCTTGGTCCACGCTCGTTCCTGCCAACATCGATCCACAAAACCAAGCAAATCACTAATAAGCACCACACACACGCGCGAGGAGAGGACAGGGAGAGAAAGAAAATGGAGTACTAACCATCACTGGCGGTGGGTGCCGGGGCAGGGCCCTGGGCGTTGGCCACGGAGGCGAGCACGACGACGATGGCCATGGCAACAAGGGACGACGCTCTGGAGATTGACGCCATGTCCTCTCGTCTGTCTCTGGATAACCGAAACGGCCGGCCTTGGAGTTTCTATCTATCTAGATGTAGATCCCCCTCCCTCTCGCTCTGCAGATCAGGAGAGGAAGGGGAGGCAGGCACAAGAGAAGAGGCTGGCGTTTCTGTTGTGCTCGCATGAATTTCGGCGCTGCGGGATTTATATAGCCTTGATCAGAAATAGGCAGCGAGCTCGTGCATAAATGGGAGTGGCCAGCCTTGCTCCTCGTTCTCTCTCTGCCTAGTATTTTGACCTGTAATGACTAATATCAGATCCTCTACCCTAAAAAAAGGACTAACAGATCCTCCTATCTCCACCTGGATTGGATAGACGGTCGCTGTATTTTTATTTTATCTTTTGATGAAACGACGCAAAAGATTTTTCATTTCATTGATCAAGGAGAAGAGGGTCCGGACAACAAAGACATGCAAAAAAAAAATAGCGGAAATAAAACCACTACTCGCGAGGTAAAACAACACCCAAGCCACCTAGCACCCGCAAATCACCCACAACCTCGCCTCCTCAAGGATTTTGTCAACAATGATCATAGCTAGGGCAGATATGTTCCGGAAGACCCTAGTGTTTCGATCTTTTTAAACATCCTAGGCTACGAGCATCATAAGGGAGGCCATTGCTTTCCGATTTGAAGATCTTTTGAGGGCAATATCAGTCCACCAATCTTCCACCGCGACAATAGTTGACCATTCGTTAGTCATGATTTCACCAAGGCCACTCCACGCCTTGACCGCGTTCCAAACCACAACCGTGCAGCGACACTGGAAAAGAAGGTGGGCCGATGTTTATTGAACTTGGTTGCAAAGGGTGGCACAGACCGTTATTTGGCCACCCCCTTACAGTGGAGCCTATCGGCCGTCCAAACTCTATTGTGGATGATCAACCATGCGAACAACTTACATTTTAGAGTAGCCCACACCTCCCAAACATTTTAGAGTAGCCCACACCTCCCAAACGGCCTTCAGCAAAGGTGTGATATTGATCCCCTCGAATTGCATCTTGTAGTACGAGGACATCAAGGGGAGGCCGATATCCGTAAGCTTTCACGTGGTCCTATCATCTATGTCATGGTCAAGAATAACACCATCCAACATCTCCCAAAGGGTGGTGAACTCCTGGATATGGTCAATGGTAATGTCATCTGTCATGTCAATTTGGGAAACCTAGAAGTTATCATGTAGAGCCTTTTGCACCGTGCTACCCTTCTTTCTAGAAATATCAAATATTTTTGGCATGATATCCCTTGGCATCACCAAGGCTTGGATGCCTCGGACCAATCAAACCAAAGCTATCGGAGGTGGAGAGCGGTGGAGAGCGGTGGCGAACTTGTTTAAGTCAAAAACTCCGAGACCTCTCATAATCTTTGGCTCACACACTCGTTTCCAGTTGACCTTGCAATTTCCTTCTGTGCCTTATCGCAGCCCGCCCAAAGAAACACATATCTTAGGGCATCGATCCTCTTCCGCACCTCCGCCGAAAGGACTAGCGAGGTGATGTGGTCGATGGCAATGGCAAAGAGCACCGCCTTGACCAGTACGGCCCTGAGCCGCCTCATGCTTTCCCACCCACGGCGCAAGTTTACATGCAATTTTATCTTCAAGGGGCAGGAAGTGCACTACTTTGAGCATAGTGACTGAGAAGGGCAACCCAGGATACCACATGGGACTGGACGGAAGCTTCGCCGGCAATTGTTGAAGAAGCTTCGCCGGCAATTGTTGAAGAGTGTTAGTACAAACTTGAGTCACTTTTTTTGGACGGAGAAAATACTCACTATGAACGTGAGCATTTTGATCTACTAATTGTCAAGAGTAGATCAAAGTGAGCACCAGGAACAGGAGCCACGAGGCTCTTGCTGAAATTAGTGACCAAGCCGTGACCTGGTGGCTGTATTAGTAGTATCATCAGGCAGAGGAAGACTGTGCATGAGACTGCGAATTTGTTGCCCAGAAATCAAGGGGCGTTATGGACAGAAAGGTTCAACTATGGGCTCGTGATCCTTCCTTCCTGTCGAGGTGCCATGGCATGGCACACTAGACTGAAATCTGAAAAGTCTCAAACTGAAAAAGGACCCATATGGCTCCCAAGCCAACTGAAAAGATTAGAGTAAAACATGCGAGGTTATGACGACCATCAAAAGAATCCACATCAAAAATGCATGTTATGATGGTAAGAAACCCGTGCAAGGGAGTCACGTGGCTACATCATACGAAAGAGATACACCCCGGCATCAGCATTTCAAATCCTAGCAGAGAGCAAAGTTCGACATGAGAGCCGCCATGTCGATGCTTCTTCGTCAACGGGTTCAAACCATGGTTCGACAAGGAACTAACTAGGATCACTCTAATCCATACTGCTTGGTTTCAGTACCACCTGCATCACAACAAAATACGCCCCTCTCTATGACAAGTTATGAAGTCTGCATCTTATCCACGTACTTACTGCTTCGTTGCTGTCAACAGAAGTATGGATCTTCTTTGCTCCTGAAAATATCGTACAACTGCCGAGAGCAACTGAGTGCTACTTGCATAAGAAAAGGTGGATTCGTCGCATCATGATTCTCTAGTTCCGCAACAGTTTTTCTCATTGGTCCCTGCAGATCACCATCCAAAAGAAATTCTGCCAAAGTACGTGCCCTGAAGTGAACAGCAGAAACAAGTATAGTTTCAGATATCGGTGCCATGAAACAGCACTTAACCATCACATACATATAGTGTTACTAAGAAAAATGCAATGCACATATATCAAGGTGGTATAACAGGAATCACCTACTAAAAAAATGGCAGTTCATGGTTTTATACAAGTGAATGGTTGGACAGACAATTAACATGGGAATTTTACCTAAAATGCCTTATTCTAGTGATGCTTTACAGCATTTAAAATTGCATTCATAGAAGATATACCACAATATGTACTTGTTTAACTGGGATGCTTTCACACATGTGGGTGGGTTAACAACAATATTGCATGAGTATAAATTCAAGGCCATCGACTTTGCCAAAGTTCAACCTAAAAACACATACTAAAAGACACGTGTTAGAAATAAACATTTTCAAAATTTGGATTGCAACTTGGCTTCAGAACCTAGTTGAAAAAAAATTAAAATCGAATCTTAAGACTGCGCTGAGTGATGTGACCAGATTAAAAGCCAAAATTATTGTTTTTCTGCTCGAGTGACTTCCCAACTGGGTAAGTGATGTTGAACTTAACCTTTCAAGTTTTTACTAAGTTAACATACTTTCAAGCAACTTGCTGGAGCTGAATGCATCACATAGAAAACAGAGTAGAACATTCAAAGATATAAGATGTTGCCCTCTAATCTCTTATGTGCTGATGGGAATTGCACAAAGGAAATACAATATTGACTACCAAATATTAGTTTTATTTTTGTTTTTGAGAGAAACATTGGACATTACTGGACCTTGTAATGCACTACAAAGTAAATTAAATATTGGTACCAATATCAGTTTTTATTCTGTGGTCTCTTACTTAATTGATTATGTCTCCTCGATTCTGCAGAAATCAAAACCCATCTCTTGCTTACACAATAAAACAAAACTGAAAACTAATGAAATTCACCATACATAAGAATGGTTAAATTCCTTCAACAACTATCTACTTTTAGGATATTTATGAACTATGCATTAGGAAAAAATAGTACTGTACTAGCATTTTATTTGTCAAGAATACTTGACAAGATGATTACAAAGCTTTGATATATCAACAAAAGGTGTGTACTATTACTTAAACTAGCACAATGCTTGTGAGGAAATGTTTTTAATCATCTTTAATTTTTCAAATTTCGTTGAACTTGCATTGGCATGCATAACTTGTGCAATTTGCAAAAACAGCATATTTAGACCAGATATTTCATTTCTGCTTGTATGCAAATAAAAGGAAAGTTTGGACCATGAACGAGCGGTTGAGTGCTTAAAAGAAAATAAAGATCGGAACCTTAGCCAGCGGGTTATTTGTACGTGTCATTAGATCAGTACACAGAATTAATCAAGTTGACTATATGTAGAAGTACAGAAATATATCAAGCTGACTGCTCAGCCATTTGTAATGGGCTGGTTGTGCAAAAGCTGATGCTTATACTGACATTGAATTAGTACAGTGCATCAAAATTTGGATCAATGAAACAATTGGTGTTTCGTACATTAGATGCGGCTGCAGATAGAGGCGAAGGTGTCTCTACCAGTCGCTGTCTGAGCAAATAAATTGTTTGTAGATGATATTGTATCACACAGGATTGTTAAGGTTCGGATCGCAATCTAGCAGACTGCCGTTGTATCTCTTGTATATGTTCAGAACACCGACCGTTGATATAAGATCAGTATGCACGCATAATTAAATTTGAGCAGTTTTTCACGCAGGAAGCAAAATAGGAATAACATCAATTCTACGGCACGGCTATTGTTAACTGCAATGAGTTTGTTATCGCCGCCTTATTGCAGGGGACGTCCGGTGATCCAGACCTAATTCCTTGCTCATTCTTTCTTGCACGAACTATTTACAAGCGCTATGTTCATCCTCAGAACAACCATCATGCTTCAATTCACGCACAAGCACGCAGATCACAATTAAGTTAGTTTCTACATGGTTCAAGGTATATCTTGATAACTCATATCATTTTATAACATCCACACGGATACATACCTGCAATATTCATATATGGTGGTCTTAGTTCTGAATTTTTCAATGTGATGAAATATGTATTGGTTCAGGAACCGATTTGCTAGAGGTGTATGTCTGTACGAACCAGTTCACTAGCCTAGGATGTGTAAGTGGACTTACAGTGTCTCAAGGGCTTGTCATAGGTTGTGATCCGAAGAATCGTAACATGAATTATTTTTCCGTGTAAGGACATGGGAATTACAGGTATACACTATCGGATGCGATCTGTTTAGGTAAAGTTATGAAGAACCACCACATTCTATCTATTTGCGTACAATAACGACAATCTATCGGTTGCAGTCTGCCTACGTATAATTATGAAGATCTATCGGTTGTGATTAATAACTAATTAAAGGAGGGTCCACTGGATTAACGGTCGGATACTCGTCTCTCTTTGTTCCGTTGTATTGTGCTTTTAATATGCTAGTACTATAACAGAAGAATAACCAACAAATAAGAGCAAGAGCAGTATGTAGCTGCTATGAGCCATAAAATAGTGAGAGATGTCATATTGTCCTGCTCTTTTGTTTCTAAAGCTATGGGCATTCCAGTTTGTAAATGCAGTTTATCCTCAAGTGGCTTTGCTGAAACATACTGAAGGTTAGTTCTGATTCTACAATTGATTGCCAAATATTTATGATTGCTACAACTTAATGCAATTTGAAATTATTTAAGGTTTATTACTAGCATGGGCTAAACAAAAACAGTGATGATTGATATACACAAGATATGCAACAATATTTTTTTTGTTTAAACATTCGGCAAATTCAGCTTTTAACACACCTGTGTTCCTCTCTTGCATCCTCCATTGCTAACTTCCTTTGGCGATAAAGAGCACAGAGAGCTTGCATAGCTATCTCCACATGATTGCAAACTGAGCTAAACAGATGTCCTTCAGAGTCCCACTCACTGGTAATTGTTGAAGGCAACGAGCACGCCTCCCTTTTTACCTGGACATACTTGTTGTTGCCATTGCAAGGTTCAAATGGAACTCCAACCCTCGATATCATCCGTTCCTCACTCGGTCTTAATGTAGGTGAAATTTTTTCAGCACCAATGACCTTGTTGCCACATTTGTCCGATGATTCAACCATTGGGGTCTTGTTCATTTTTACATCCTCCTTCAATAGCTGACTGACCCCACTAGCTGGAACACCATCAATTGAGCCTTCTTTTTCGCCAGTTCTGGCTTTACAATAGTCACTCTTGGAAGAACCCATCTGTAGAGGGCTCCTGCTAAGAAGCCGCGGGGAAGGAAGCAGCATTGTCCTGGGCATCTCATCATCAAACTTTTCTGATTTCACAACTCCACTCTCCTGCACGGAAGTAGCCACCTTTGAAGCCTCGGGCATAACGGGCATCTTCCCAGTTGTTGTCATCTGCCCCTCCATCTTTACAAACAAAGATTTCTGCTGACCATTTCCCAGAGTACTGACCGAATCGCTTTGCCCCTGTCCATCCCCCTTCCCCGGTTCCAACTCACCGGGCTCGGCTCGTCGTAGTCGCTTGAAGCGCTGGCTCAGCGGCACTTTGTCATCCTCGTCTTCGTGCCCTTCCATTTCCATCTCGCCGGCCACCGCTGCCCTCTCCTCTTCCTCCTCGTCGCTGCACAGGTCAATAATGCCGTCGTCGTCGTCGTTCCCCTCCCCTTTCTTCGCCCCCTTGACGCGCCCCTCGTCCCGATGCACCGCTTCGGGGGCGGCGTCACCGGGCACGAATGCCATCTCTTGGGTCTCGTCCCGCGGCCGGTGGTACGCGCCAGCTAGCGACTTTTTCTTCTCCAGCTGTGCGTTGAGCCCCCTGAGCGCGGCCTCTAGGTCGGCCTGGACCTTGTCGACCCCCCTCAAGCGCTCCCTCGCTGCGTCGAGTTCGGCCTCCGCAGCCGCCAGTTTCGCCTCGACCGTGGCCTTGTCGCGGTCCCGCGCGGCGAGGATGCGCGAAACCGCATCGAAGTCGGCTCTGCGGTAGGTCTTGGTGAGGTGGATCACGAGCTGCGGGCCGGTGAGGAGGGCGAGTTCGTCCTCGGAGGCGGAGGCGGAGGACATCGAGGCCGGCGGCCCGGAGGCGGTGCACCGCTGCGAGCTGCCTCGGCGCATAGGGCCTTCGTGGTGGTGGTGGTGGTGGTTGTGGTGCGGGATTCCGGTGGTGTGGTGGGGAGCGGAGGGGGCGTGTAATGACCCGATGATGTGAGAGGGTTCGAGAAGGGGATCGGGAGAGGAAGGAGAAGGGAGTAGGTTGTTTTTTTTTTCATTTTTCTTTTGAGGGATCGGGAGTACTGAGGAGAGAGATGGGGATCAGACCATGAGATCCACACCTACTGGCCCAAGGCCACACTTGCACACACACGCTTACATGGCCGCGGCCCAACACTACAATTGCACCGAGTGCCTGGGTGTACGCTTTAGGGTTCAGTTAACTACTGGACTCAACCTGAAGGCGTTACAATCGCCCCTCCTTGAGCAGCTGCTTCTTCTTTTTCTCAGAGCTCGGCATCAAGGAAACGTTTCTGAATGACGTCGTAGTCTTACCAGGTGGTTGCGTAGGCTGGCAAAGTGGACCATTGCACATGTACCTGAGTGAGGGCGGCATCTCCTTTCTTGACCATGCGAGATTCCTGGATGGCAATGGATTTTAGTGGCGGCGGCGGCAGATCAGGCACCTTTGGCAGATCGGAGAAGACGGGAGTGTAGCTGGGGACGAACGGCTTGAGCTGGGAGATGTGGAAGACTGGATGAACGCTCGTCCGGTAGCAGCTCCAGGCGATAGGCGAGGTTGCCAACACGCTCTAGGACTGTGAAGGGACCAAAGAACTTGTACGCCAACTTGCGACAGGGACGCCTGGCAACGGAGACTTGGACGTAGGGCTGGAGCTTGAGGAGGACTTGGTCCCCAACGGTGAAGGAGCGCTTGGAGCGGTGCTTTTTTGCCTGCTTCTTGAAACGGTTTTGGACTCGATTTGGGGGAGGGGGTTGATCCTCCTCGGCGTCTTCGAACGCCGCCCTCTTCCTTGTTCGGGAGGAGTCACTCTCCCCACCCCGCCATGTCCCTGCTCTGTTTCCCGTCAGGGGCGGAGTGGGCTTGGATTTCCCTAGATTTGTTGTTCGGGGGTCCTATGGGGCGGAGGCCTTCTCTGGCCTTCGTCTCCTTCTTCCCCTTCTTCTCTGGCGCCTTGTACGGTGCCATGCTAGCATCTCCGCCAGCAAGGCCGTCATGGGGGCCTCCGGTAGCAGGGTCGGGCTATCGATCTGCTCAGCCTTCTGTAGGCAGCTCTGCGAAAGGAGGGAGAGGAGCTAAGTACTTCGTCAAAAATAGAAACCAAAGATAAGAGTAAAATTTGTTATACCTCCCAAGGAGGGGTTGCGACGTTGATACGTATCCGTCGTATCTACAATTTTTGATTGTTCCATGCCAATATTCTACAACTTTCATATACTTTTGGCAAATTTTTATACTATTTTTTGGGACTAACATATTGATCCAGTGCCCAGTGCCAGTTCTTGTTCGTTGCATGTTTTTTGTTTCGCAGAATATCCATATCAAACGGAGTCCAAACGGAATAAAAACGGACGGGGATTTTTTTTGGAATATATGTGAATTTTGGGAAGCGGAACCAACATGAGACGATGCTCGAGTGGGCCACGAGGCAGGAGGGCGCGCCCACCAAGGGAAGCACGCCATGGGCCCTCGTGGCCACTCCGTAAGGCGGTTGATGCTCTTCTTTCGCCGCAAGAAAGCTAATATCCGGATAAAAATCGTGTCAAAAAATCAGCCCAATCGGACTTACGGATCTCCGGGAATATAAGAAACGGTGAAGGGCCAGAATCTGGGAACGCAGAAACAGAAAGAGACAGAGAGACAGATCCAATCTCGGAGGGGCTCTCGCCCCTCCGCCGCCATGGAGACATGGACTAGAGGGGAAACCCTTCTCCCACCTAGGGAGAAGGTCAAGGAAGAAGAAGAAGGAGGGGGCTCTCTCCCCCTCGCTTCCGGTGGCACCGGAGTGCCACCGGGGCCATCATCGTGTGACGGCGATCTACACCAACACCTCCGTCATCTTAACCAACATCTCCATCACCTTCCCCCATCTATCTATAGCAGTACACTCTTCCGCAACCCGCTGTACCCTCTACTTGAACATGGTGCTTTATGCTTTGTATTATTATACAATGATGTGTTGCCATCCTATGATGTCTGAGTAGATTATCGTTGTCCTATCGATGATTGGTGAATTGCTATGATTGATTTAAATTGCTTGTGGTTATGTTACTGTCCTTTGGTGCCCATCATATGAGCGTGCGTGTGGATCACACCATAGGGTTAGCTGTATGTTGATAGGACTACGTATTGGAGGGCAAGAGTGACAGAAGCTTCAACCTAGCGTAGAAATTGATGCATACGGGATTGAAGGGGGGCCAATATATCTTAATGCTATGGTTGGGTTTTACCTTAATGAACGTTAGTAGTTGCGGATGCTTGCTAATAGTTCCACTCATAAGTGCATAGAATTCCAAGTAAGGGATGACATGCTAGCAGTGGCCTCTCCCACATAAAACTTGCTATCGATCTAGTAACGTAGTCAATTGCTTAGGGGCAATTTCGCAACTCCTACCACCACTTTTCCACACTCGCTATCATTAACTTTATTGTTTCTTTATCTTAACAGCCCCTAGTTTTATTTACGTGTTCTTTATATTCTTGCAAACCTATCCAAAAACACCTACAAAGTACTTCTAGTTTCATACTTGTTCTAGGTAAAGTAAACGTCAAGCGTGCGTAGAGTTGTATCGATGGTCGATAGAACTTGAGAAAATATTTGTTCTGCCTTTAGCTCCTCGTTGGGTTCGACACTCTTACTTATCAAAAGAGACTACAACTGATCCCCTACACTTGTGGGTTATCAAGACATTTTCCTGGCGTCGTTGCCGGGGAGCAATAGCGTGGGGTGAATATTCCCGTGTTGTGGGGACCCCGACTTAGAAGTCGAGATCACCGAATGCACGTGTACAGTGATCCCAGAGATCAATGCTCACTGAACACACAGAAACTGAATAACAAGAGTCTTACATCCATACATATCGTCTTACACAAATTATGGCCATTATGGCCAAGTCTTACATAGATAAAGCCTCACGGGCTGAATAGCAAATAACTCAAATAGCGGAAGTCTTCGATAATAGGTAGAACCCATGCCATCTGCCTTAACCCTACAGGCATTCTGACTGGGATAGCGTCCTAGTTCGCATGTTCGTCTCCAAAGAACTCTTCCTCATATTCCTGTTCTTCCATGCCTGGCCAATTAAATAACCAGTGGCAAGCCAATGAGTACTTTGAATGTACTCGCAAGCAACCCATGATGTGGTTCAAAGTAACAGTGCATTTGAATAATAATGAGCAATCTAGCAAAGGGCTAGAACAAATATTCTACCATCAGTTTTATGCATCAACAAACTCTCGTAACCTCGAAGACAGGTTATAGATATCAACATGAATATGAATCAACTCCTCGAGTCAAGTCACCACCTTGACTCTCATACACACACGTGGTTTCACAAACATTGGACGTAGCCCAAGAGCGGTTACCCAACTGTCCTTGACCGTGGACACGGCTATTCGAATAGTTTTACACTCTGCAGAGGTTGTACACTTTACCCACAAGATCCGGGAAACTTTCGTGTCATCCACGATCCCGCAGTACCTCAAGTACTCGGGGGAAACACCCGGTCATTATCTTTCCTTAGACGACACTAACATAGAGTCCACTCGTTGGTACACGGCCCTCGAGTACAAACAGTAGATCACGAGACTTGCCCTAATTTCAATGTCACGCGTACCCGAAGGGACCAACGGTGTGTCCGGTGCCCTGTGAAAACAGTCATGGTCGTCTATCCAAGCACGACCCCGTCCCGGGAAAGACCTCAAGTCTTCCCGTCACTAGTAATGCGGGCACCATGCTAGTATCGGCCTAAGTAATCAATAACGCCCCGTCCCATAAGGGGTAGAGTGGTTGCACATGTATGGTTGGAATAACGGTCGCAACTTAAACCAATCCGTTTGAAAAACACACACTTGTCTCGGTACACCACTTCGTCATCAAGTGGTTACCCAACTCATCATCTCCCTCGGGCATGAATGGCACCCGACGGGGTTTTATGCAAAGATTTCAACCACGAGGGTTCATGTCACACATGCATCACTACTCATTACTACTAACCATATGCATTGCATCTAGCACATGGCAAGATCAAAAGTAAAGCATGCATCATGTGGTGGTTTCAACTAGGTCACCACCGTAACCCTATCGTCATGCATCGGAAACAAACGGGTTCCGAAGAACAAGTGTATCATGGTCAAAGAGCTGCTTGCCTGGATTGGCTTGGTCTTCAAAGTCTTCAAATCCTTCTCCTTCTCCTTCTTCAGCAACTTCGTCAAAATACGGTATCTATACGTCGCATAATAACAACGGAAAAATAAGACCACAAATAAAACAGAAAAATCAAAGTGCTCAGAAAAATGTCAACTTATTTTTGTTAAATACTAGAGGGATTTCTAAGATGGGGAAAATTCTTAGTTGGAGTTTTGGAGCTACAGAATGGAATCTAGGGATTTTTGAACAGGAGTTTTATTGCTCAAATTTGAATTTAAATTTAAACAGAACAGAAAAGTTTCACAGATATGTGTGAAAGTGACACCATTAAATAGGTTGGAATATTACAAGATTTTAGGAGTTGGAATTATTTCATTTGGACCAATATTCATTTCTGTAAAAATGTTTGAAATATTTATAGAAAGAATAAAAGAAAATGCCCCTGTGCTACTGGGCCAGCGGGGCTACAGTGCACGGCCCAGGACAAACCAGCCCAGCCGCACGGGCGCCTGCGCGTGCACGTCAGGTTTTCAAACCTGACGGGCGGGGCCCGGCGGTCAGCGGCTGCGAGGAGGGGGGAGAGGGGTAAGGATGACAGGCGGGGCCCGCCTGTCATCTCCAACCTCACGGCCACGGCCACGGCGAGCTCACCAGCGGCGATTCCGGCCACGGCGACGGCAACGGAGGGCAGGGACGGACTCAGCGTCGAGTGTCGGATGTAGTGGAGGTGGTGCGACACGCCGGGGAGGTCGGGTTCGCCGGCGGCGAGGTGGGACGGCGGAGGAGCTTCGGGAGGTCGTCGCTCCGGCCGATTCCAACTGCTACAGAGAGGGGAAAGCGAGGGGAAAGAGTCAGTGGTGCACGGCGGTTCTAGATCGGGCAAAAGGAGGGGCGGAAGAGGCCCGTACTGCGAGATCACCGGCGGCCTGACGCGGCGGAGCTCCGGTCGATCCCGAGCACTGGAGCTTCCTGGGGAAGAATGGGTGGTGCTGGGGGACTGAGGGAGATGTGGTGAAGTTGCTGGTGCTGTTGGAGAGGCTCGGGGGGTCCTATTTATAGGGGAACGGCGGAGTCCCGTGGACCGGTGCGCCGGCGAGCTCCTGCTTGATGCTACAGCGCACGGGAGGCGATGGGAGCGTGTCCATGGCGTTGCTGGACGAGCTCTACATCCATTTGAGGTGAGAGGAGGAGCGGGGAACCTTCCAGGCCGTGCGCGCGTGTGAGCCCGAGGAGTGGGCGTCGCGGGCGGCCGGTGCGCGTGCGACGACGGCCACTGGAGGGCGCAAGAGGAGGGGGGACAGCGTCGGGGTGGTCGCGGACGTCGAGGCGCGTTGAGAGGCGCGAGGGGGAGGCCCGAGGCTGTTGGGGGCAGCTGATTGGGCGAAGCTACAGTGCGGTGGCGCACTGTAGCGTGCTCCAGAGCGCCCGAATGGCTGGCACATTCGTGCCCTCGCCGCTCTGGTCATGTCCAACGTGCCCAAGGTTGTCTAGAAGGTCAAGGGAGGAGTAAAGAAATGGCTTGTGGCCTTGGATGCTCTGGAGATGATGTGAGAGAGAGAGAGAAAGCTGGTAACTTGGTGAGAAATGGCTGTCCAGCAGGGTGAACTAGGGTTTTTACCCCTCAATCATGGAGCTGGGGACTTGGGGAAGTTACTGGAGGTAGCTAGTAACTGGTTGAACATGTGGTAGAAAGTGGAGGCCAAGGAGAAGGGTAAAAGTGATCAAGAAGAGGGTTTTAGTAAATCTGCAGAAGGTGTTTGATCAGTGTTTGGTCAAGCAAATGATCCCTACTTGCCATGACACTTAACAGGATTGAGTGACATGTGAAAATAGGGTGCTTCACCAAATTTGGGCTCATTTGAAGAAACTAGCCAATGTAAGTTTGGTGAACCCTAGAAATCAACAGAAATGGCTCCATCTTGTTTGAGTCAAGCTAATCATCTCCCCTTGATGCACCACTTGGTGTAGTTTCATCATTTGGGGTATTGATCATGCCCACAAAGTTTGAAGCTCCAGATAAAAAGTTGGTAATGTAAAGTTGTTCAAATTTGCATTTGAACAGAAAGGGTTTTGGGGTGTTCTGATCAAGTTGCTCTATTCCAAATCTTGTGCCATTTGGTCTAGATGCCTTATTAGGCATTTCTAGCATGTGCACCAAGTTTGAGAGCATTTGGACAAGTTTGGCAATGTAGAGTTGCTCAAACTTCAAATATGGACAGAATGGTTATGGAGGGCTTTGAGGATGTTTTCTTGCTTCCCAAGGCATGGGACTTGGCAAGATCATCAAATATGTCATATATGACATGATAGAATTTCCCTGGAATTTTTGGAGAATATTTCCTTTGTAAATATTTCAAAAGCTTGAAATATCCAGAAAGGGTTTTAGAGGGATTAGCCCATTATTTTGAACATGACCAAGTGTTGAAACTCTTATATATGGACAATATATGTCCTCTGAGTCTCCCTGAATTTTGGCAAATATTTTTGAAATACTTAAATAATTTTCCCCTATTAAAGACCATTTCTGACCTTAAGAAAAAGCTTTTAAATAAAATAGGAAAATAACTTTTAAAATTATACTTTTGTGGTTTCTGGGAGTCCTATGACTACTAGGTCTCAAATATACTTTTTGAAATAATTTTCTCACCCTAAATCAAGTACTTGCAGTGCAAATCTCAATTCATGGGTTTTTGGAAAACTAAATTTATAAAATACATTTTGGCCAAATTAATTTTGTAAGAAAATACTATACTGTTATATAACACTTGGCATGATCATTGGGCAGAAGTTTTGGGTATGGAGATAAATTCTACAAGAGGTAATAGTTGACTTTATTGAGCACATGAAAAAGCACATGAAGAAAACTCAACTCCAAATAAAAGCCAAATGATGCAAAAAAAAAATTGCTGGTCCAAATTTTCATGCTTCATTGATGCAAATAACATGTTACAAAATGCAGTGTGTGACAGACCTACCCCCCTTACAAGAATCTCGTCCCCGAGATTCCTAAACTAGGTCTTAAAAGAGATCGGGAAACTCGGATCTAAGATAGTCTTCACGTTCCCAGGTTGCTTCTGCTTCGGTGTGGTTGCTCCACTGGACCTTGAAGTACTTGATGGTACGGCTTCGCGTCCGTCGCTCTGCTTCGTCCAGAATGCGAATGGGCTTCTCGCGGTAGGTCAAATCAGGCTGCAGATCAATGGCTTGGTGATCAACATCCTTGTAGAGATTGGGCTTGTCTGGAACTTGGAGACATTTCCGGAGTTGTGACACATGGAATACATTGTGCACATCGGATAGCTCAGGTGGTAGTTCCAACTGGTAAGCCACTTCTCCTCGTCGGTCGGTGATCTTGAAAGGGCCAATGAACCTTGGTGCGAGCTTCCCCTTGACGTGGAAACGCTTGGTTCCCTTTAGAGGGGTTACCCGCAGGTACACATGATCTCCGACACGGAAACTCATGTCTCGGCGTCGAGTGTCAGCATAACTCTTCTGCCTTGACTTGGCTGCCTTCAAGCGTTCTCTGACTAGTTGGACTTGCTCATCTGCTGCGCGGAGAATATCCGGTCCAAAGACTAGTCCTTCTCCAGTCTCTGACCAGTTGAGGGGTGTGCGGCATCTGCGTCCGTACAACACCTCAAATGGTGCCATCTGAAGGCTTGACTGGTAACTGTTATTATAGGAGAACTCGGCAAAAGGGAGACAATCTTCCCACTTGGCTCCATATGCCAAGACACAGGCTCGGAGCATATCTTCGAGAATCTGATTGACTCGCTCTGTCTGACCTCCGGTCTGTGGGTGGAAAGCTGTGCTGAAAGATAACTTGGTTCCCAAGGCTTCTTGGAATCTTCTCCAGAACCTTGAAGTAAACTGGGTGCCTCGATCTGACACAATCTCCTTGGGAACGCCGTGGAGGCTCACGATTCAGTTGATATAGAGAGTTGCCAGCTGGTTGCCTGAGTAGGTAGTCTTGACAGGAATGAAATGGGCCACCTTGGTCAAATGGTCGACTATGACCCAGATAGAGTCATGTCCCCTATTCGACCTTGGTAAACCAGTGATGAAGTCCATTCCGACTTTATCCCATTTCCACTCAGGAACCTTGAGTGGTTGGAGCAATCCAGCAGGTCGCTGATATTCAGCCTTGACCCTTTGGCAGACATCACACTTTGTAACATAGGTTGCAATCTCTCTTTTCATCCCGTGCCACCAGAATCGTGCCTTCAAGTCTTGGTACATCTTGGTTCCTCCGGGGTGGATGGAATACGGAGTGTCGTGGGCTTCCTGCAGAATGAGGTTCTTCAGCTCTGTGTTGTTTGGTACGCAGATGCGGCCTTTGTACCAAACAATCCCGTGCTCATCTTCGGAGAATCCTGGGGCCTTGCCTAGCTTCATCTTCTTCTTGATGCCTTCAATGCTTGCGTGTCCATCTTGTGCCTTCTTGACTTCGTCCTTCAGGGTCGGTCTGACTTCCAAATGATCCAGAAATCCAGGGGTGACCAATTCCAAACTGAATTGTTCGAGCTCCTTAAACAAGGCTGGCTGCCTTTCTTGAATAACGGCATTCAAAGAGCAAGCCTTCCTGCTTAAGGCATCAGCCACCACGTTAGCCTTCCCGGGGTGATATTGAACACTGAGGTCATAGTCTTTGATGAGTTCCAACCATCTCCGCTGCCTCATGTTCAATTCCTTTTGGGTGAAAATGTACTTCAGACTTTTGTGGTCTGTGTAGATCTCACACCGTTTCCCTAGGAGGTAATGCCGCCATGTCTTCAAAGCATGAACTACTGCCGCTAACTCAAGATCGTGAGTAGCGTAGTTCTCCTCATGGGGTCGTAGCTGCCTGGAGAGGTATGCTATGACTCGGCCTTCCTGCATCAGAACGCTTCCCAATCCGGTTCGAGAGGCATCACAATATACCACGAACTCCTTGTGAATATCAGGTGTTGCCAGAACTGGGGCGGTGGTCAGTCTCTTCTTGAGCTCTTGGAAGCTTTCTTCGCATTTTGGCGTCCACTCGAACTTCTTGTCCTTCTTGAGGAGCTGAGTCATTGGCCGTGCAATGCTAGAGAACCCTTCCACGAATTTGTGGTAATACCCCGCAAGTCCGAGGAAGCTTCTGACTTCCTTGACGGTCGTTGGAGATTGCCATTGGGTCACAGCTTCGATCTTTGCAGGATCAACTGATAATCCTTCTTCGGTTAAGACGTGACCTAAGAATCCAACTTTATGCAGCCAGAACTCACACTTGCTGAATTTGGCATACAGTTGGTGCTCCCAAAGCTTGTCTAGGACCATCCTCAGATGCTGCTCGTGCTCTTCCTCTGACTTCGAGAAGACAAGAATGTCATCAATGAAGACAACAACGAACTTGTCCAAATATTCCATGAAGACTTTATTCATGAGATACATGAAGTATGCTGGGGCATTGGTTAACCCAAAGGACATGACCGTGCACTCGTACATGCCATATCTGGTTACGAATGCCGTCTTCGGAATATCTTGGGGTCTGATCTTCAGCTGGTAGTATCCAGATCTGAGGTCGATCTTGGAGAACACCTTGGCTCCGCTGAGCTGATCAAACAGATCTTCGATCTTGGGAAGTGGATATTTGTTCTTGATTGTAACTTCATTGAGGGAACGATAGTCAATGCATAAGCGGATGGTACCGTCCCTCTTTGCCACAAACAGAACAGGAGATCCCCAAGGGGAGGCACTTGGGCGGATAAATCCCTTCCTCAGCTGCTCTTCCAGCTGCTTCTTCAACTCAGCTAATTCTTCCGTCCCCATTCTATAAGGCTTCTTATAGATGGGTCCTGCTCCGGGCACGAGTTCTATGATGAACTCAATGTCAAGGTCAGGGGGCATTCCCGATAGTTCATCCGGAAAGACATCAGGATACTCACATTGAAGGAAATATGCCCTAGAGGCAATAATAAAGTTGTTATTTGTATTTCCTTATATCATGATAAATGTCTTTTATTCATGCTAGAATTGTATTAACCGGAAACTTAGTACATGTGTGAATACATAGACAAAACAGTATGTCCCTAGTATGCCTCTACTAGACTAGCTCATTGATCAAAGATGGTTATGTTTCCTAGCCATAGACATGAGTTGTCATTTGATCAACGGGATCACATCATTAGGAGAATGATGTGATGGACAAGACCCATCCGTTAGCATAGCACTATGATCGTTTAGTTTTACTGCTATTGCTTTCTTCGTGATTTATACATGTTCCTATGACTATGAGATTATGCAACTCCCGAATACCGTAGGAACACCTTGTGTGCTATCAAACGTCACAACGTAACTGGGTGATCATAAAGATGCTCTACAAGTGTCTCCGAAAGTACTCATGGTGTTGGTATAGATCAAGATTAGGATTTGTCACTCCGAGTGTCGGAGAGGTATCTCTGGGCCCTCTCGGTAACACACATCACAATAAGCCTTGCAAGCAAAAGACTAATAAGTTAGTCACGAGATGATGTGTTACGGAACGAGTAAAGAGACTTGCCGGTAACGAGATTGAACTAGGTATGGAGATACCGACGATCGAATCTCGGGCAAGTAACATACCGATGACAAAAGGAACAACGTATGTTGTTATGCGGTTTGACCGATAAAGATCTTCGTAGAATATGTAGGAGCCAATATGAACATCCAGGTTCCTCTATTGGTTATTGACCGGAGATGAGTCTCGATCATGTCTACATAGTTCTCGAACCCGTAGGGTCCGCACGCTTAACGTTTGATGACGATCGGTATTATGAGTTTATGAGTATTGATGTACCGAAGGTAGTTCGGAGTCCCGGATGAGATCACGGACATGACGAGGAGTCTCAGAATGTCCGAGACATAAAGATTGATATATTGGACGACTATATTCGGACACCGGAAGTGTTCCGGAAAAGTTTCGGATTTAACTGGATTGCCGGAGGGGGTTACCGGAACCCCCTACGAGGGGGGATGGTCCATAGTGGGCCTTGAGGAAAGGAGAGAGGCAGCCCATAGAGGCTGGCCGGCGCCCCACCTAGGGATCCTAGTTGGACTAGGATTGGGGGGGGCGCCACCTCTCCCTCTTTTCCTTTCCCTCTCTTCCTTCTTGGTGGACTCCTACTAGGAATAGGATTGCAATCCTATTCCTAGTAGGATTGCCCTAGCCGCACCATAGGAGGCCGGCCGGCCCTCCTCCCTTGCTCCTTTATATACGGGGGCAGGGGGGCACCCAAAGACACACAAGTTGAATTGTTTTAGCCGTGTGGTGCCCCCCTCCACAGAAACACACCTCGGTCATACCGTTGCAGTGCTTAGGCGAAGCCCTGTGCCGGTGAATACATCATATCCGTCACCACGCCGTCGTGCTGACGAAACTCTCCCGTGAAGCTCAACTGGATCAAGAGCTCGTGGGACGTCATCAAGCTGAACGTGTGCTGAACGCGGAGGTGCCGTACGTTCGGTGCTTGATCGGTTGAATCACGAAGAAGTTCGACTACATCAACCGCGTCACTTGACGCTTCCGCTTCCGGTCTACGAGGGTACGTAGACACACTCTTCCCTCTCGTTGCTATGCATCTGGTAGATAGATCTTGCGTGATCGTAGGAAAATTTTAAAATACTACGTTCCCTAACAGTGGTATCAGAGCCAGGTCTATGCGTAGATGATATGCACGAGTAGAACACAATGAGTTGTGGGCGATACTAGTCATACTACTTACCAGCATGTCATATTTTGCTTCGGCGGTATTGTGAGATGAAGCGGCCCGGACCGACATTACGCGTACGCTTACGCGAGACTGGTTTCAGCGTTACGAGCACTCGTTGCTTAAAGGTGACTGGCGGGTGTCTGTCTCTCTCACTTTAGCTGAATCAAGTGTGGCTACGCCCGGTCCTTGTGAAGGTTAAAACAACACATACTTGACGAAACATCGTTGTGGTTTTGTATGCGTAGGTAAGAACTGTTCTTGCTAAACCCGTAGCAGCCACGTAAAACTTGCAACAACAAAGTAGAGGACGTCTAACTTGTTTTTGCAGGGCATGTTGTGATGTGATATGGTCAAGACATGATGAGTTATACGGTTTTGTATGAGATGATCATGTTTTGTAATGTTATCGGCAACTGGCAGGAGCCAT
Source organism: Secale cereale (assembly GCA_902687465.1). Taxonomy (NCBI): domain Eukaryota; kingdom Viridiplantae; phylum Streptophyta; class Magnoliopsida; order Poales; family Poaceae; genus Secale; species Secale cereale. The sequence continues at coordinate 640,452,765 of LR738711.1, read as the reverse complement.
ATGGTTGTCGCTTTATTGTATGAAATGCAATCACCATGTAATTGCTTTACTTTATCACTAAGCGGTAGCGATAGTCGTAGAAGCAATAGTTGGCGAGACGACAACGATGCTGCGATGGAGATCAAGGTGTCGTGCCGGTGACGAAGGTGATCATGACGGTGCTTTGGAGATGGAGATCAAAAGCACAAGATGATGATGGCCATATCATGTCACATATTTTGATTGCATGTGATGTTTATCTTATTATGCTTCTTATTTTGCTTAGAACGACGGTAGCATTATAAGATGATCCCTTACTAAATTTCAAGGTATAAGTGTTCTCCCTGAGTATGCACCGTTGCGAAAGTTCGTCGTGCCGAGACACCACGTGATGATCGGGTGTGATAAGCTCTACGTTCAAATACAACGGGTGTAAGACATTTTTGCACATGCAGAATACGCGGGTTAAACTTGACGAGCCTAGCATATGCAGATATGGCCTCGGAACACTGGAGACCGAAAGGTCGAGCGTGAATCATATAGTAGATATGATGAACATAAGATGTTCACCATTGAAAACTACTCCATCTCACGTGATGATCGGACATGGTTTAGTTGATTTGGATCACGTGATCATTTAGATGACTAGAGGGATGTCTATCTAAGTGGGAGTTCTTACGTAATATGATTAAATTGAACTTTAATTTATCATGAACTTAGTCCTGGTAGTATTAGCATATCTATGTTGTAGATCAATAGCTCGCGATGTTGCTCCACGTTTATTTTCTATATGTTCCTAGAGAAAACTAAGTTGAAATATGTTAGTAGCAATGATGCGGAATTGTTCTGTGATCTGAGGATTATCCTCATTGCTGCACAGAGAATTATGTCCTTAATGCACCGCTAGGTGACATACCTATTGCAGGAGCAGATGTAGACGTTATGAACGTTTTGACAAAAGCTCGGTAAGATGACTACTTGATAGTTTAAGTGCACCATGCTTTATGGCTTAGAACCGGGACTTCAAAAACGTTTTGAATGCCACGGAGCATATAAGATGTTCCAAGAGTTGAAATTAGTATTTCATACTCATGCCCGTGTCGAGAGGTATAAGACCTCTGACAGTACTTTGCCTACAAGATGGAGGAGAATAGCTCAACCAGTGAGCATGTGCTCAGATTGTCTGGGTAGTACAATTGCTTGAATCAAGTGGGAGTTAATCTTCCAGATAAGATAGTAATTGACAAAGTTCTCTAGACACTATCACCAAGTTAGTAGAACTTTGTGATGAACTATAATATGCAAGGGATGACGAAAGTAATTCCCGAGCTCTTCACGATGCTGAAATCGGCGAAGGTAGAAATCAAGAAAGAGCATCAAGTGTTGATGGTTAACCAGACCACTTGTTTCAAGTAAAGGGCAAAGGGATAGAAGGGTAACTTCAAGAAGAATGACAAGCAAGTTGTCACTGTCATGAAGAAACCCAAAGCTAAACTCAAGCCTGAAACTAAGTGCTTCTACTGCAAAGGAAATGGTCACTAGAAGTGGAACTGCCCTAGATATTTGGCGGATAAGAAGGATGGCAAAGTGAACAAAGGTATATTTGATATACAGATTATTGATGTGTATTTTACTAGTGTTCATAGCAACCCCTCGGTATTTGATATTGGTTTAGTTGCTAAAGAGTAGTAACTCGAAATGGGAGTTGCATAATGAACAGAAACTAGTTAAAAGATGAAGTGACGATGTGTATTGGAAGTAGTTCCAAGATTGATATGATCATCATCACACACTCCCTATACTTTCGGGATTAGTGTTGAACCTAAATAAGTGTTATTTGGTGTTTGTGTTGAGCATGAATATGATTTGATCATGTTTATTGCAATACGGTTATTCATGTAAGTTAGAGAATAATTGTTGTTCTGTGTACATGAATAAAACCTTCTATGGTCATACACCCAATGAAAATGGTTTGTTGGATCTCAATCGTGTGATACACATATTCATAATATTGAAGCCAAAAGATGCAAGGTTAATAATGATAGTGCAACTTATTTATGGCACTGCCGTTTAGGTCATATTGGTGTAAAGCGCATGAAGAAACTCCATAGTGATGGACTTTTGGAATCACTTGATTATGAATCACTTGGTTCTTGCGAACCATGCCTCATGGGCAAGATGACTAAAACTCCGTTCTCCGGAACCGTGGAGCGAGCAACAGAGTTGTTGGAAATCATACATACTGTTGTATGCGGACCAATGAGTGTTGAAGCTCGCGGCAGGTATCGTTATTTTCTGACCTTCACTGATGATTTGAGCAGATATGGGTATATCTACTTAATGAAGCACAAGTCTGAAATATTTGAAAAGTTCAAAGAATTTGAGAGTGAAGTGGAGAATCATCGTAACAAGAAAATAAGAGCTTCTATGATATGATCGTAGATGTAAAATATTTGAGTTAGTGAGTTTGGCCTTCAATAAAAACAATGTGAAATAGTTTCACTACTCACGCCACCTGGAACACCACAGTGTAATGGTGTGTCCGAACGTCATAACCGTACTTTATTAGATATGGTGCGATCGATGATGTCTCTTACCGATCTACCACTATCGCTTTTGGGGTTATGCATTAGAGACAGCTACATTCACGTTAAATAGGGCACCATCTAAATCCGTGGAGATGACACCGTATGAACTATGGTTTGACGAGAAACCTAAGCTGTCATTTCTTTAAGTTTGGGACTGCGATGCTTATGTGAAAAAGTTTCAACATGATAAGCTCGAACCCAAATCGGAGAAGTAAATCTTCATAGGATACCCAAAAAGAAACTGTTGGGTACACCTTCTATCACAGATCCTAAGGCAAGGTCTTTGTTGCTAAGAGTGGATCCTTTCTAGAGAAGGAGTTTCTCTCGAAAGAAGTGAGTGGGAGGAAAGTAGAACTTGATGAGGTAATTGTACCTTCTCCCGAATTGGAAGGTAGTACATCACAGAAACTCGTTCCAGTGATTCCTACACCAATTAGTGAGGAAGCTAATGATGATGATCATGAAACTTCAGATCAAGTTTCTGCTGAACTTCGTAGATCAACCAGAGTTCGTTCCGCACCAGAGTGGTACGGCAACCCAGTTCTGGAAGTCATGTTACTAGACCATGATGAACCAACGAACTATGAGGTAGCGATGATGAGCCCAGATTCCGCAAAATGGCTGGAGACCATGAAATCTGAGATGGGATCCATGTATTAGAACAAAGTATGGACTTTGGTTGACTTGCCCGATGATCGGCAAGCCATCGAAAATAAATGGATCTTCAAGAGGAAGACCGACGCAAACGGTAATGTTACTATTTACAAAGCTCGACTTGTTGCGAAAGGGTTTCGACAAGTTCAAGGAGTTGACTACGATGAGACTTTCTCACCCGTAGCGATGCTTAAGTCTGTCCGAATCATGTTAGTAATTGCCGCATTTTATGAAATCTGGCAGATGGATAACAAAACTGCATTCTTTAATGGATTTATTAAAGAAATCTTGTATATGATGCAACCAGAAGGTTTTGTCAATCCTAAAGGTGCTAACAAAATGTGCAAGCTCCAGCGATCCATCTATGGACTGGTGCAAGCATCTCGGAGTTGGAATATACGCTTTGATAAGTTGATCAAAGCATATATATTTATACAGACTTGCGGTGAAGCCTGTATTTACAAGAAGTGAGTGGGAGCACTACAACCTTTCTGATAAGTATATGTGAATGACATACTGTCGATCGGAAATGATGTAGAATTTTCTGGAAAGCATAAAGGAGTGTTTGAAAGGAGTTTTTCAAAGAAAGACCTTGGTGAAGCTGCTTACATATTGGGCATCAAGATCTATAGAGATAGATCAAGACGCTTGATAAGACTTTCGATGAGTACATACCTTAATAAGATTTTGAAGTAGTTCAAAATGGATCAGTCAAAGAAGGAGTTCTTTCCTGACTTGTAAGGTGTGAAGTTGAGTAAGACTCAAAGCGAGACCACGGCAGAAAAATATAGAGAATGAAAGTCATTCCCTATGCCTCAGCTATAGGTTCTATAAAGTATGCCATGCTGTGTACCAAACATGTTGTGTACCTTGCCATGAGTTTGTCAAGGGGTACAATAGTGATCCAGGAGTAGATCACTGTACAGCGGTCAAAATTATCCTTAGTAACTGGATGACTAAGGAAATGTTTCTCGATTATGGAGGTGATAAATAGTTCGTCGTAAAGGGTTACGCCGATGCAAGCTTTAACACTAAATCCAGATGACTCTAAGTATCAATCTGGATGTGTATTGAAAGTGGGAGCAATTAGCTAGAGTAGCTCTATGTAGAGCATTGTAGACATAGAAATTTGCGAAATACATATGGATCTGAATGTGACAGAACCGTTGACTAAACTTCTCTCACAAGCAAAACATGATCACACCTTATTACTCTTGGGTATTAATCACATAGCGATGTGAACTAGATTATTGACTCTAGTAAACCCTTTGGGTGTTGGTCACATGGCGATGTGAACTATGGGTGTTATTCACATAACGATGTGAACTATCGGTATTAAATCACATGGCGATGTGAGCTAGATTATTGACTCTAGTGCAAGTGGGAGACCGAAGGAAATATGCCCTAGAGGCAATAATAAAGTTGTTATTTGTATTTCCTTATATCATGATAAATGTCTTTTATTCATGCTAGAATTGTATTAACTGGAAACTTAGTACATGTGTGAATACATAGACAAAACAGTATGTCCCTAGTATGCCTCTACTAGACTAGCTCATTGATCAAAGATGGTTATGTTTCCTAGCCATAGACATGAGTTGTCATTTGATCAATGGGATCACATCATTAGGAGAATGATGTGATGGACAAGACCCATCCGTTAGCATAGCACTATGATCGTTTAGTTTTACTGCTATTGCTTTCTTCATGACTTATACATGTTCCTATGACTATGAGATTATGCAACTCCCGAATACCGTAGGAACACCTTGTGTGCTATCAAACGTCACAACGTAACTGAGTGATCATAAAGATGCTCTACAGGTGTCTTCGAAAGTATTCATGGTGTTGGCATAGATCAAGATTAGGATTTGTCACTCCGAGTGTCGGAGAGGTATCTCTGGGCCCTCTCGGTAACACACATCACAATAAGCCTTGCAAGCAAAAGACTAATAAGTTAGTCACGAGATGATATGTTACAGAACGAGTAAAGAGACTTGCCGGTAACGAGATTGAACTAGGTATGGAGATACCGACGATCGAATCTCGGGCAAGTAACATACCGATGACAAAAGGAACAACGTATGTTGTTATGCGGTTTGACCGATAAAGATCTTCGTAGAATATGTAGGAGCCAATATGAACATCCAGGTTCCGCTATTGGTTATTGACCGGAGATGAGTCTCGATCATGTCTACATAGTTCTCGAACCCGTAGGGTCCGCACGCTTAACGTTTGATGACGATCGGTATTATGAGTTTATGAGTATTGATGTACCGAAGGTAGTTCGGAGTCCCGGATGAGATCACGGACATGACGAGGAGTCTCGGAATGTCCGATACATAAAGATTGATATATTGGACGACAATATTCGGACACCGGAAGTGTTCCGGAAAAGTTTCGGATTTTACTGGATTGCCGGAGGGGGTTACCGGAACCCCCTACGAGGGGGGATGGTCCATAGTGGGCCTTGAGGAAAGGAGAGAGGCAGCCCATAGAGGCTGGCCGGCGCCCCACCTAGGGATCCTAGTTGGACTAGGATTGGGGGGGCGCCACCTCTCCCTCTTTTCCTTTCCCTCTCTTCCTTCTTGGTGGACTCCTACTAGGAATAGGATTGCAATCCTATTCCTAGTAGGATTGCCCTAGCCGCACCATAGGAGGCCGGCCGGCCCTCCTCCCTTGCTCCTTTATATACGGGGGCAGGGGGGCACCCAAAGACACACAAGTTGAATTGTTTTAGCCGTGTGCGGTGCCCCCCTCCACAGAAACACACCTCGGTCATACCGTTGCAGTGCTTAGGCGAAGCCCTGTGCCGGTGAATACATCATATCCGTCACCACGCCGTCGTGCTGACGAAACTCTCCCGTGAAGCTCAACTGGATCAAGAGCTCGTGGGACGTCATCAAGCTGAACGTGTGCTGAACGCGGAGGTGCCGTACGTTCGGTGCTTGATCGGTTGAATCACGAAGAAGTTCGACTACATCAACCGCGTCACTTGACGCTTCCGCTTCCGGTCTACGAGGGTACGTAGACACACTCTTCCCTTTCGTTGCTATGCATCTGGTAGATAGATCTTGCGTGATCGTAGGAAATTTTTAAAATACTACGTTCCCCAACACACATACCACCGGTACTTGCTCTAGCCCAACTTCAGACATACAGTTGACTTGAGCGGCTTGAGCGGAAGAGGAGTTGGAAGCAAACTTGACTTCGACTCCTTGGTCATTGGTCACAGTGACTGTCCGATTGGCACAGTCTAACAAGCCTTGGTGCTTGCTGAGCCAATCCATCCCTAAGATCACATCCAAGCCTTGCGATCTCAGGAAGATAAGGTCTGCTAGGAAATCTACACCGTTAATGGTAATACCGACTCCTTTGCAGCCTATCTTGGCTCTCATCTCGGCTCTGGGGGTTTGTACCACCATAGGGTTATTCAGGGGTGTAGGGGTCATGCCACTTTTTAATGCAAATCTTTGAGTGACAAATGAATGCGTTGCTCCAGAATCAAACAAGACAGTTGCAGGTGCTGAGTTGACAAGGAACGTACCCAGCACGACGTCCGGGTCTTCCTGGGCTTCTTCAGCAGTGACGTGATTCACACGCCCCTTCCCATGGTTAGGTGGATTGCGAGGAGCTGGGTTCCTTGGTGGCATCCCGCGGCCTTGTCCCTGGTTCTGCGCATTGGGGCGCGGGGCATCAGGCTTCTTGTTGGGGCACACCCTTGAGATGTGTCCGGACTGACCACATCCAAAGCAAGTGACTTGGTTTGGATTGATCTTGTTGCCACCACTGGTATTGGGGTTGAAAGCTGGCCTTGGGTTGGCATACTGCTGAGGCTGAGGGTTGGTACGAGGTGCAGGAGCTCTTGGTTGCTGATAGGTTGGCTTGGCCGGGGCTGACTGCCACGGACGAGGCTTCTGGTTGCTGGAACTTCCCTTGCTGACCAACTTGCGCTTGCGAGTGTCTTCCAAAGCACGCCGCTTGTCTTCAAGCATAAGTGCTTTGTTCACCAGGTCAGGGAAGGATGGGCAGTCGCACACGACAAGCGAGTATTGCAGAGTCTGATTGAGGCCTTCCATGAAGCGCTCCCTTTTTGCAGCATCAGTGCTGACATCTTCAGGGGCATACCTTGACAGGACACTGAACTTCTGCATGTACTCCTTGACAGTGCCACTTCTTTGCTTCAGGGTTCGGAACTCACGCTTTTTGATAGCCATGATTCCAGAAGGAATGTGGGCCTTGCGGAATTCTGCCTTGAAGTTAACCCAAGTGATGTCCTGTTCAGCATGCATGACCTTGAATCCATCCCACCAAGCTCTAGCAGTCCCCCCGAGGCAGTGGGCTGCATAAGCCACCTTCTCGCGGTCTTCGGTGCATCCGACTAGTTCCAGTATTTCCTCAATGGAGCGGATCCAGCCGTCTGCATCCAGGGGTTCAGCAGTCTCGATAAAGGTTGGCGGTGCATGCTTCTTGAACTCTGCCAACGTGGAACGTCCATTGCCATTCCCCGCCGGCTGGCGGTTGTTGGTGACAACTTGAGCAATCAGCTGAAGGGCTGCAGTGTTGGCTTGGCGTTCCTCTCGGAAAGCTTGGAGAAGCTGAGCCATGTCCATGATCGGAGGAGGTGGTGGTGGAGCTTGGTCGTTGGTTTGGTCGTGGCCTTCCTCTGACTGAGCGGATGCTCCGGCTTCAGGCTGCTGGGTAGAGGTACCAATACGAGTTACAACAGGCATCCTGTTGGAGCGGTAAAAGGTCTCATGACTCGGAAGAGGGAAAGCAAGATAGATGGGTGCCTAGTAAGGGGGTGGGTGTGACACTAATCAAATCATGCAAGGGCCGAAAGGCCAAAACACATTCATTAAAAATCCAAATGGGTGATGTTGTCGTTTACACATTCCCGAAGGAAGAATACGACATACATCCAGACGCAACAAAAGCAAACACTAGATGGTTTCATATGAACCATACAAGGACTCGACTGCGCATAGGGGTTACATGACCTATCCTATCGTAGAGGTCACAACTGGCATATCCGAGTAGCGAATAATGCCGAAGTGGCGGAATGCTCGGTCGCGTATTCCGTCTCTTCCGGGTCTTCCTCCTTGTCTTCATCTGTCTGAGCCCCCTTGTCACTTGAGGGTGTGGGGGAGTGGAGGAGTTGGACACGACGGTGCTTCGTCGGTGGTGCAGGGAAAAGCTTGCGATATTCCCTTGCCTCATCCGGCGTCGCCGAGGTGGTTCTTCATTCTTGGAAGATACATCCTCGGAGGGCCTTCCACCTCGATATGCGATAGCGGACTGTCCAGAAGGTGCTCCTTCCTTCTTGATCCTATTTGTCTTCTCTTGAGCTCGACAAAGAAGTGCCTTGGTCTTGTGAAGTTCTTCTCGAAGCTTCATCGATTCCGAGGCCAAGTCTTGTGCCAAGCTGTCGGCACATAGACTGAAGTAGGTCTGGAACCGAAGCGAGAGTCCTTCCTTCAGTGGAGGGGCTAGTGCGCTGCTTTCTTCTTCATCTTCCTTCAGGTAAGGTAAGAAGCGACTTGTCATCTTGGCTGCCATCTCCGGAAGAAGCTCGCGGAGACGGGTTAGTGCCTTGAGTGCAGCAGCCTCGACAGCGAGAGGTAGTGTTGCCATCTGGGGTCCCTCCAAGAACCAACTTGTGGGAGGATCGTTTGCCTTCACGATCACTTCCACATGGTACTCCACCTCAGTGTCGCTAATCCAATGCTCAAGATAGGTGAGGATGAGCGCTCGGTGGAACTGACACTCCTGGAGGCTATCCTCGAGAAGCAAGGGAAACCCAGTGGTCAGGTGCTCTTCGGGTACAGCGGCCATCTACAAAGGTGGAATAGGAGGGGTTAATAAGCTGATGAAATCTCAGGTTTAGAAAAGAAGAGAGGTTCAGAAGTTTTTTTTTGAAAAAGGGGTCTCATCTAACTAACGTCCATGCTAACTAAGGCTTCCTACAGTCAGGATGGCTCTGATACCAGCTCTGTGGGGACCCCGACTTAGAAGTCGAGATCACCGAATGCACGTGTACAGTGATCCCAGAGATCAATGCTCACTGAACACACAGAAGCTGAATAACAAGAGTCTTACATCCATACATATCGTCTTACACAAATTATGGCCATTATGGCCAAGTCTTACATAGATAAAGCCTCACGGGCTGAATAGCAAATAACTCAAATAGGAAGTCTTCGATAATAGGTAGAACCCATGCCATCTGCCTTAACCCTACAGGCATTCTGACTGGGATAGCGTCCTAGTTCGCATGTTCGTCTCCAAAGAACTCTTCCTCATATTCCTGTTCTTCCATGCCTAGCCAATTAAATAACCAGTGGCAAGCCAATGAGTACTTTGAATGTACTCGCAAGCAACCCATGATGTGGTTCAAAGTAACAGTGCATTTGAACAATAATGAGCAATCTAGCAAAGGGCTAGAACAAATATTCTACCATCAGGTTTATGCATCAACAAACTCTCGTAACCTCGAAGACAGGTTACCGATGTCAACATGAATATGAATCAACTCCTCGAGTCAAGTCACCACCTTGAATCTCATACACACACGTGGTTTCACAAACATTGGACGTAGCCCAAGAGCGGTTACCCAACTGTCCTTGACCGTGGACACGGCTATTCTAATAGTTTTACACTCTGCAGAGGTTGTACACTTTACCCACAAGATCCGGGAAGCTTTCGTGTCATCCACGATCCCGCAGTGTTGGGGAACGTAGTATTTTAAAATTTTCCTACGATCACGCAAGATCTATCTACCAGATGCATAGCAACGAGAGGGAAGAGTGTGTCTACGTACCCTCGTAGACCGGAAGCGGAAGCGTCAAGTGACGCGGTTGATGTAGTCGAACTTCTTCGCGATTCAACCGATCAACCACCGAACGTACGACACCTCCGCGTTCAGCACACGTTCAGCTTGATGACGTCCCACGAGCTCTTGATCCAGTTGAGCTTCACGGGAGAGTTTCGTCAGCACGACGGCGTGGTGACGGGTATGATGTATCTACCGGCGCAGGGCTTCGCCTAAGCACTGCGATGGTATGACCGAGGTGTGTGTCTGTGGAGGGGGGCACCGCACACGGCTAGAACAATTCAACTTGTGTGTCTTTGGGTGCCCCCCTGCCCCCGTATATAAAGGAGCAAGGGGGGAGGCCGGTCGGCCCTCCTATGGTGCGGCTAGGGTGCAATCCTACTAGGAATAGGATTGCAATTCTATTCCTAGTAGGAACTACCAAAGAAGGAAGAGAGGGAAAGGAAAAGAGGGAGAGGTGGCGCCCCCCCAATCCTAGTCCAACTAGGATCCCTAGGTGGGGCGCCGGCCAGGCTCTATGGGCTGCCTCTCTCCTTTCCTTAAGGCCCACTATGGACCATCCCCCCTCGTAGGGGGTTCCGGTAACCCCCTCCGGCAATCCCGTTAAATCCGAAACTTTTCCGGAACACTTCCGGTGTCCGAATATAGTCGTCCAATATATCAATCTTTATGTCTCGGACATTCTGAGACTCCTCGTCATGTCCGTGATCTCATCCGGGACTTCGAACTACCTTCGGTACATCAAAACTCATAAACTCATAATACCGATCGTCATCAAACGTTAAGCGTGCGGACCCTACGGGTTCGAGAACTATGTAGACATGACCGAGACTCATCTCCGGTCAATAACCAATAGCGGAACCTGGATGTTCATATTGGCTCCTACATATTCTGCGAAGATCTTTTATCGGTCAAACCGCATAACAACATACGTTGTTCCTTTTGTCATCGGTATGTTACTTGCCCGAGATTCGATCGTCGGTATCTCCATACCTAGTTCAATCTCGTTACTGGAAAGTCTCTTTACTCGTTCCGTAACACATCATCTCGTGACTAACTCATTAGTCTTTTGCTTGCAAGGCTTATTGTGATGTGTGTTACCGAGAGGGCCCAGAGATACCTCTCCGACACTCGGAGTGACAAATCCTAATCTTGATCTATGCCAACACCACGAATACTTTCGGAGACACCTGTAGAGCATATTTATGATCACCCAGTTACGTTGTGACGTTTGATAGCACACGAGGTGTTCCTACGGTATTCGGGAGTTGCATAATCTCATAGTCATAGGAACATGTATAAGTCTTGAAGAAAGCAATAGCAGTAAAACTAAACGATCATAGTGCTAAGCTAACGGATGGGTCTTGTCCATCACATCATTCTCCTAATGATGTGATCCCGTTGATCAAATGACAACTCATGTCTATGGTTAGGAAACATAACCATCTTCGATCAATGAGCTAGTCTAGTAGAGGCATACTAGGGACACTCTGTTTTGTCTATGTATTCACACATGTACTTAGTTTCCGGTTAATACAATTCTAGCATGAATAATAAACATTTATCATGATATAAGGAAATATAAATAACAACTTTATTATTGCCTCTAGGGCATATTTCCTTCAGTCTCCCACTTGCACTAGAGTCAATAATCTAGCTCACATCGCCATGTGATTTAATACCGATAGTTCACATCGTTATGTGAATAACACCCATAGTTCACATCGCCATGTGACCAACACCCAAAGAGTTTACTAGAGTCAATAATCTAGTTCACATCGCTATGTGATTAATACCCAAGAGTAATAAGGTGTGATCATGTTTTGCTTGTGAGAGAATTTTAGTCAACGGGTCTGTTACATTCAGATCCGTATGTATTTCGCAAATTTCTATGTCTACAATGCTCTGCATAGAGCTACTCTAGCTAATTGCTCCCACTTTCAATACGCATCCAGATTGATACTTAGAGTCATCTGGATTTAGTGTCAAAGCTTGCATCGGCGTAACCCTTTACGACGAACTCTTTATCACCTCCATAATCGAGAAACATTTCCTTAGTCATCCAGTTACTAAGGATAATTTTGACCACTGTATAGTGATCTACTCCTGGATCACTATTGTACCCCCTTGACAAACTCATGGCAAGGTACACAACATGTTTGGTACACAACATGGCATACTTGATAGAACCTATGGCTGAGGCATAGGGAATGACTTTCATTCTCTCTATATTTTTCTGCCGTGGTCTGGCTTTGAGTCTTACTCAACTTCACACCTTACAAGTCAGGCAAGAACTCCTTCTTTGACTGATCCATTTTGAACTACTTCAAAATCTTATCAAGGTATGTACTCATCGAAAGTCTTATCAAGCGTCTTGATCTATCTCTATAGATCTTGATGCCCAATATGTAAGCAGCTTCACCAAGGTCTTTCTTTGAAAAACTCCTTTCAAACACTCCTTTATGCTTTCCAGAAAATTCTACATCATTTCTGATCGACAATATGTCATTCACATATACTTATCAGAAAGGTTGTAGTGCTCCCACTCACTTCTTGTAAATACAGGCTTCACCGTAAGTCTGTATAAATCTATATGCTTTGATCAACTTATCAAAGCGTATATTCCAACTCCGAGATGCTTGCACCAGTCCATAGATGGATCGCTGGAGCTTGCACATTTTGTTAGCACCTTTAGGATTGACAAAATCTTCGGGTTGCATCATATACAATTTTTCTTTAATAAAACCATTAAAGAATGCAGTTTTGTTATCCATTTGCCAGATTTCATAAAATGCGGCAATTGCTAACATGATTCGGACAGACTTAAGCATCGCTACGGGTGAGAAAGTCTCATCGTAGTCAACTCCTTGAACTTGTCGAAAACCTTTCACAACAAGTCGAGCTTTGTAAACGGTAACATTACCGTCAGCGTCGGTCTTCCTCTTGAAGATCCATTTATTTTAGATGGCTTGCCGATCATCGGGCAAGTCAACCAAAGTCCACACTTTGTTCTCATACATGGATCCTATCTCAGATTTCATGGCCTCAAGCCATCTTGCGGAATCTGGGCTCATCATCGCTTCCTCATAGTTCGCAGGTTCATCATGGTCTAGTAACATGACTTCCAGAACTGGGTTGCCGTACCACTCTGGTGCGGAACGTACTCTGGTTGATCTACGACGTTCAGCAGAAACTTGATCTGAAGTTTCATGATCATCATCATTAGCTTCCTCACTAATTGGTGTAGGAATCATTGGAACTAGTTTCTGTGATGTTCCACTTTCCAATTCGGGAGAAGGTACAATTACCTCATCAAGTTCTACTTTCCTCCCACTCACTTCTTTCGAGAGAAACTCCTTCTCTAGAAAGGATCCACTCTTAGCAACAAAGACCTTGCCTTCGGATCTGTGATAGAAGGTGTACCCAGCAGTTTCTTTTGGGTATCCTATGAAGATTTACTTCTCCGATTTGGGTTCGAGCTTATCATGTTGAAACTTTTTCACATAAGTATCGCAGTCCCAAACTTAAAGAAATGACAGCTTAGGTTTCTCGTCAAACCATAGTTCATACGGTGTCATCTCCACGGATTTAGATGGTGCCCTATTTAACATGAATGTAGCTGTCTCTAATGCATAACCCCAAAAGTGATAGTGGTAGATCGGTAAGAGACATCATTGATCGCACCATATCTAATAAAGTACGGTTATGACGTTCGGACACACCATTACACTGTGGTGTTCCAGGTGGCGTGAGTAGTGAAACTATTTCACATTGTTTTTACTGAAGGCCAAACTCGCTAACTCAAATATTTTACCTCTACGATCATATCGTAGAAACTCTTATTTTCTTGTTACGATCATTCTCCACTTCACTCTGAAATTCTTTGAACTTTTCAAATGTTTCAGACTTGTGCTTCATTAAGTAGATATACCCATATCTTCTCAAATCATCAGTGAAGGTCAGAAAATAACGATACCCGCCGCGAGCTTCAACACTCATTGGTCCACATACATCTGTATGTATGATCTCCAACAAATCTGTTGCTCTCTCCATTGTTCCGGAGAACGGAGTTTTAGTCATCTTTCCCATGGTTCGCAAGCACCGAGTGATTCATAATCAAGTGATTCCAAAAGTCCATCACTATGGAGTTTCTTCATGCGCTTTACACCATTATGACCTAAACGACAGTGCCACAAATAAGTTGCAGTATCATTATTAACCTTGCATCTTTTGGCTTCAATATTATGAATATGTGTATCACCATGATCGAGACCCAACAAACTATTTTTATTGGGTGTATGACCATCGAAGGTTTTATTCATGTAAACAGAATAACAATTATTCTATGACTTTAAATGAATAACCGTATTGCAACAAATATGATCAAATCATATTCATGCTCAACGCAAATGCCAAATAACATTTATTTAGGTTTTACACTAATCCCGAAAGTATAGGGAGTGTGCGATGATGATCATATCAATCTTGGAACTGCTTCCAATACACATCGTCACTTTATCCTTTAACTAGTTTCTGTTCATTATGCAACTCCCATTTCAAGTTACTACTCTTTAGCAACTGAACCAGTATCAAATACCGAGGGGTTGCTATGAACACTAGTAAAATACACATCAATAATCTGTATATCAAATATACCTTTGTTCACTTTGCCATCCTTCTTATCCGCCAAGTATCTAGGGTAGTTCCACTTCTGGTGACCATTTCCTTTGCAGTAGAAGCACTTAGTTTCAGGCTTGAGTTTAGCTTTGGGTTTCTTCATGGGAGTGACAACTTGCTTGTAATTCTTCTTGAAGTTCCCCTTCTATCCCTTTGCCCTTTACTTGAAACAAGTGGTCTTATTAACCATCAACACTTGATGCTCTTTCTTGATTTCTACCTTCGCCGATTTCAGCATCGCGAAGAGCTCGGGAATTACATTCGTCATCCCTTGCATATTATAGTTCATCACGAAGTTCTACTAACTTGGTGATAGTGACTAGAGAACTTTGTCAATTACTATCTTATCTGGAAGATTAACTCCCACTTGATTCAAGCAATTGCAGTACCCAGACAATCTGAGCACATGCTCACTGGTTGAGCTATTCTCCTCCATCTTGTAGGCAAAGTACTGTCAGAGGTCTCATACCTCTCGACACGGGCATGAGTATGAAATACTAATTTCAACTCTTGGAACATCTTATATGCTCTGTGGATTTCAAAACGTTTTTGAAGTCCCGGTTCTAAGCCGTAAAGCATGGTGCACTTAAACTATCAAGTAGTCATCATACCGAGCTTTTGTCAAAAATGTTCATAACGTCTACATCTGCTCATGCAATAGGTATGTCACCTAGCGGTGCATCAAGGACATAATTCTTCTGTGCAGCAATGAGGATAATCCTCAGGTCACGGAACAATTCCGCATCATTGCTACTAACATCTTTCAACTTAGTTTTCTCTAGGAACATATCAAAAAAAAATAAACGGGGAGCAACATCGTGAGCTATTGATCTACAACATAGATATGCTAATACTACCAGGACTAAGTTCATGATAAATTAAAGTTCAATTTAATCATATTTCTTAAAGAACTCCCACTTAGATAGACATCCCTCCGGTCATCTAAATGATCACGTGATCCAAATCAACTAAACCATGTCCGATCATCACGTGAGATGGAGTAGTTTCAATGGTGAACATCTTATGTTGATCATATCTACTATATGATTCACACTCGACCTTTCGGTCTCCAGTGTTCCGAGGCCATATCTACATATGCTAGGCTCGTCAAGTTTAACCCGAGTATTCTGCATGTGCAAAACTGGCTTACACCCGTTGTATTTGAACGTAGAGCTTATCACACCCGATCATCACGTGGTGTCTCGGCACGACGAACTTTCGCAACGGTGCATACTCAGGGAGAACACTTATACCTTGAAATTTAGTAAGGGATCATCTTATAATGCTACCGTCGTTCTAAGCAATATAAGAAGCATAATAAGATAAACATCACATGCAATCAAAATATGTGACATGATATGGCCATCATCATCTTGTGCTTTTGATCTCCATCTCCAAAGCACCGTCATGATCACCTTCGTCACCGGCGCGACACCTTAATCTCCATCGTAGCATCATTGTCGTCTCGCCAACTATTGCTTCTACGACTATCGCTACCGCTTAGTGATAAAGTAAAGCAATTACATGGCGATTGCATTTCATACAATAAAGCAACAACCATATGGCTCCTGCCAGTTGCCGATAACATTACAAAACATAATCATCTCATACAAAACCGTATAACTCATCATGTCTTGACCATATCACATCACAACATGCCCTGCAAAAACAAGTTAGACGTCCTCTACTTTGTTGTTTCAAGTTTTACGTGGTTGCTACGGGCTTAGCAAGAACCGTTCTTACCTACGCATACAAAACCACAACGATGTTTCGTCAAGTATGTGCTGTTTTAACCTTCACAAGGACCGGGCGTAGCCACACTTGATTCAGCTAAAGTGAGAGAGACAGACACCCGCCAGTCACCTTTAAGCAACGAGTGCTCGTAACGGGGAAACCAGTCTCGCGTAAGCGTACGCGTAATGTCGGTCCGGGCCGCTTCATCTCACAATACCGCCGAAGCAAAGTATGACATGCTGGTAAGCAGTATGACTAGTATCGCCCACAACTCATTGTGTTCTACTCGTGCATATTATCTACGCATAGACCTGGCTCATGATGCCACTATTGGGGAACGTAGTATTTTAAAATTTTCCTACGATCACGCAAGATCTATCTACCAGATGCATAGCAACGAGAGGGAAGAGTGTGTCTACGTACCCTCGTAGACCGGAAGCGGAAGCGTCAAGTGACGCGGTTGATGTAGTCGAACTTCTTCGCGATTCAACCGATCAAGCACCGAACGTACGACACCTCCGCGCACGTTCAGCTTGATGACGTCCCACGAGCTCTTGATCCAGTTGAGCTTCACGGGAGAGTTTCGTCAGCACGACGGCGTGGTGACGGATATGATGTATCTACCGGCGCAGGGCTTCGCCTAAGCACTGCGATGGTATGACCGAGGTGTGTGTCTGTGGAGGGGGGCACCGCACACGGCTAGAACAATTCAACTTGTGTGTCTTTGGGTGCCCCCCTGCCCCCGTATATAAAGGAGCAAGGGGGGAGGCCGGCCGGCCCTCCAATGGTGCGGCTAGGGTGCAATCCTACTAGGAATAGGATTGCAATCCTATTCCTAGTAGGAACTACCAAAGAAGGAAGAGAGGGAAAGGAAAAGAGGGAGAGGTGGCGCCCCCCCCAATCCTAGTCCAACTAGGATCCCTAGGTGGGGCACCGGCCAGCCTCTATGGGCTGCCTCTCTCCTTTCCTTAAGGCCCACTATGGACCATCCCCCCTCGTAGGGGGTTCCGGTAACCCCCTCCGGCAATCCCGTTAAATCCGAAACTTTTCCGGAACACTTCCGGTGTCCGAATATAGTCGTCCAATATATCAATCTTTATGTCTCGGACATTCCGAGACTCCTCGTCATGTCCGTGATCTCATCCGGGACTCCGAACTACCTTCGGTACATCAAAACTCATAAACTCATAATACCGATCGTCATCAAACGTTAAGCATGCGGACCCTACGGGTTCGAGAACTATGTAGACATGACCGAGACTCATCTCCGGTCAATAACCAATAGCGGAACCTGGATGTTCATATTGGCTCCTACATATTCTGCGAAGATCTTTTATCGATCAAACCGCATAACAACATACGTTGTTCCTTTTGTCATCGGTATGTTACTTGCCCGAGATTCGATCGTCGGTATCTCCATACCTAGTTCAATCTCGTTACTGGCAAGTCTCTTTACTCGTTCCGTAACACATCATCTCATGACTAACTCATTAGTCTTTTGCTTGCAAGGCTTATTGTGATGTGTGTTACCGAGAGGGCCCAGAGATACCTCTCCGACACTCGGAGTGACAAATCCTAATCTTGATCTATGCCAACACCACGAATACTTTCGGAGACACCTATAGAGCATCTTTATGATCACCCAGTTACGTTGTGACGTTTGATAGCACACAAGGTGTTCCTACGGTATTCGGGAGTTGCATAATCTCATAGTCATAGGAACATGTATAAGTCATGAAGAAAGCAATAGCAGTAAAACTAAACGATCATAGTGCTAAGCTAACGGATGGGTCTTGTCCATCACATCATTCTCCTAATGATGTGATCACGTTGATCAAATGACAACTCATGTCTATGGTTAGGAAACATAACCATCTTCGATCAATGAGCTAGTCTAGTAGAGGCATACTAGGGACACTCTGTTTTGTCTATGTATTCACACATGTACTAAGTTTCCGGTTAATAAAATTCTAGCATGAATAATAAACATTTATCATGATATAAGGAAATATAAATAACAACTTTATTATTGCCTCTAGGGCATATTTCCTTCATGCAGTACCTCAAGTACTCGGGGGAAACACCCGGTCATTATCTTTCCTTAGACGACACTAACATAGAGTCCACTCATTGGTACACGGCCCTCGAGTACAAATAGTAGATCACGGGACTTGCCCTAATTTCAATGTCACGCGTACCCGAAGGGACCAACGGTGTGTCCGGTGCCATGTGAAAACAGTCATGGTCGTCTATCCAAGCACGACCCCGTCCCGGGAAAGACCTCAAGTCTTCCCGTCACTAGTAATGCGTGCACCATGCTAGTATCGGCCTAAGTAATCAATAACACCCCGTCCCATAAGGGGTAGAGTGGTTGCACATCTATGGTTGGAATAACGGTCGCAACTTAAACCAATCCGTTTGAAAAACACACACTTGTCTCGGTACACCACTTCGTCATCAAGTGGTTACCCAACTCATCATCTCCCTCGGGCATGAATGGCACCCGACGGGGTTTTATGCAAAGATTTCAACCACAAGGGTTCATGTCACACATGCATCACTACTCATTACTACTAACCATATGCATTGCATCTAGCACATGGCAAGATCAAAAGTAAACCATGCATCATGTGGTGGTTTCAACTATGTCACCACCGTAACCCTATCGTCATGCATCGGAAACAAACGGGTTCCAAAGAACAAGTGTATCATGGTCAAAGGGCTGCTTGCCTGGATTGGCTTGGTCTTCAAAGTCTTCAAATCCTTCTCCTTCTCCTTCTTCAGCAACTTCGTCAAATACGGTATCTATACGTCGCATAATAACAACGGAAAAATAAGACCACAAATAAAACAGAAAAATCAAAGTGCTCAGAAAAATGTCAACTTATTTTTGTTAAATACTAGAGGGATTTCTAAGATGGGGAAAAATCTTAGTTGGAGTTTTGGAGCAACCAAATGGAATCTAGGGATTTTTGAACAGGAGTTTTATTGCTCAAATTTGAATTTAAATTTGAACAAAACAGAAAAGTTTCATAGATATGTGTGAAAGTGACACCATTAAATAGGTTGGAATATTACAAGATTTTAGGAGTTGGATTTATTTCATTTGGACCAGTATTCATTTCTGTTAAAAAGTTTGAAATATTTACAGAAAGAATAAAAGAAAATGCCCCTGTGCTACTGGGCCAGCTGGGCCACAGTGCACGGCCCACGGCAAACCAGCCCAGCCGCACGGGCGCCTGCTGATGGGCCTCGAACCCCTCGTTGGTTACCCCAAGTGGAAGGTGTAAGATGCAGTATGTAGAAGTGTTTTCCCTTAGCAAAGATGCCAAGGATCGAATCCCCAGAGACTCCTAGGTTCAACAAGTAGGTGTCAACTGCTAACGGCACGGATTAGCAATCAACGTGGACCTGCACACAGATACAAATAACTTTGCTCCCAACGAGTACAGAGAGGTTGTCAATCCCTCCGGCCTTGTAGTTCACAAAGAGTTAAAAGCAAATGATAGTAGTGATAGATAATGTTTTGCAATAGTAAATAAAAGCGAAAAGTAAATAGCGGATGTGATCAATGATGGTAATATGGACCGGAGTCTCATGATGTTCACTAGTGATGTCTCTCTCCCAAAAGACGATAAAACAGCTATGTGAGGTAAACAAATTACAGCTAGGCAATTGACAGGACCACGAACGCAAACCAATGCTGACTACATTGCAAGAAAGGTTGAGGTTCAAAGCATGGGCGGTACGCCAAAGTAAGTAGACCGAAATCCATCAATATCTACTACTAATCATCCACCTTGAGATATCTATCCAGAACATCTCGCTGGTATTAAGTTGCGAGTCCCACCCATAGTGTAAACTCAATGCAACAGACAACTTCATTAAAAGAACTTTGCGTAAAGTAAACAATCCTTGCACCCGCGGGCACAAGCACCGTTGTTTTCCCCCTTGTGGCAACAGCACATCCCCTAGACTCATGTTTCTGTCACTCAAGCTAGTCATCGGGGGGCATGAACCCACAATCGAGCATAACGTTCCCTCTTGGAGTCACTATGTATTACTTGGCCAAAGCAATAAATAACAACGGAGAACATGCAAGAATTACTTATGAACATAAATATAAAAGAGGTAGATAAAATATATTACTCAAGATCAATCTGAACATAATCTCATAATCCATCGGATCCCAGCAAACTCAACATAGCAACAGCATAAGGATTACATATGTGCCTCGATCATGTAGGGCAGCTCACGAGGACTAATTAGTGAAGCACAAGAACGGGAGGAGAACATCACATAGCTACTGGTCATGGACTCATGGTCCAAGGGAGACTACTCACGACTCATCCGGGAGGCGTCCATGGTGGTGGAGAAGCTCCCGGTGGTGATCCTCCCCTCCGACAGGGTGCCGGGAAGAGTTCTCCTGGTGCTCCCGATCTTGGAAGCGGTGGCGGCGGCGGAACAGAGATGGGATCGCGAAAAGAGTTCCTGTTCTGAGGGTTTCGGAGGACGCTTTAAATATATGCCAAAGGGGGGCATCGGGGAAGCTTCGGGGGGCCCAGGCGCCCCCCGGCGCGGCCTAGGGGGGGGGGCGCCGCCAGGGCACCTGGAGCCCTGGTGCCCCCCCCGGCTGCCCTTCGGACGCACGGTAGTTTCTGGAACGCTGATTTTTTATATAATTTTTCTGGATTTTTCCTGGCAGTTCTCGTAACGTGAAAACCTGAAATACAAAAATAGCCGAAAACAGAAACTGGCACTGGGGTGCACTGGATTAGTAAGTTAGTCCAAATATGATCAAAAGTGTATGGAAGTGTATGAATATCATAGCAATATCACCCAAAAGTGGCATGGAGCAAGCAGAAATTATAGATACGTTTTGGACGTATCAACATCCCCAAGCTTAATTCCTGCTCGTCCTCGAGTAGGTAAATGATAACAACCATATAGGACTTTTTCATAGTCATATGACAAAAGCTTACTGAGACAATGATTCTATAGTAATTAAGTTGCCTCATGAGAAAATCACAAATGACTGAAAGTTTTACAACATGACATTGAAGCATCAAATAGATTTGCAATGAACATGATGTGCAAATATGATAAAGTGATATCTAGCTTGCCCCCTTTAGTGAAGCAAAACATAAATGCAGGGGCACCTTCAAGGTTTAAGTGATGACTAGATACAATGATTTCAAAATAAACGATATCACAATCATGCAAAAGACAATGCT
Source organism: Secale cereale (assembly GCA_902687465.1). NCBI lineage: Eukaryota > Viridiplantae > Streptophyta > Magnoliopsida > Poales > Poaceae > Secale > Secale cereale. The sequence goes on along the minus strand of LR738711.1, from coordinate 640,431,067 downwards.
ACTTTGGGACAATGCACATTACACTGAGAATGACAATCATGCTCTCAGTAGTTGGTGCTTGAAGAAAGAAGGTGGAGACTCAACATAAAAGTAAAAGAATGGTTATGTGCTAGAGTTTTTTATTTTGAAAACATGGAGGCAATTTTGTGAACGGTAGTAGTACTTCATATGTGTCATGCATAAGACATCCTATAAGTTGCAAGCCTCATGCATCGAATACCAATAGTGCTCGCACCTTGTCCTAATTAGCTCGGATTTCTATGGGTTATCATTGCATTACATATGTTTCAACCAAGTGTCACAAAGGGGTACCTCTATGCCACCTGTACAAAGGTCCAAGGAGATAAATCGCATTTGATTTCTCATTTTTGATAGATCTCAACTTGAGGACATCCATACCGGGACAACATAGAAAATAGATGATGGACTCCTCTTTAATGCATAAGCATATTCTCATAATAGATTGAGGATTAATGTCCAAGCTAAAACTTCCACCATGATACATGGCTTTGGTTGGCGGGCCAATGTTCTTCTCTAACAATATGCATACTCATTCAACCCATGGCAAATCACCCTTACTTCAGACAAGACGAACATGCATAGCAACTCACATGATATTCAACAAAAGTGTGACAGTTGATGGCGTCCCCAGAAACATGGTTACCGCTCAGCAAGCAACTTATAAGAAATAAGATACATAGGCAACATATTCTTTACCACAATAGTTTTTAAGCTACTTTCCCATGAGCTATGTATTGCAAAGTTAGTCTGCTTAGTATAGGTGGAGGTTAGCAAAAGACTGGGAGCGACCAACTAAGAGAGCAATGACGGTCATAATCATGCAGAGCGACAAAGCAATATTGAATCAGGCATGGAAGTTATATCGCTACTCAGAAATAAAAGATCATCAAGGCTTGATAGACTTTCTTTACAGTCTTAAATATGCGTGAGCATACGCCAAGTCAATCAAAATAAATTCTCGAAGGAAGATATTACTAAACCATACCACATCATAGGCAAACAAATCAAGTTGGTACTCCAATAACACATTGGGAATCCCCCAGCTATTTGAGACTAACCATAAGAAAACCTGAACTACTAAGCGCCATTATGCACGTAGCATCTTTATCATAGACATATTAACCAATGCAACGGAAGCAAACTCTCTTAATAAGGTGAGCATGATAATTAAAGAGAGTTCAAGCAACCAACTAAACAAGAGCTCTTTGAAAAGATAAGCATGAATACTAAGAGCAGAGCATGATAGTAGCTATTAAAAGACAAAGAACACACACAGCAAAGATAGACATGAAAATTCTATGTTATGTTCTAGGTAGAAGTGGAGCGTGTTTCTCTCCCACATAAAGAATGCTGAGTTCCGACTCGTTATGAAAAACTAAAAAGAAAACTAAAAGCAAGACGCTCCAAGCATAGCACATAACACATGAAGTGATAAAAATATAGCGAAACGAAAGACGAACTGATAATGTTGATGGAGAAGGGGATGCACGGGGGCATCCCCAAGCTTAGACGCTTGAGTCTCCTTGAATATTTCTTGGGGGTGCACGGGGGCATCCCCAAGCTTGAGCGCTTGACACTCCTGAATCTTTTTATCATCTTCCCTCGCACACTTGAAAACTCCCTTCATACATAACTCATCATAATCTGATTAGCGAGGTTAGTACCCTTAATAAAATAATTATACCTTGCTGAAAATAAAGATATTATTGAAGTTCTACTGTTTCTCAAGATTCCCAAAAGGTTTTTGCAAAGAAAAAGCAAGCTCTTGGTTTGCGAAATGAAGGAAAGGCAAAACAGGACAGAATCTGTGAAAAACAGAACAACAGGTAGTAATCGATTTGTTCGGGGCACTTCTGCAACTCAAATCAAAAAACTCAGAACAGACGCACGAAAGACAATTATATAGAGAACGCTGTCGAATAAATTCAGACCAAAAAGATGATCTGGTTATTTTATACGAATTTTTCTATCCAAGGACAGAATCTGTTTCCTGGACAACACCTCACAACTTTTGAACTTTCTAGCAATCAGAGGCTATACTTGGCACAAATATGAAAAGCAAAGATACAATGATGATGCTACAGCAGTAAACAACATCAAGACACAACAAAAGCAAAAAAAAATATTCATGTGGGCTGCCTCCCAAAAGCGCTTTCTTTTATGCCTTTAAGCTAGGCATAATGCATAGAGGAATCAATAACCATCATAATAATCGAAGTTATAAATTGATTCATAAGGTTCCTCAACAAGTTCACTCTTGTTACTTCTAGGAAAGGGGTACACACATTTTGCCTTCCCGCATAAGCGGATTTGTCCCTTACCTATATCGATGAAGCCTTTTACCGCTCGGAGGAAGTCCCTTCCAAGCACTATATTTCCTTGGTTTGGCTCCATGATGAAGAAATCAATCATTGCAATCCCTTTAAGGAATTTAACTGGCACGTCTTTTATTCTTCCCTGGATTTCAGAAATATTTCCATTAGTGTGTTCATGATAAGATGATAATCTATCCATGTTAAATTTTAAAGAATCATGAACAATTTTTGGCATGGTAGAAACCATAGATCCAATATCACAATAAGCAAGGAAGTCTTGATTAGAGATGCTAATCCTAACAAGAGGCTCCCAGTCATTATCTATTTCCAAAATATATCTCTTATTGGGTTTGGGTTTCTCTACCTTCATTAAGTCTAGAGCATCCATTCTCTTTTCAATAGTAGCAAGTCTATCTATGACAGCATCAAGATTATGATCATAAACAAAGTAACTAGATAGACCATGTATAATTTCAAGAGCTCTAGCTTCATCACACTCTAGGAAATCTCCCTCGGCTATAATGTCAAGAGAGTGTTTACACCATTTAAAAAGACCCTGGTAAAAATTCCTAAGCACAATTTTTATAGGTATCCAAGGCATAATTCTCCTATATGCATCAGAAATTCTGTCCCATGCCTTCTTCATATTTTCTCCATCCCTTTGATGGAAATCTAGAACTTCTGATTCCCTCAAAGCACCATATCCTGACATGTTTGGCTAAACAGAAAGGACTACTAACAGAAAGGTAAATAATTTTTTTGTGATTTTTGATAAAATATACTAAAGCAAAAACTGAAAGGTAAACTAACAAGGCTAAAAAGCAAAGGTAAAAGATAGCGTGCAACTCCCCTATCCTGAAGAGTGGATTCCCCGGCAACGGCGCCAGAAAATACTCCTTGATGGGCCTCGAACCCCTCGTTGGTTACCCCAAGTGGAAGGTGTAAGATGCAGTATGTAGAAGTGTTTTCCCTTAGCAAAGATGCCAAGGATCGAATCCCCAGAGACTCCTAGGTTCAACAAGTAGGTGTCAACTGCTAACGGCGCGGATTAGCAATCAACGTGGACCTGCACACAGATACAAATAACTTTGCTCCCAACGAGTACAGAGAGGTTGTCAATCCCTCCGGCCTTGTTGTTCACAAAGAGTTAAAAGCAAATGATAGTAGTGATAGATAATGTTTTGCAATAGTAAATAAAAGCGAAAAGTAAATAGCGGATGTGATCAATGATGGTAATATGGACCGGAGTCTCATGATGTTCACTAGTGATGTCTCTCTCCCAAAAGACGATAAAACAGCTATGTGAGGTAAACAAATTACAGCTAGGCAAATGACAGGACCACGAACGCAAACCAATGCTGACTACATTGCAAGAAAGGTTGAGGTTCAAAGCATGGGCGGTACGCCAAAGTAAGTAGACCGAAATCCATCAATATCTACTACTAATCATCCACCTTGAGATATCTATCCAGAACATCTCGCTGGTATTAAGTTGCGAGTCCCACCCATAGTGTAAACTCAATGCAATAGACAACTGCATTAAAAGAACTTTGCGTAAAGTAAACAATCCTTGCACCCGCGGGCACAAGCACGGTTGTTTTCCCCCTTGTGGCAACAACACATCCCCTAGACTCATGTTTCTGTCACTCAAGCTAGTCATCGAGGGGCATGAACCCACAATCGAGCATAACGTTCCCTCTTGGAGTCACTACGTATTACTTGGCCAAAGCAATAAATAACAACGGAGAACATGCAAGAATTACTTATGAACATAAATATAAAAGAGGTAGATCAAATATATTACTCAAGATCAATCTTAACATAATCTCATAATCCATCGGATCCCAGCAAACTCAACATAGCAACAACATAATGATTACATATGTGCCTCGATCATGTAGGGCAGCTCACGAGGACTAATTAGTGAAGAACAAGAACGGGAGGAGAACATCACATAGCTACTGGTCATGGACTCATGGTCCAAGGGAGACTACTCACGACTCATCCGGGAGGCGTCCATGGTGGTGGAGAAGCTCCCGGTGGTGATCCTCCCCTCCGGCAGGGTGCCGCGAAGAGTTCTCCTGGTGCTCCCGATCTTGGAAGCGGCGGCGGCGGCGGAACAGAGATGGGATCGCGAAAAGAGTTCCTGTTCTGAGGGTTTCGGAGGACGCTTTAAATATATGCCAAAGGGGGGCATCGGGGAAGCTTCGGGGGGCCCAGGCGCCCCCCTGGCGCGGCCCAGAGGGGGTGCGCGCCGCCAGGGCGCCTGGAGCCCTGGTGGCCCCCCCGGCTGCCCTTCGGACGCACGGTAGTTTCCGGAACGCTGATTTTTTATATAATTTTTCTGGATTTTTCCTGGTAGTTCTCGTAACGTGAAAACCTGAAATACAAAAACAGCCGAAAACAGAAACTGGCATTGGGGTGCACTGGATTAGTAAGTTAGTCCAAATATGATCAAAAGTGTATAGAAGTGTATGAATATCATAGCAATATCACCCAAAAGTGGCATGGAGCAAGCAGAAATTATAGATACGTTTTGGACGTATCACCTGCGCGCGCACGTCAGGTTTTCAAACCTGACGGGCGGGGCCCGGCGGTCAGCGGCTGGGAGGAGGGGGAGAGAGGGGTGAGGATGACAGACGGGGCCCGCCTGTCATCTCCAACCTCACGGCCACGGCGACGGCGAGCTCACCGGCGGCGATTCCGGCCACGGTGACGGCAACGGAGGGCAGGGACGGACTCAGCGTCGAGTGGCGGATGTAGTGGAGGTGGTGCGGCACGCCGGGGAGGTCGGGTTCGCCGGCGGCGAGGTGGGACGGCGGAGGAGCTTCAGGAGGTCGTTGCTCCGGCCGATTCCAACTGCTACAGAGAGGGGAAAGCAAGGGGAAAGAGTCAGTGGTGCACGGCGGTTCTAGATCGGGCAAAAGGAGGGGCGGAAGAGGCTCGTACTGCGAGATCACCGGCGGCCCGACGCGGCGGAGCTCCGGTCGATCCCGAGCACTGGAGCTTCCTGGGGAAGAACGGGTGGAGCTGGGGGACTGAGGGAGATGTGGTGAAGCTGCTGGTGCTGTTGGAGAGGCTCGGGGGGG
>LR738711.1:640363118-640425538 GCA_902687465.1 Secale cereale | reverse complement strand
GGGGGTCCTATTTATAGGGGAACGGCGGAGTCCCGTGGACCGGTGCGCCGGCGAGCTCCTGCTCGATGCTACAGCGCACGGGAGGCGATGGGAGCGTGTCCACGGCGTTACTGGACGAGCTCTACATCCATTTGAGGTGAGAGGAGGAGCGGGGAACCTTCCAGGCCGTGCGCGCGTGTGAGCCCGAGGAGTGGGCGTCGCGGGCGGCCGGTGCGCGTGCGGCGACGGCCACTGGAGGGCGCAGGAGGAGGGGGGACAACGCCGGGGTGGTCGCGGACGTCGAGGCGCGTTGAGAGGCGCGAGGGGGAGGCCCGAGGCTGTCGGGGGCAGCTGATTGGGCGAAGCTACAATGCGGTGGCGCACTATAGCGTGCTCCAGAGCGCCAGAATGGCTGGCACATTCGTGCCCTCGCCGCCCTGGTCATGTCCAACGTGCCCAAGGTTGTCTAGAAGGTCAAGGGAGGAGTAAAGAAATGGCCTGTGGCCTTGGATGCTCTGGAGATGCTGAGAGAGAGAGAGAAAGCTGGTAACTTGGTGAGAAATGGCTGTCCAGCAGGGTGAACTAGGGTTTTTACCCCTCAATCATGGAGCTGGGGACTTAGGGAAGTTACTGGAGGTAGCTAGTAACTGGTTGAACATGTGGTAGAAAGGTGAGGCCAAGGAGAAGGGTAAAAGTGATCAAGAAGAGGGTTTTAGTAAATCTGCAGAAGGTGTTTGATCAGTGTTTGGTCAAGCAAATGATCCCTACTTGCCATGATACTTAACAGGATTGAGTGACATGTGAAAATAGGGTGCTTCACCAAATTTGGGCTCATTTGAAGAAACTAGCCAATGTAAGTTTGGTGAACCCTAGAAATCAACAGAAATGGCTTCATCTTGTTTGAGTCAAGCTAATCATCTCCCCTTGATGCACCACTTGGTGTAGTTTCATCATTTGTGGTATTGATCATGCCCACAAAGTTTGAAGCTCCAGATAAAAAGTTGGTAATGTAAAGTTGTTCAAATTTGCATTTGAACAAAAAGGGTTTTGGGGTGTTCTGATCAAGTTGCTCTATTCCAAATCTTGTGCCATTTGGTCTAGATGCCTTATTAGGCATTTCTAGCATGTGCACCAAGTTTGAGAGCATTTGGACATGTTTGGCAATGTAGAGTTGCTCAAACTTCAAATATGGACAGAATGGTTATGGAGGGCTTTGAGGATGTTTTCTTGCTTCCCAAGGCATGGGACTTGGCAAGATCATCAAATATGTCATATATGACATGATAGAATTTCCCTGGAATTTTTGGAGAATATTTCCTTTGTAAATATTTCAAAAGCTTGAAATATCCAGAAAGGGTTTTAGAGGGATTAGCCCATTATTTTGAACATGACCAAGTGTTGAAACTCTTATATATGGACAATATATGTCCTCTGAGTCTCCCTGAATTTTGACAAATATTTTTGAAATACTTAAATAATTTTCCCCTATTAAAGACCATTTCTGGCCTTAAGAAAAAGCTTTTAAATAAAATAGGAAAATAACTTTTAAAATTATACTTTTGTGGTTTCTGGGAGTCCTATGACTACTAGGTCTCAAATATACTTTTTGAAATAATTTTCTCACCCTAAATCAAGTACTTGCAGTGCAAATCTCAATTCAGGGTTTTTTGGAAAACTAAATTTATAAAATACATTTTGGCCAAATTAATTTTGTAAGAAAATACTATACTGTTATATAACACTTGGCATGATCATTGGGTAAAAGTTTTGGGTATGGAGATAAATTCTACAAGAGGTAATAGTTGACTTTATTGAGCACATGAAAAAGCACATAAAGAAAACTCAACTCCAAATAAAAGCCAAATGATGCCAAAAAAATTTGCTGGTCCAAATTTTCATGCTTCATTGATGCAAATAACATGTTACAAAATGCAGGGTGTGACACGTGTGTGCTTGTTTGCTTTATCACTAAGTAGATTTTATTTGTTGTTCTAAGTTGTTATCTATCTTTAGTTATGGATATGGAACACGAAATACCAAAAAACTTAGGTGTACTTGCTACTCATGGAGATGGGGAACCTCCTAAAACCCTTGATGCTCATTATGTGAAAGATATTATGTACTACTTTGATAATCCTAAGAAAACCCCATTGAACTATGTAATGGGAGTAATGTTGGATCAACGTGAATACTTTAGGGACTATCGCTGGACACAAAAAGGGAAACTGTTATGGGATCAAATTCATATGTTGCATTGGTATGCTCGGCAACTATGCTTGAGATATGATTATACTTGTTGCTCTAGGATGAAGGCTCCACACCTTCCCTTTTCATGCAAATTTAATGATAATGAAACCTTAGCTTCTTATGCTAATGGTATATATGATTATTATGATGTGGAACAAATAGAAGAATTCGTTGATTTTAAGGGTGCTTACGAAATTGAATCTTTGTTTAAGAAGAATGATGCTTTTGATGATGATGTTTCTAGGCCTGAAAATCTTGCTATATTGAAATATTGCTATTTTAATTATGAATATAACTCTGATATTGATGCGTTTATTGAGAAGGTCTCCGCTGTCCAAGAAGAGAGTAATATTTTGCAGGAGTCTATGGAAGAAGAAATCAATGACATTGCGAGCTCATTGGATGAAAAAGATGTCGAGGAGAGCGAAGAACAAAAGGAGTAAGAGCGGATTAGCTACCCGTGCCCACCTTCTAATGAGAGTAACTCTTCAACTCATACATTGTTTAATTTCCCTTCGTGCTTACCGAAGGATGAATGCTATGATGATTACTATGATCCCGTTGATTCTTTTGAAATATCCCTTTTTGATGATGCTTGACATGCTTGTAGCCAAGATGCCAGTATGAATTATTCTTATGGAGATGAACTTGCTATAGTTCATTATGTTAAACATGAGATAGCTGCTATTGCACCCACACATGATAGTCCTATTATCTTTTTGAATTCTCCAAACTACACTATATTGGAGAAGTTTGCACTTCTTAAGGATTATATTGATGGGTTGCCTTTTTCCATTACTCATGATGATTTTGATGAATATAATATGCATGTTCTTGCTGCTCCTACTTGCAATTATTATGAGAGAGGAACTACATCTCCGCCTCTCTATGTTTCCAACACGACAAAATTGCAAGAAACTGCTTATACTATGCATTGGCCTTTACTTAATGTGCATGAATTGTTCTTGTATGACATGCATATGCATAGGAAAAGAGTTAGACTTCGTTCTTGCATGACACATATCACTCGGCGCTCACTACTAAATGCCAAATCATTGTTAATTAAAATTGGCTTTGATATACCTTGGGATCCGGGTGGATCCATTACTTGAGCACTATATGCCTAGCTTAATGGCTTTAAAGAACGCTCTGCCAGGAAGACAACCCGGAAGTTTTAGAGAGTCATTTATTTCTGTTGTGTGCTTTTATAAAGTTTAAAAACAAAAAAATAAAGAGGGGGACCTAAAACTTTTTCAAAAAGAAAAGCGAAAGTGAGAAAGACGAGCATTGTTAAAGTGGGAGGTAGCCTTGAACTTTGTTCATGCCCATGGCAACTTTGTGAATCTTGAATTACAGAAACTTTTCAACAAAAATAAGTATCCCCTTGTACAATTCCATTGTATTATAAAAATAATGTGCCAAGAGTTTCCTTTAGGATGATTAAACTGCTTGTTGGTTTGTGGCGGTTCAAAAACAGAAACTTTGGCTGTAGTGCGCGATTTTACATTTTTTTACTGGAACGTCGAAAGGATCTGAATTTTTTTGCAAAGTATTTCTATACAAATTTGTGATTTTTCCTAATTTGGCCAGAATTTTTAGAGTTACAGAAGTATGGTTAATGTTCAGATTACTGCAGACTGTACTGTTTTCACAGATTGCTGTTATAGCTTCATTATTTGCATATGTTTGAATTCTTGTTGATGCCTCCTTGACTTGGGGCCATAGAATTGTGATGGCATACTGTGGGTAATGTTTGTTCATAATTATACAATAATGTCAGAGCAGTACATGATGGGATTTTATTGACCATATGCACTAACCCCGCCACTAAAAGTTCGGTTAAGTTTTGTGTGGATGAAGTGTTCCAAGATCGAGGAGGTCTCGATATGACGAGAACGAGGAGAGGCAAGAGCTCAAGCTTGGGGATGCCCAAGTCACCCCAAGTAAATATTCAAGGAGACTCAAGCGTCTAAGCTTGGTGATGCCCCGGAAGGCATCCCATCTTTCTTCAACAAGTATCGGTATGTTTTCGGATTCGTTTCGTTCACATGTTATGCGTAAACTCTTGGAGCATCGTGTGCTTTTTATTTTTCCTTTTAATAAATGCACCATGCTGGTATTATATAGTCCTTGGTGGATTTATAGAATGCTCTTTGCACTTCACTTATATCTTTTGAGTATGGCTTTATAGAATGCTTCATGTGCTTCACTTATATCATTTGAAGTTTGGATTGCTTGTTTCTCTTCACATAGAAAACCGTCATTCGTAGAATGCTCTTTTGCTTCACTTATAATTGTTAGAGCATGGGCATAAATTTTGTAGAAAGAATTAAAACTCTCTTGCTTCACTTATATCTATTTAGAGAGTTGACAGGAATTGGTCATGCACATGGTTAGTCATAAAATCCTACATAAACTTTTAGATCGCTGAATATGATATGTTTGATTCCTTGCAATAGTTTTGCGATATAGAGATGCTAATATGTGGGAGGTACTAGTGAATGATTGTGGTCTAGTAAAAATATTGGAGTTAAGGTTTGTGATTCCCGAAGCATGCACGTATGGTCTCCTAACTATGTAACCAAATTGGCGCGCATTGTATTTTGATTGCTTATCTTTGCGTGAAGGTCAGGGGCGCGTGATGGTTAATTCCTACCAACCTCCCCCCTAGGAGCATGCGTCGTAGTATTTTTGCTTCGAGGGCTAATAGATTTTTCACAATAAGTATGTGAGTTCTTTTTGACTAATGTTGAGTCCATGGATTATACGCACTCTCACCCTTCCACCTTGCTAGCCACTCTAGTACCGCGCAATTTTCGCCGGTGCATCAAACCACCTTATATCCTTCCTCAACCACCATACCTACCTATTATGGCATTTCCATAGCCATTCTGAGATATATTGCCATGTAACTCCACCGTTCCGTTTATTTTGACACGCACCATCGTTGTCATATTGCCTTGCATGATCGTAAGATAGCTAGATGTTTCCATGGCTTGTCCGTTTTTTGATGTCATTGCTACGCTAGATCATTGCACATCCCGGAAAACACCGGAGGCATTCACATAGAGTCATATTTTTGTTCTAGTATCGAGTTGTAATATCGAGTTGTAAGTAAAAGAAGTGTGATGATCATCATTATTAGAGCATTGTCCCTTGAAAAAAAGGCCAAAAGAAAAAAAAGAAAGAAAGCCAAATAAAAAAAGAGAAAGGCCAAATAAAAAAAGGAAGGCCCAAAAAAAGAAAAAAGGGGACAATGCTACTATTTTTTTTCCACACTTGTGCTTCAAAGTAGCACCATGATCTTCATGATAGAGAGTCTCCTATGTTGTCACTTCCATATACTAGTGGGAATTTTCATCATAGAACTTGGCTTGTATATTCCAACGATGGGCTTCCTCAAATGCCCTAGGTCTTCATGAGCAAGCAAGTTGATGCACACCCACTAGTTTTCTTTTGAGCTTTCATACACTTATAGCTCTAGTGCATCTGTCACATGGCAATCCCTACTCACTCACATTGATATCTATTGATGGGCATCTCCATAGCCCATTGATACGCCTAGTTGATGTGAGACTTTCTCCCTCCTTTTGTCTACTACCACCTTCTATTCCACCCATAGTGCTATGTCCATGGCTCACGCTCATGTATTGCGTGAAGAGTTGAAAAGGTTCGAAAAAGTAAAGTATGAAAACAATTGCTTGGCTGACACCGGGATAGGCATGAGGGGTACCTTGTGTTAAGAAAAGGGAGCATAAAAGACTATATGATTTTGTAGGGATAATGTTCTTTAGCATTGATATTTTGAAAGACTTGATTGTTTGTTGGGATGCCCGAGTATTAAATTATTTTATGTCAAATGATAGACTATTGCTTTGAATCACTCGTGTCTTAATATTCATGCCATGATTAGATTACATGATCAAGATTATGCTGGGTAGCATTCCACATCAAAAATTATCCTTTTTATCATTTATCTACTTGAGGACGAGCATGAATTAAGCTTGGGGATGCTGATACGTCTCTGTCGTATCTATAATTTTTGATTGTTCCATGCCAATATTCTACAACTTTCATATACTTTTGGCAACTTTTTATACTATTTTTTGGAACTAACATATTGATCCAGTGCCAGATCATGTTTGTTGCATGTTTTTTGTTTCGCAGAATATCCATATCAAATGGAGTCCAAATGGAATAAAAATGGACCGAGATTTTTTTGGAATATATGTGAATTTTGGGAAGCGGAACCAACATGAGACGATGCCCGAGTGGGCCACAAGGCAGGGGGCGCGCCCACGAGGGGCATGCGCACCCTGGGCCCTCGTGGCCACTCCGTAAGGCAGTTGATGCCCTTCTTTCGCCGCAAGAAAGCTAATATCCGGATAAAAATCGTGTCAAAACTCAGCCCAATCGGACTTACGGATCTACGGGAATATAAGAAACAGTGAAGGGCCAGAATCTGGGAACGCAGAAACAGAAAGAGACAGAGAGACGGATCCAATCTCGGAGGGGCTCTCGCCCCTCCGCCGCCATGGAGGCCATGGACCAGAGGGGAAACCCTTCTCCAACCTAGGGAGAAGGTCAAGGAAGAAGAAGAAGGAGGGGGGCTCTCTCCCCCTCGCTTCCAGTGGCACCGGAGTGCCACCGGGGCCATCATCGTGTGACGGCGATCTACACCAACACCTCCGTCATCTTCACCAACATCTCCATCATGTTCCCCCATCTATCTACAGTGGTCCACTCTCCCGCAACCCGCTGCACCCTCTACTTGAACATGGTGCTTTATGCTTCATATTATTATCCAATGATGTGTTGCCATCCTATGATGTCTGAGTAGATTATCGTTGTCCTATCGATGATTGGTGAACTGCTATGATTGATTTAAATTGCTTGTGGTTATGTTGCTGTCCTTTGGTGCCCATCATATGAGCGCGCGCGTGGATCACACCATAGGATTAGTTGTATGTTGATAGGACTACGTATTGGAGGGCAAGAGTGACAGAAGCTTCAACCTAGCGTAGAAATTGATGCATACGGGATTGAAGGGGGACCAATATATCTTAATGGTATGGTTGGGTTTTACCTTAATGAACGTTAGTAGTTGTGGATGCTTTCTAATAGTTCCAATCATAAGTGCATAGAATTCCAAGTAAGGGATGACATGCTAGCAGTGGCCTCTCCCACATAAAACTTGCTATCGATCTAGTAACATAGTCAATTGCTTAGGGGCAATTTCACAACTCCTACCACCACTTTTCCACACTTGCTATCATTAACTTTATTGTTTCTTTATATTAACAGCCCCTAGTTTTATTTACGTGTTCTTTATATTCTTGCAAACCTATCCAAAAACACCTACAATGTACTTCTAGTTTCATACTTGTTCTAGGTAAAGTAAACGTCAAGCGTGCGTAGAGTTGTATCGGTGGTCGATAGAACTTGAAGGAATATTTGTTCTGCCTTTAGCTCCTCATTGGGTTCGACACTCTTACTTATCGAAAGAGGCTACGACTGATCCCCTACACTTGTGGGTTATCAGACGTCAAGGCCGATGTCTTCCTCCTTGGCCGTCCAGTCCTTTTGGGGCTTGAACAACACCTTCCACAACATAGTGTGAGTGGTGCAGTAGAAGTGGAGCACTGTGGCAGGGTCTTTGGTGGCACATTGACCATTATATTTGATACGTCTCTGTCGTATCTACTTTTCATACCGCTTTTCCTCTTGTTTTAGACTCTAATTTGCATGATTTGAATGAAAATAACCCGGACTGATGCTGTTTTCCGCAAAACTACCATGGTGTTGTTTTTGTGCAGAAATAAAAGTTCTCGGAATGGAACGAAACTTTTGGAGAATTATTTTAGAATAAAAGAAAAATACTAGAGCCAAGAACCATCGGAGGGGGGCCCCTGGGTGAGCACAACCCACCAGGGCGCGCCCCCCTCCAGGTGCGCCCAGGTGGGTTATGCCCACCTGGTGGCCCCGCTGACCCTATTTCCGACGCTATAAAATCCCATTTTTCCAAAAAATATAGGAGAGGAAGAATTATCTTGTTTCGCGATATGGAGCCGCCATCACCTCGTGTTCTTCGTCGGAAGGCCAGATCTGGAGTCCGTTTGGGGCTCCGGAGAGGGGAATCTTCGGTCTTCGTCATCACCAACCTTCCTCCATCGCCAATTTCATGATGCTCTTCATAAGGAGAGTAATTCCTTCGTAGGCTCGCTGGCCGATGAGGATTTGGATGAGATTCATCATGTAATCGAGTTAGTTTTGTTAGGGCTTGATCCCTAGTATCCATTATGTTCGGAGATTGGTGTTGTTATGACTTTGCTATGCTTAATGCTTGACACTTTGGGCTCGGGTGCCATGAATTCATATCTGAACCATTTATGTTTACACCATTATATCTATGATCTAGATCTGATCTTGCAAGTCATATTCACCTACTATGTGTTATGATCCGCAAACCCCGGAGTGACAGTATTCGGGATACTTTGCGGTAATGACCTTAGTTTGAGGAGTTCATGTATTCACTATGTGCTAATGCTTTTCGGTACTCTATTAAAATGAGGCATTAATATCCCTTAGTTTACTTATGGACCCTGCTGCCACGGGAGGGTAGGACAAAAGATGTCATACAAGTTCTTTCCATAAGCACGTATGACTATTTACGGAATACATGCCTACATTATATTGATGAACTGGAGCTAGTTTTGTATCGCCCTAGGTTATGAATGTTACATGATGAATATCATCCAACAAATTACTGATCCAATGCCTACGAAATTCCTACATATTGATCTTGCTAAGTCACTACTGCTGATGTTACTATTACAACTGCAACAAAATCATTGCTATCATTGTTACCGTTAATATTGCTGTTACCACTACTATCAAAACTATCATATTAATGTGCTACTAAACACTTTGCTCCAGATAACCAATCTCCAGGTGTGGCTGAATTGATAACTCAGTTGCTAATACTTGCAAATATTCTTTGGCTCCCCTTGTGTCTAATCTATAGATTTGGGTTGAATACTCTACCCTCGAAATTTTTTGCGATCCCCTATACTTGTGGGTTATCAAGACCTTTTTCTGGTGCCATTGTCGGGGAACATAGCTATATTTGTTGAGTCACTTGGGATTATTATCTACTTATCATTATGAGGAATCTGAAGGATGAAAGAACTAAGATCTTTCCCTCGACAACGAGGGGAGGTAAGGAATTGTCATCTAGCTCTGCACTTGATTCTCCTTCGGTTATAAGTAAGCTTGCAATGCCACAATATGCTATTTATCCTAATATGTCGCAAGTTATTGATGATGCTACTTCTGCTATGAATGGTGCTATGAATGATGCTTATGATGATGCTAGTACCTTGCTTGATAAGACTGTGCCATTGGGTGAATTTCTTGATGAACAACTTGCTAGAGCTAAAGACATTGAGAATCCTGAAACTGATTAAGTACTTGAAACTAAAAATATTGAAACACCTATTGGATCTAGCCATCCTAGATATGAATTGCCAAAAGTACTCGAAGGTTATGTTATGGATGAGGAGACAACTAGAGAATTTCTTGCTTGCTACGATAGAGATGATCTTAAGAAATTATTATGCAAACTAAAAGAAAAGTCATTGTATGCTAGAATGAAAAGTGATCCTAAGTTTGCTACTTCTCCTATTTGTGTTGCTGATAAGGATTACGAATTCCCTGTTGACCCAAAGTTAATTACTTTGGTAGAATCTGATCCTTTCCATGGCTATGAAACTGAAACCGTAGTGGCAATCTTACTTAATTAAATGATATAGCCACCCTATTTGCTCATGATGAGAAACTCGCTTTCATTATATAGTCAAATTGTTTCTGTTTCCATTAACGGGTGATGCTAAAGCTTGGTACAATACTCTTACTCCTGGTTGTGTGTGTAGTCCCCATGATATGATTTATTACTTCTCTAAAAATTATTTCCCTGCTCATAAGAAACAAGCTTCCTTGCAGGAAATATTTAACTTTGTGAAAATTGAAGAAGAGAGTCTCCCACAAGCTTGGGGAGGCTTCTCCAACTGCTTAATGCTTTGCCTGATCATCCACTTAAGAGAAATGAAATACTTGATATCTTCTATAATGGACTAACCGATGCTTCTAGGGATTTCCTAGATAATTGTGCTGGTTGTGTTTTCAGGGAAAGAATGGTTGAACAAGTTGAGGAATGATTGAATAATATATTGAAGAATTATGATGATTGGACACTTCCTGAACCACCTCCTAAACCCAGTCGGAAGAAAAGGGGTATCTTATATCTTAGTCCCTAAGATATGCAAGAGGGAAAGAAAAGTATTAAGGAAAAATGTATTAAAGCAGAGGATGTCAAGAATTTACCACCTATTGAAGAGATACATCGACTTGACATACCACCACCAAAGGTGGTAGAGGTAAATTCTTCAATGAAATTTGATGAAAGTGATACCCCTTACAATAAACATCCTAGTCAATGCCTTTATGAGTTTGATAATTATATTAGAAAACAAGATCACTTCAATGTGAATGTGATGAAACAATTGAAATACAACTCTGATATGATTTCTCGCTTGAGTGACTTGTTATTTAGAATCTCTAATGTTGTTAGGGGGGGTGGGAAAACTGTTGGGGAACGTAGCATGCAATTTCAAAAATTTCCTACGCTCACGCAAGATCTATCTAGGAGATGCATAGCAACGAGAGTGGGAGAGTGTGTCTACATACCCTCGTAGACCATAAGCGGAAGCATTATATCAATGCAATTGATGTAGTGGAACAACTGCACGATCCAACGGCACGATCCAACCGATCAAGTACCGAACGTACGACACCTTCGAGTTTAGCACACATGTGGCTCGATGACATCTCCTCCTTCTTGATCCAGCAAGCGGGAGAGGAGAAGTACATGATATCACAACCAACACGACGACGTGGTGGTGATGGTGGTGGTGGAGAACTGACAGCGCTTCGCTAAGCGTCGCCGGGACGAGGCGATGGAACTACGGAGTAACGAGAGAGAGAGGGGCGCCAAGGGCTTGGTGTTTTCTCTAGGAGCACCCCCTTCCCTCTATATATATGTGGAGGGGCGTGGAAAATAGCCTCTCCAAGCCCTAGGGCACAACAATAGGGGAGAGGACTTGGACTCCAAGTCCAATCCTATTCCTATTAGGATTCCTTCCCTTATTTGCCTTCCCTAGCCACATGGGCTTTTGAGGACTTGGTGCGCTTGGCCCAATAAGGCTAGGTCGCCTCCCCTTAGCCCATGCATGCCCTTGGGAGGTGGTGAACCCACTTGTGGACTTCCAGACCCCTCGGTAATCCTCCGGAACCTTCAGGAAGCTTCCCAGTACAATATCGAAAAAATTGCACTTTTTTCCGGAACCCAGAATATGACTTCCCATATATAAATATTTACCTCTTGACAATTCCGAGACTCCTCATGACGTTCGGGATCTCATCCGGGACTTCGAACAACATTTGGTTACCACTCATCAAATATCCCAATACTACTCTAGAGTCAACGAACGTTAAGCGTGCATCCCTGCTGGTTCGGGAATTATGTAGTCATGACCGATACACCTCTCTGGTCAATAACCAATAGCAGAACCTGGATGCCCATATTGATTCCTAGATATTCCACGAAGATCTTTATCGGTCGAACCATTATGACAATATACGTAATTCCCTTTGTCCATCGGTATGTCACTTGCCCGAAATTCGATCGTCGGTATCTTCATACCTAGTTCAATCTCGTTACCGGCAAGTCTCTTTACTCGTTCTATAATACATCATCCCGTGACTAACTCATAGTCATTTGCTTGCAAGGCTTATTATGATGTGTATTACCGAGAGGGCCCAGAGATACCTCTCCGATACTCGGAGTGACAAATCCTAATCTTGATCTATGCCAACCCAACAAATACATTCGGAGACACCTGTAGAGCATCTTTATAATCACCTAGTTACGTTGTGACGTTTGATAGCACACAAGGTGTTCCTCCGGTATTCGGGAGTTGCATAATCTCATAGTCAGAGGAATGTGTATAAGTCATAAAGAAAGCAATAGCAATAAAACTTAACGATCATTATGCTAAGCTAACGGATGGGTCTTGTCCATCACATCATTCTCCTAATGATGTGATCCCGTTCATCAAATGACAACACATCTCTATGGTTAGGAAACTTAACCATCTTTGATTAACGAGCTAGTCTAGTAGAGGCTTACTAGGGACACGATGTTTTGTCTATGTATCCACACATGTATCAAGTTTCTGATTAATACAATTCTAGCATGAATAATAAAAAATTATCATGATATAAGGAAATATAAAATAACAACTTTATTATTGCCTCTAGGGCATATTTCCTTCAGTCTCCCACTAGCACTAGAGTCAATAATCTAGTTCACATCGCCATGCGATTTAGCACCGCTAGTTCACATCGTGATGTGATTAACACCCATAGTTCACACCACCATGTGACCAACACCCAAAGGCTTTACTAGAGTCAATAATCTAGTTCACATCACCATGTGATTAACACCCAAAGAGTACTAAGGTGTGATCATGTTTTGCTTTGTGAGAGAAGTTTGGTCAATTGGTCTGTCACATTCAGATCCGTACGTATTTCGCAAATTTCTATGTCTACAATGCTCTGCATGGAGCTACTCTAGCTAATTGCTCCCACTTTCAATACGCATCCAGATTAATACTTAGAGTCATCTGGATTAGTGTCAAAGCTTGCATCGGCGTAACCCTTTATGATGATATCTTTATCACCTCCATAATCGAGAAACATTTCCTTAGTCCTCCAGTTACTAAGGATAATTTTGAACGTTGTCCAGTCATCTACTCCTGGATCACTATTGTACCTCCTTGCCAAACTCATGGCAAGGTACATAACAGGTTTGGTGCACAACATGACATACCTTATAGAACCTATGGCTGAGGCATAAGGAATGACTTTCATTCTCTCTATATGTTTCTGTCGTGGTCGGGCTTTGAGTCTTACTCAACTTCACACCTTACAAATCAGGCAAGAACTCCTTCTTTGACTGATCCATTTTGAACTACTTCAAAATCTTATCAAGGTATGTACTAATCGAAAGTCTTATCAAGCGTCATGATCTATCTCTATAGATCTTGGCGCCCAATATGTAAGCAGCTTCACCGAGGTCTTTTATTGATAAACTCCTTTTATTCAATCCTTTATGCTTTCGAGAAAATTCTACATCATTTCCGATCAACAATATGGCATTCACATATACTTATCAGAAATGTTGTAGTGCTCCCACTCACTTTCTTGTAAATACAGGCTTCACCGTAAGTCTGTATAAAACCATATGCTTTGATCACCTTATCAAAGCATATATTCCAACTCCGAGATGCTTGCACCAGTCCATACATGGATCGCTGGAGCTTGCACACTTTTTTAGCACCTTTAGGATTGACAAAACCTTCTGGTTGCATCATATACAACTCTTCTTTCAGAAATCCAATAAGAAGTGTAGTTTTGACATTCATTTGCCAGATTTCATAAAATGCTACAATTGCTAACATGATTCGAACAGACTTAAGTATCGCTATGGGTGAGAAAGTCTCATCGTAGTCAACTCCTTGAACTTGTCAAAAACCTTTTGCGACAAGTCGATCTTTGTAGACAGTGGCATTACCATCAGCGTCTGTATTCCTCTTGAAGATCCATTTATTCTCTATGGCTTGCCGATCATCGGGTAAGTCAACCAAAGTCCACACTTTGTTCTCATACATGGATCCCATCTCAGATTTCATGGCCTCATGCCATTTCACAGAATCTGGTCTCATCATCGCTTCCTCACAGTTCGTAGGTTCATCATGGTCTAGTAACATGACTTCCAGAACATGATTACCGTACCACTCTGGTGTGGAACATACTCTGGTTGACCTACGAGGTTCGGTAGTAACTTGATCTGAAGTTTCATGATCATCATCATTAGCTTCCTCACTAATTTGTGTAGGCATCGTGGGAACGATTTTTTCTGATGAGCTACTTTCCAATTTGAGAGAAGGTACAATTACCTCATCAAGTTCTACTTTCCTCCCACTCACTTCTTTCAAGAGAAACTCATTCTCTAGAAAGGATCCATTCTTAGAAACAAAGATCTTGCCTTTGGATCTGTGATAGAAGGTGTACCCAACTATTTCTTTTGGATATCCTATGAAGACGCATTTCTCTGATTTGGGTTCGAGCTTATCAAGGTGAAGCTTTTTCACATAAGCATCGCAACCCCAAACTTTAAGAAACGATGGCTTAGGTTTCTTGCCAAACCATAGTTCATACGGTGTCGTCTCAACGGATTTAGATGGTGCCCTATTTAACGTGAATGCAGCTATCTCTGATGCATAACCCCAAAACGATAGCGGTAAATTGGTAAGAGACATTATAGATCCCACCATATCTAATGACGTTCGGACACACCATTGCGCTTTGGTGTTCCAGGTGGCGTGAGTTGCGAAAGTATTCCACATTGTTTTAAATGAAGACCAAACTCGTAACTCAAATATTTGCCTCCGCGATCAGATCGTAGAAACTTTATTTTCTTGTTATGATGATTCTTGATACGTCTCCAACGTATCTATAATTTTTGATTGTTCCACGCTATTATTTATGAAGTCTTAGATGTTTAATGGGCTTTATCATTCACTTTTATATCATTTTTGGGACTAACCTACTAACCCAAAGGCCCAGTCCAGATTGCTGTTTTTTTGCCTATTTCAGGGTTTTGCAGAAAAGGAATATCAAACAAAGTCCAAATGGAATGAAACCTTCGCAGGGGATATTTTTGGAGGAAATCACGCGAGATAAACTTCGGAGCCAAGCCAGAGGACAGGGGGCCCACCCTCGAGGGTGGGAGGCGCGTCCCCCTGCCTCGAGGGCAGGCCCCGTGGCCCCTGTGCCCCTCTTCCTCCTATATATGCCTACGTACCCCAGAAACTCCGTACGCAGAGAGAAAACCCTAATTCCACCACCGTAGCTGCTGTTCCCATGGAGATCCCATCTTAGAGCCTGTTCTGGGAGGGGGATCCATCACGGAGGCCTCATCATCATCATCATCATCATCGCCCTCACCATGAGTTGTGAGTAGTTTACCACAGACCTTCGGGTCCATAGCTAGTATCTAGATGGTTCTTCTCTCTCTCCGGATCTCAATACAAAGTTCTCCTTGGTCTTCGAGGAGATCTATTCGATGTAATCTCTTTTTGCGGTGTGTTTGTCAAGATCCGATGAATTGTGAGTTTATGATCAAGGTTATCTATGAAAGATATTTGGTTCTTCTCTGAACTTTTTATGTGTGCTCATAATATCCTTGCAAGTCTGTTCGAATTATTGGTTTGGTTTGGCCTACTAGATCTATAGTTCTTGCAATGGGAGAAGTGCTTGGCTTTGGGTTCAATCTTGCGGTGTCCTTTCCCAGTGACAGTAGGGGCAGCAAGGCACGTATTGTATTGTTTCCATCGAGGATAAAAAGATGGGGTTTTCATCATATTGCTTGAGTTTATCCCTCTACATCATGTCATCTTGCTTAAGGCGTTACTCTGTTCGTATGAACTCAATACACTAGATGCATGCTGGATAGCGGTCGATGTGTGGAGTAATAGTAGTAGATGCAGGTAGGAGTCGGTCTACTTGTCTCGGACGTGATGCCTATATACAATGATCATGCCTAGATAGTCTCATAATTATTCGTTTTTCTATCAATTGCTCGATAGTAATTTGTTTACCCGCCGTAGAATATCGCTATCATGAGAGAAGCCACTAGAGAAAACTATGGCCCCTGGGTCTATCTTTATCATATTTCTTTCACGTCAACTAGCCAATTTCTGCCGCCGTTGTTTATTTGCTTTCTTACTTTCTGTTTCTATATCAAAAATACCAAAAATATTATCTTATCATCTCTATCAGATCTCACTCTCGTAAGTGACCGTAAAGGGATTGACAACCCCTTATCGTGTTGGCTGCGAAGTTCTTATTTGTTTGTGCAGGTGCGAGGGACTGGCGCGCTGTCTCCTACTGGATTGATACCTTGTTTCTCAAAAACTGAGGGAAATACTTACGCTATTGTGCTGCATCTCCCTTTCCTCTTCGAGGGAATACAACACAAGTTCAAGAGGTAGCAAGAAGAATTTCTGGCGCCGTTGCCGGGGAGGCTTACGCAAAAGTCAAATACCAAGTACCTATCACAAACCCTTATCCTTCGCATTACATTTATTTGCCTCTCGTTTTCCTCTCCCCCACTTCACCTTTGCCATTTTATTCGCCCTTCTTCCGCCGTGTGTTTCTCGTTCGCTGGCTTCTTGTTTGCTTGTGTGTGTTGGATTTCTTGCTTGTCACTATGGCTCAGAACATTACCAAATTGTGTGACTTCTCCAATACCAACAACAATGATTTTATTAGCACTCCGATTGCTCCTATTACCGATGCTGAATCTTGTTAGATCAATGCTGCTTTGTTGAATCTTGTCATGAAAGATCAATTCTCCGGCCTTCCGAGTGAAGATGCCGCTACCCATCTAAACAACTTTGTTGATTTGTGTGATATGCAAAAGAAATGGGATACGCATAATGATATTGTTAAATTGAAGTTATTTCCGTTTTCACTGAGAGATCGTGCTAAAACTTGGTTTTCCTCTTTGCCTAGAAATAGTATTGATTCGTGGAATAAGTGCAAAGATGCTTTTATCTCTAAGTATTTCCCTCCTGCGAAGATCATCTCTCTTAGAAACGATATTATGAATTTTAAGCAACCAGATCACGAGCATGTTGCACAAGCTTGGGAGAGAATGAAATTAATGATGCGTAATTGCCCTACGCATGGTTTGAATCTATGGATGATTATTCAGAACTTTTATGCTGGCTTGAATTTTGCTTCTAGAAATCTTTTAGATTCGGCCGCTGGAGGCACTTTCATGGAAACTACCTTAGGAGAAGCTACCAAACTCCTAGATAATATTATGGTCAATTATTCTCAATGGCATAACGAAAGATCTACTAGTAAAAAAGTGCATGCTATCAAAGAGATTTGTGTTTTGAGTGGAAAGATGGATGAACTTATGAAATTGTTTGCTGCTAAGAGTGCTTCTTCTGATCCTAATGATATGCCTTTATCCACTTTGATTAAGAATAACAATGAATCATTGGATGTGAATTTTGTTGGTAGGAATAATTTTGGTAACAATGCTTATAGAGGTAATTTTAATCCTTGGCCTTTTCCTAGTAATTCCTCTAATAATTTTGGTAATTCCTACAACAACTCTTATGGAAAGATGCCTTCTGATTTTGAAACTAGTGTTAAAGAGTTTATGATCTTGCAAAAGAATTTCAATGCTATGCTTGAAGAGAAATTGCTTAAAGTTGATGAATTGGCTAGAAGTATGGATAGAATTACTCTTGATGTTGATGCTTTGAAACTTAGATCTATTCCACCCAAGCATGATATCAATGAGTCTCTCAAAGCCATGAGAATTTCCATTGATGAATGCAAAGAAAGAACCGCTAGGATGCATGCTAAAAGAGAAGATTATATTAAATCGTGTTCTTCTAGTTATTGTGAAAATAAAGATGAAGATCTGAAAGTTATTGATGTGTCTCCTATTATATCCTTGTTTTCTAGTATTAATCTTGATGAGAATAGGATTGGAGATGATTCTGCTTTACAGTGTCCCAATAATTCGGAGTTTTTAGATCTTGATGCTAGAATTGCTAAAAGTGGGATCGAAGAGATTAAAACTTTGCATAGTGATGAACCCATTACTTTTGATTTCAAGGGATTCAATTATTATAATTTCTCTTTGATTGATTGTATTTCCTTGATGCAATCCGTACTAAATTCTCCGCATGCTTATAGTCAAAATAAAGCTTTCACTAAACATATAGTTGATGCTTTGATGCAATATTATGAAGAAAAACTTGAGTTGGAAGTTTCTATACCTAGAAAGCTTTATGATGAATGGGAACCAACTATAAAAATAAAAATAAAAGATCATGAATGCTATGCTTTGTGTGATTTGGGTGCTAGTGTCTCCACTATCCCAAAAGCTTTGTGTGATTTGCTAGGGTTCCATGAGTTTGATAATTGCTCTTTAAATTTGCATCTTGCGGATTCCACTATTAAGAAACCTATGGGAAGAATTAATGATGTTCTTATTGTTTCCAATAGGAATTATGTGCCCGTAGATTTCATTGTTCTTGATATAGATTGCAATCCTTCATATCCCATTATTCTTGGTAGACCTTTCCTTGTAACGATTGGTGCAATTATTGATGTGAAGGAAGGAAATATTACATTCCAATTTCTGTTAAGGAAAGGCATGGAACACTTTCCTTGAAATAAAATCAAACTACCATATGAATCTATCATGAGAGCTACTTATGGATTGCCTTCCAAAGATGGCAATACCTAGATCTATCTTGTATCGTGCCTAGTTAGGGGCGTAAAATGATAGCGCTTGTTGGGAGGCAACCCAATTTTTTGTTTTTTGTTTTTTCTGCTGTTAGGGAATAAATATTGCATCTAGCCTCTGATTATATGTGTTTTCATGTTTTGTTTAGTGTTTGTGCCAAGTAGAACCTTTGGTAAGACTTGTGTGAAGTTTATATGATCTTGCTGTGAAAAACAGAATCGTTAGCGCTCGCTAAAGTAGTCTTCAGATTTTACTGGAGCATGATTTTTAGTTGATTCTTTTTTATGCTGACTGGTAGACAAATTGCGCAAATTTACCAATTTAGTTTGAAGTTTTTGGAGTTCATAAGTAGGCGAACCCAGCAGATTACTACAGACTGTTCTGTTTTTGACAGATTCTGTTTTTCGTGTGTTGTTCACTTATTCCGATGCATCTATGAGTAATATTGGAGGATATTAACCATAGAGAACTTGGAGTACAGGAGATTTAACACCAATATACACAATTAATGAATTCCTTGTTGTACCTTTGAGTGGTGGTTTGCTTTCTCTTACTAACGGAGCTCACGAGAATTTTTGTCTAAGTTTTGTGTTGTGAAGTTTTCAAGTTTTGAGTATTGCTTTGATGGACTATGGAACAAGGAGTAGCAAAGGCCTAAGCTTGGGGATGCCCATGGCACCTCAATTAAATTCAAGATAATCAAAAGCCTAAGCTTGGGGATGCCCCTGGAAGGCATCCCCTCTTTCGTCTTCATCCATCGGTAACTATACTTGGAGCTATATTTTTATTCGCAACATGTTATGTGTTTTGCTTGGAGCGTCTTGTATAATTTGAGTCTTTGCTTGTTAGTTTGCCACAATAATTCTTGCTGGACACACCTATTTGAGAGAGTAAATATGCCCTAGAAATTGTTAGAACACTCTATATGCTTCACTTATATCTTTTGAGTTGAATAGCTTTTGCTCTAGTGCTTCACTTATATCTTTTAGAGCACGGTGGTGGTAATACTTTGTAGAAATTGTTGAACTCTCATGATTCACTTAGATCTATTTGAGAGTCTATTAAAACAGCATGGTAAAGTGTTTAGGCTAAAGAAACTAGTCTTCACATGATAGACATCCAATGTCAATGTAGTAAAAAAATCACACGAAGTGCATTGAGTAGAAAGAGATGTTGGATGCTTGATAATTGTTTTGAGGCATGAGGATTGTGATATTAGAGTCATGCTAGTGGAGTAATTATGAAATTGAGAAATATTTGTGTTAAGATTAGTGATTCCCTTAGCATGCACGTATGGTGAACCGTTGTGTGACTAAGTTAACGCATGAGGTATTTGTATAGTGTCAACCTTTGTGTGGAGGTCGGGGGCGCGCGATGGTTAACTCCTACGAACCTCCCCCCTAGGGGCATGCATTCATTGCTTTGTTTTGATGACTCGTAGATTTTTGCAATTAGTATATGAGTTCTTATGACTAATGTTGAGTCCATGGATTATACGCACTCTCACCCTTCCACCATTGCTAGCCTCTCTTGCACCGCGCAACTTTCGCCGGTGCCATAAACCCACTATATATCCTTCCTCAAAACAGCCACCATACCTACCTATCATGGCATTTCCATAGCCATTCCGATATATATTGCCATTCAACTTTCCACTGTTCCGTTTATATGACACGCATCATATTGTCATATTGCCTTTGCATGATCATGTAGTTGACATCGTATTTGTGGCGAGGCCACCATGCATAATTTTTATACATGTCACTCTTGTTGCATTACACATACCGATACACTGCCGGAGGCATTCATATAGAGTCATACTTTGTTGTTGTAGTATCGAGTTGTAATCTTATGTTGTAATGAAAGTGTGATGATCATCATTTATAGAGCATTGTCCCATGGGAGGAAAGGCTGAATCTATAAAGCCCCTCAGCAAAAAAAAGAAAAAAAGAAGAAGAAAGGCCAAAGAAAAAAAGAAGGGCCCAAAAAAGGGAAAAAGGGAAAAAGGAAAAAAAGGAAAAAAGGAAAATAAAAAAGGGACAATTGCTACTATATTTTTCCACACTTGTGCTTCAAAGTAGCACCATGTTCTTCATTGTAGAGAGTCTCATGTTTAGTCACTTTCATATACTAGTGGGAATTTTCGTTATAGAACTTGGCTTGTATATTCCAACGATGGGCTTCCTCAAATGCCCTAGGTCTTCGTGAGCAAGCAAGTTGGATGCACACCCACTAGTTTCTTTTGTTGAGCTTGCATTCATATTTAGCTCTAGTGCATCCGTTGCATGGCAATCCCTACTCACTCACATTGATATCTATTGATGGGCATATCCATAGCCCGTTGATACGCCTAGTCGATGTGAGACTATCTTCCTCTTTTTGTCTTCTCCACAACCACCTCTATTCCACCCATAGTGCTATGTCCATGGCTCACACTCATGTATTGCGTGAAAGTTGAAAGGTTTGAAAAGATAGAGCATGAAAACAAATGCTTGGCTGAAATCGGGGTTGTGCATGATATGAATATTTTGTGTGTTAGCAAGGGAGCATAGCCAGCACTATATGATTTTGTAGGGATAACTTTCTTTAGCCGTAGTATTTTGAGAAGACGTGATTGCTTTGTTAGTATTGCTTGAAGTATTGTTATTTCTTATGTCAATATAGACTTTTATCTTGAATCTTTCAGATCTGAACATTCATGCCACAATTAAGAGAATTACATTGAAAAACTATACTGGTTAGCATTCCACATAAAAAATTCTTTCTTTATCATTTACCTACTCGAGGACGAGCAGGAATTAAGCTTGGGAATGCTTGATACGTCTCCAATGTATCTATAATTTTTGATTGTTTCATGCTATTATTTATGAAGTCTTAGATGTTTAATGGGCTTTGTAATTCACTTTTATATCATTTTTGGGACTAACCTACTAACCCAAAGGCCCAGTCCAGATTGTTGTTTTTTGCCTATTTCAGGGTTTTGCAGAAAAGGAATATCCAACGGAGTCCAATCGGAATGAAACCTTCCCAGGAGATATTTTTGGAGGAAATCACGCGAGATAAACTTCGGAGCCAAGCCAGAGGACAGGGGGCCCACCCTCGAGGGTGGGGGCGCGCCCCCCTGCCTCGAGGGCAGGCCCCGTGGCCCCTGGTGCCCCTCTTCCTCCTATATATGCCTACGTACCCCAGAAACTCCGTACGCAGAGAGAAAACCCTAATTCCACCGCCGTAGCTGCTATTCCCGTGGAGATCCCATCTTGGAGCCTATTCCGGGAGGGGGGTTCATCACGGAGGCCTTCATCATCATCATCATCGCCCTCACCATGAGTTGTGAGTAGTTTACCACAGACCTTCGGGTCCATAGCTAGTATCTAGATGGCTTTTTCTCTCTCTCCGTATCTCAATACAAAGTTCTCCTCGGTCTTCGAGGAGATCTATTCGATGTAATCTCTTTTTGCGGTGTGTTTGTCGAGATCCGATGAATTGTGAGTTTATGATCAAGGTTATCTATGAAATATATTTGGTTCTTCTCTGAACTTTTTATGTGTGCTCATAATATCCTTGCAAATCTCTTCGAATTAATGGTTTGGTTTGGCCTACTAGATCTATAGTTCTTGCAATGGGAGAAGTGCTTGGCTTTGGGTTCAGTCTTGCGGTGTCCTTTCCCAGTGAGAGTAGGGGCAGCAAGGCACGTATTGTATTGTTGCCATCGAGGATGAAAAGATGGGGTTTTCATCATTGAAGGTTATAAAATAACGATACCCGCCGCGAGCCTCAACACTCATCGGGCCGCATACATCAGTATGTATGATTTCCAATAACTCAGTTGCTCGCTCCATTGTTCCGGAGAATGGAGTCTTAGTCATCTTTCCCATGAGGCATGGTTCGCAAGCACCAAGTGATATATAATCAAGTGATTCCAAAAGTCCATCAGTATGGAGTTTCTTCATGTGCTTTACACCAATATGACCTAAACGGCAGTGCCACAAATAAGTTGCACTATCATTATCAACTTTGCATCTTTTGGCTTCAATATTATGAATATGTGTATTACTACGATCGAGATTCAATAAACCATTTACCTTGGGTGTATGACCATAGATGGTTTTATTCATGTAAACAAAATAACAATTATTCTCTCATTTAAATGAATAACCGTATTGCAATAAACACGATCCAATCTTGTTCATGCTCAACGCAAACACCAAATAACATTTATTTAGGTTTAACACTAATCCCGAAAGTATAGGGAGTGTGCGATGATGATCATATCAGTTTTGGAACCACTTCCAACACACATTGTCACCTCACCCTCAACTAGTCTCCGTTTATTCTGCAACTCCTATTTTGAGTTACTAATCTTAGCAACTGAACTAGTATCAAATACCCAGGGGCTACTATGAATACTAGTAAGGTACACATCAATAACATGTATATCAAATATACCTTTGTTCACTTTGCCATCCTTCTTATCCGCCAAATATTTGGGGAACTTCCGCTTCCAGTGAGCATTTCCTTTGTAGTAGAAGCACTCAGTTTCAGGCTTAGGTCCAGCTTTTGGCTTCTTTACGGGAGTGACAACTTGCTTTTCATTCTTCTTGAAGTTCCCTTTCTTCCCCTTGCCCTTTTCTTGAAACTAGTGGTCTTGTTAACCATCAACAATTAATGTTGTTTCTTGATTTATACCTTCGTTGATTTCAGCATCACGAAGAGCTCGGGAATTGTTTTCGTCATCCCTTGCATATTATAGTTCATCACGAAGTTCCAATAACTTGGTGATAGTGACTAGAGAATTATGTCAATCACTATCTTATCTGGAAGATTAACTCCCACTCGTGTTAGGGAACGTAGCAGAAATCAAAAAAATTCTATGCTTCACCAAGATCAATCTATGGAGTCATCTAGCAATGAGGGAAAGGGGAGTGCATCTACATACCCTTGTAGATCGCGAGCGGAAGCGTTCAAGAGAACGTGGATGATGGAGTCGTACTCGTCGTGATCCAAATCACCGATGATCCTAGCGCCGAAGGGACGACACCTCCGCATTCAACACACGTACAGAGCAGCGACGTCTCCTCCTTCTTGATCCAGCAAGGGGGGAGGAGAGGTTGATGGAGATCCAGCAGCACGACGGCGTGGTGGTGGATGCAGCGGTATTCCAGCAGGGCTTCGCAAAGCAGCGCTGGAGGAGGGAGAGGTGTCATGGGAGGGAGAGGGAGGCGCCAGGGCATTGGGTGCGGCTGCCCTCCCTCCCCCCACTATATATAGGAGTCCTAGGGGGTGCGTCGGCCCTAGAGATGGGATCTCTAGGGGGCGGCCTAGGGGGGGCTTGCCCCCCAAGTCATGTGGGCGCCCCCCACCCCTAGGGTTCCCAACCCTAGGCGCAGGGGGAAGGCCCGAGGGGGGCGCACCAGCCCACTATGGGCTGGTTCCCTTCCTCTTTCAGCCCATGGGGCCCTCCGGGATAGGTGGCCCCACCCGGTGGACCCCCGGGACCCTTCCGGTGGTCCCGGTACAATACCGGTGACCCCCGAAACTCTCCCGGTGGGCGAAACTAGACTTCCTATATATAATTATTTACCTCCGGACCATTCCGGAACTCCTCGTGTGTGGGGACCCCGACTTAGAAGTCGAGATCACCGAATGCACGTGTATAGTGATCCCAGAGATCAATGCTCACTGAACACACAGATGCTGAATAACAAGAGTCTTACATCCATACATATCGTCTTACACAAATTATGGCCGTTATGGCCAAGTCTTACATAGATAAAGCCTCAAGGGCTGAATAGCAAATAACTCAAATAGCGGAAGTCTTCGATGATAGGTAGAACCCATGCCATCTGCCTTAACCCTACAGGCATTCTGACTGGGATAGCGTCCTAGTTCGCATGTTCGTCTCCAAAGAACTCTTCCTCATATTCCTGTTCCTCCAAGCCTGGCCAATTAAATAACCAGTGGCAAGCCAATGAGTACTTTGAATGTACTCGCAAGCAACCCATGATGTGGTTCAAAGTAACAATGCAATTGAACAATAATGAGCAATCTAGCAATGGGCTAGAATAAATATTCTACCATCAAGTGTATGCATCAACGAGTTCACGTAACCTTGAAAACAGGTTACCGATATCAACATGAATATGATTCAACTCATCGAGTCAAGTCACCATCTGGACTCATCACACACATACTTTCATCGATGAAGTAAAATTCTGGACATAGTTTAAGTAGCACCACTCAACTGTCCATGACCGTGGACACGGCTATTCGAATAGTTTTACACTCTGCAGAGGTTGCGCACTTTACCCACAAGATCCGGGAAGCTTTCGTGTCATCCACGATCCCGCAGTTCCTCAAGTACTCGGGGGAAGCACCCGGACATTATCTTTCCTTAGACGACACTAACATAGAGTCCACTCGTCGGTACACGGCCCTCGAGTACAAATAGTAGATCACGGGACTTGCCCTAATTTCAATGTCACGCGTACCCGAAGGGACCAACGGTGTGTCCTGTGCCCTGTGAAAACAGTCATGGTCGTCTATCCAAGCACGACCCCGTCCCAGGAAAGACCTCAAGTAATCAATAAAGCCCCGTCGCATAAGGGGTAGAGTGGTTGCACATGTTTGGTTGGGACGGTAGTCACACATAAATCTAATCCATTATTTCACCCATGCACAAGATTTTACCGGCACATCACTTCTTCCTCAAGTGGTGACCTAACTTAACATCACCCTCGGGCATTAGGGGCACCCGATGGGGTCTATGCAAAGATTTCAACCACAAAGGTTTCATGTCACACATGCATCACTAAGCATCACTACTAACCATTTGCATGACATCTAGCACATAGCAAGATCATGAGTAAGCATGCATCATGTGGTGGTTTCAACTAGATCACCACCGTCATTCTTATCACTATGTATTCGGAAACAAACGGGTTCCGAAGAACACAAGTGTATCATGGTCAAAGGGATGCTTGCCTGGATTGGCTTGGTCTTCGAAGTCTTCAAATCCTTCTCCTTCTCCTTCTTCAGCAACTTCGTCAAATACGGGATCTAATCGTCGCAAAATAACAACGGGAAAATAAGACCACAATGAAAACAGAAAAATCAAAGTGCTCAGAAAAATGTCAACTTATTTTTGTTAAATACTAGAGGGAAAACTAAGATGGAGAAAATTCTTAGTTGGAGTTTTGGAGTGACAGAATGGAATCCAAGGATTTTTGAACATGAGTTTTATTGCTCAAATTTGAATTTAAATTTGAACAGAACAGAAAAGTTTCATGGATATGTGTGAAAGTGATACCATTAAATAGGTTGGAATATTACAAGATTTTAGGAGTTGGAATTAATTTATTTGGACTAATATTCATTTCTGTAAAATTAATTGAAATTTTACAGAAAAGAAAAAGAAGAAAAGGCCCTGTGTAACTGGGCCAGAGTGGCCACAGTGCACGGCCCAGGGCATCTAGCCCAGCCGCTCGGGCGCCAGCGCGCGCGTCAGGGTTTTAAACCTGACGGGCGGGGCCCGGCGATCAGCGGCTGCGAGGGGAGAGAGAGAGTGGTGAGGATGACAGGCGGGGCCCGCCTGTCATCTCCAACCTCTCGGCCACGGCGACGGCGAGCTCACCGGCGGCGAATCCAGGCATGGCGGGGCAAACAGATGGCAGGGATGGACTCAGCAGCGAGTCGCAGATGCAGTGGTGGTGGTGCGACTCGCCGGGGAGGTCTGGTTCGCCGGCGGCGAGGTGGGACGACGGAGGAGCTTCGGGAGGTCACTGCTCCGACCGATTCCGACAGCTACAGAGAGGGAAAAATGAGGGGAAAGCATCAGTAGGGTGCGGTGGTTCCGAATCGAGCAAAAGGAGGGGCTAAGAGGGCCTGTACATCGAGATCGCCGGCTGCCCGACGCGGCGGAGCTCCGGTCGATCCCGAGCACTGGGGCTCTTCGGGGATGGATGAGTGGTACTGGCGTGTTGCTGTGAGTGTGGGGAGGTTGTTGATGCAGAGTAGAGGGCTCGGGGGGTGCTTATATAGCCGAGCCCACGGTCCACCGTGGACTCGTGCGCCGGCGAGGTTGCAGGCGAGGCCAGTGGCCGTTCTGGGGCTCGGGATAGAGTCGGGGAGGTTCATGGACGAGTCCTACGTCTAGTAGAGGGGAGAGGAGGAGCGGGGAGGCTTCCAGACGGTGCACGCGTGTGAGGCCGACGAGTGGAGGCTGCGGGCGGCCAGCGCGCGTGTGACAACGACCACTGGAGGGCGGAGGAGGAGGGGGGGACAGCGCCGGGGAGGTCGCGGACGTCGAGGGGCATCGACTGGCGCGAGGGGAGAGCTCGAGGTTGTCGGGGGCAGGCGATTGGGCGAAGCTACAGTGCGGGGGCGCACTGTAGCGCGCTCTGGAGCGGCCTTATCGCATGCCATGGCATGCCATTGGCCCTCTGGGCGCGTCCGCCGTGTCTGGGGGGTCCAGGGTGATGCAAGCAGCTCGTCTGTGGCTTTGGATGCTCTGGAGAGTCAAGGAGAGAGAGAGGGGAAGCTGGTGACTTGGTAGAAAATGGCTGTCCAGCAAGGTGATCTAGGGTTTTTACCCCTCAATCATGGAGCTGGGGTCATGGGGGAGTTACTGGAGGTAGATAGTAATCAGATGAAGCTGTGGTAAAAAGTTGAGGCCAAGGTAAATAGTAAAAGTGGTCAAGATGGTAGTTTTGGTAAAATTGCAGAAGGTGTTTGATCAAGTTTTGATCAAGCAAATGATCTCCACTTGCATGACACTTAACAGGATTGAATGTTATAAGAAAATAGGGTGTTTCACCAAATTTGGGCTCATTTGAAGAAACTAGCCAATGTAACTTTGGTGAACCCTAGAAATCAACAGAAATGGCTTCATCTTGTTTAAGTCAAGCTAATCATCTCCCCTTGATGCACCACTTGGTGTAGTTTCATCATTTGGGGTATTGATCATGCCCACAAAGTTTGAAGCTCCGGGTAAAAAGTTGGTAATGTAAAGTTGTTCAAATTTGCATTTGAACAGAAAGGGTTTTGGGGTATTCTGATCAAGTTGCTCTACTCCAAATCTTGTGCCATTTGGTCTAGATGCCTTATTAGGCCATTCTAGCATGTGCACCAAGTTTGAGAGCATTTGGACAAGTTTGGCAATGTAGAGTTGCTCAACTTCAAATATGGACAGAATGGTTATGAAGGGTTTTGAGGATGTTTTCTTGCTTCCCAAGGCATGAGACTTGGCAAGATCATCAAATATGTCATACATGACATGATAGAATTTCCCTGGAATTTTTGGAGAATATTTCCTTTGTAAATATTTCAAAAGCTTGAAATATCCAAAAAGGGTTTTGGAGGGATTAGCCCATTATTTTGAACATGACCAAGTGTTGAAATTCTTATATATGGACAATATATGTCCTATGAGTCTCCCTGAATTTTGGCAAATATTTTTGAAATACTTAAATAATTTTCCCCTATTAAAGACCATTTCTGGCCTTAAGAAAAAACTTTTAAATAAAATAGGAAAAATAACTTTTAAAATTATACCTTTGTGGTTTCTGGGAGTCCTATGACTACTAGGTCTCAAATACACCTTTTGAAATAATCTTCTCATCCTAAATCAAGCACTTGCAGTGCAAACCTCAATTCAGGGGTTTTAGGAATACTAAATTTATAAAATACATTTTGGCCAAATTAATTTTGTAAGAAAATACTATACTGTTATATAGCACTTGGCATGATCATTGGGCAGAAGTTTTGGGTATGGAGATGAATTCTACAAGAGGTAATAGTTGACTTTAATGAGCACATGAAAAACACATGAAGGAAAACTCAAATCCAAATAAAAGCCAAATGATGCCAAAAAAAATTGCTGGTCCAAATTTTTATGCTACATTGATGCAAATAACATGTTACAAAATGCAGGGTGTGACATCGTGACGTCTGGGATGTCATCCGGGACTCCGGACAACATTCGGGTAACCGCATGCATATATCTCTACAACCCTAGCGTCACCGAACCTTAAGTGTGTAGACCCTACGGGTTCTGGAGACACGTAGACATGACCGAGATGACTCTCCAGTCAATAACCAACAGCGGGATCTGGATACCCATGTTGGTTCCTACATGCTCCTCGATGATCTCATCAGATGAACCACGATGTCAAGGATTCAATCAATCCGTATACAATTCCCTTTGTCTATCGGTATAGTACTTGCCCGAGATTCGATCGTCGGTATACCGATACCTTGTTCAATCTCGTCATGGCAAGTCTCTTTACTCGTGCCATAATACATCATCCCATGACCAACACCTTATTCACATTGAGCTCATTATGATGATGTCTTACCGAGTGGGCCCAGAGATACCTCTCCGTCATACGGAGTGACAAATCCCAGTCTCGGTTCGTGCCAACCCAACAGATACTTTCGGAGATACCCGTTGTGTACCTTTATAGCCACCCAGTTACGTTGTGAAGTTTGGCACACCCAAAGTATTCCTACGGTATCCAAGAGTTGCACAACGTCACGGTCTAAGGAAAAGATACTTGACATTGGAAAAGCTTTAGCATTACGAACTACACGATCTTGTGCTAGGCTTAGGATTGGGTCTTGTCCATCACATCATTCTCCTAATGATGTAATCTCGTCATCAATGACATCCAATGTCCATGGTCAGGAAACCGTAACCATATGTTGATCAACGAGCTAGTAACTAGAGGTTTACCACGGACACGTTGTGGTCTATGTATTCACACATGTATCACTGTTTCCGGATAATACAATTCAAGCATGAATAACAGACAATTATTATGAACAAGGAAATATAATAATAACCATTTTATTATTGCCTCTAGGGCATATTTCCAACAGTCTCCCACTTGCACTAGAGTCAATAATCTAGTTACATTGTGATGAATCGAACACCCATAGAGTTCTGGTGTTGATCATGTTTTGCTCGTGGAAGAGGTTTAGTCAATGGATCTGCGACATTCAGATCTGTATGCACTTTACAAATATCTATGTCTCCATCTTGAATATAATTCCGGATGGAGTTCAAATGGCACTTGATGTGCTTGGTCTTCTTGTGAAACCTGGGCCCCTTGGAAATGGCAATAGCTCCAGTGTTGTCACAGAAGAGAGTCATCGGGCCCGACGCGCTTGGAATAACTCCTAGGTCGGTGATGAACTCCTTCATCCAGACTCCTTCCTGCGCTACTTCACAAGCAGCTATGTACTCCGCTTCACATGTAGAATGCGCCACGACGCTTTGCTTGCAACTGCACCAGCTGACTGCCCCACCATTCAAAATATACACGTATCCGGTTTGTGACTTGGAGTCATCCAGATCTGTGTCGAAGCTAGCATCGACGTAACCCTTTACGACGAGCTCTTCATCACCTCCATAAACGAGAAACATATCATTAGTCCTTTTTAGGTACTTCAGGATGTTCTTGACCGTTGTCCAGTGTTCCATACCGGGATCACTTTGGTACCTCCCTACCAAACTTATGGCAAGGTTCACATCAGGTCTGGTACACAACATGGCATACATAATAGGACCTATGGCTGAGGCATAGGGGATGACACTCATCTTTTCTCTATCTTCTACCGTGGTCGGGGATTGAGCCGTGCTCAATCTCATACCTTGCAATACAGGCAAGAACCATTTCTTGGACTGATCCATATTGAACTTCTTCAATATCTTATCAAGGTATGTGCTTTGTGAAAGACCAATGAGGCATCTCAATCTATCTCTATAGATCTTGATGCCTAATATGTAAGCAACTTCTCTAAGGTCCTTCATTGAAAAACTCTTATTCAAGTAGGCCTTTATGCTTTCCAAGAATTCTACATCATTTCCCATCAGCAATATATCATCCACATATAATATGAGAAATGCTACAGAGCTCCCACTCACTTTCTTGTAAATACATGCTTCTCCCCAAGTTTGTATAAACCCAAACGCTTTGATCACACCATTAAAGCGAATGTTCCAACTCCGAGATGCTTGCACCAGCCCATAAATTGAGCGCTGGAGCTTGCATACTTTGTTAGCATTCTCAGGATCAACAAAACCCTCCAGCTGCATCATATACAGTTCTTCCTTGAGGAAGCCATTAAGGAATGCCGTTTTGACGTCCATTTGCCATATCTCATAATCATAGTATGCGGCAATTGCTAACATGATTCGGACGGACTTCAGCATCGCTACGGGAGAGAAAGTCTCATCGTAGTCAATCCCTTGAACTTGTCGATAACCTTTAGCGACAGGTCGATCCTTATAGATGGTCACATTACCATCCGCGTCAGTCTTCTTCTTAAAGATCCATTTGTTTTCTATGGCGTGCCAATCATCGTGCAAGTCCACCAAAGTCCATCCTTTGGTTTCATACATGGATCCTATCTCGGATTTCATGGCTTCAAGCCATTTGTTGGAATCCGGGCCCGCCATCGCTTCTTCATAGTTCAAAGGTTCACCGTTGTCCAACAACATGATTTCCATGATAGGATTGCCGTACCACTCTGGTGCAAAATGTGTCCTTGTGGACCTACGAAGTTCAGTAGTAACTTGATTTGAAGCTTCAAGATCATCATCATTAAATTCTTCCCTAGTCGGTGCAGGCACCACAGGAACATCTTCCCGTGCTGCGCTACTTTCCGGTTCGGAAGGGGTGACTGTCACCTCATCAAGTTCCACTTTCCTCCCACTCACTTCTTTCGAGAGAAACTCTTTCTCCAGAAAGGATCCATTCTTGGCAACGAAGACCTTGCCTTCGGATCTGAGGTAGAAGGTGTACCCAATAGTTTCCTTTGGGTATCCTATGAAGACGCATTTTTCTGATTTGGGTTCGATCTTTTCAGGTTGAAGTTTCTTGACATAAGCATCGCAACCCCAAACTTTCAGAAACGACAGCTTAGGTTTCTTGCCAAACCAATCATACGGTGTCGTCCCAACGGATTTAGACGGAGCCCTATTTAAAGTGAATGCGGCAGTCTCTAAAGCATAACCCGAAAATGATAGCGGTGAGTCGGTAAGAGACATCATAGATCGCACCATGTCCAACAGAGTATGATTACGACGTTCGTACACACCATTACGCTGAGGTGTTCCAGGCAATGTCAATTGTGAAACAATTCCACAGTTGCTTAGGTGCTTGCCAAATTCGTGACTTAAATATTCTCCTCCACGATCCGATCGTAAGAACTTTATTTTTCTGTCATGTTGATTCTCAACCTCATTCTGAAATTCCTTGAACTTTTCAAAGGTCTCAGACTTGTGTTTCATTAAGTAGACATACCCATATCTACTTAAGTCATCTGTGAGGATGAGAACATAACGATAGCCTCCGTGAGCTTCAACACTCATTGGACCGCACACATCGGTATGTATGATTTCCAATAAGTTGGTTGCTCGCTCCATTGTTTCGGAGAACGGAGTCTTGGTCATCTTACCCAAAAGGCATGGTTCGCACGTGTCAAATGATTCATAATCAAGAGACTCCAAAAGTCCATCTGCATGGAGCTTCTTCATACGTTTGACACCAATATGACCAAGGTGGCAATGCCACAAGTATGTGGGACTATCATTATCAACCTTACATCTTTTGGCATTCACACTATGAATATGTGTAACATCACGTTCAAGATTCATCAAGAATAAACCATTGACCAGCGGGGCATGACCATAAAACATATCTCTCATATAAATAGAACAACCATTATTCTCGGATTTAAATGAGTAGCCATCTCACATTAAACGAGATCCAGATACAATGTTCATGCTCAAAGATGGTACTAAATAACAATTATTAAGGTTTAAAACTAATCCCGAGGGTAGATGTAGAGGTAGCGTGCCGACGGCGATCACATCGACCTTAGAACCATTCCCGATGCGCATCATCACCTCGTCCTTCGCCAGTCTCCGCTTATTCCGCAGCTTCTGCTTTGAGTTACAAATGTGAGCAACTGCACCGGTATCAAATACCCAGGAGCTACTATGAGCGCTGGTAAGGTACACATCAATAACATGTATATCATATATAACTTTGACGTTGCCGGCCTTCTTATCTGCTAAGTATTTGGGGTAGTTCCGCTTCCAGTGACCCGTTCCCTTGCAATAAAAGCACTCAGTCTCAGGCTTGGGTCCATTCTTTGGCTTCTTCCCGGCAACTGGCTTACCGGGCGCGGCAACTCCTTTGCCGTCCTTCTTGAAGTTCTTCTTACCCTTGCCTTTCTTGAACTTAGTGGTTTTATTCACCATTAACACTTGATGCTCTTTCTTGATCTCCACCTCCGCTGATTTCAGCATTGAATACACTTCGGGAATGGACTTCTCCATCCCTTGTATATTGAAGTTTATCACGAAGCTCTTGTAGCTAGGTGGGAGCGACTGAAGGACTATGTCAACGACCGCTTCATCTGGGAGATTCATTCCCAACTGAGACAAGCGATTGTGCAATCCAGACAATTTGAGTATGTGCTCGTTGACAGAACTATTCTCCTCCATCTTACAACTGTAGAATGCGTTAGATACGTCATATCTCTCGACTCGGGCATGAGCTTGGAAAACCATTTTCAGCTCTTGGAACATCTCATATACTCTGTGGTGCTCAAAACGCTTTTGGAGCCCCGATTCTAAGTTGTAAAGCATGCCGCTCTGAACTAGGGAGTAATCATCACAACGCGATTGCCAAGCGTTCATAACGTCTTGGTTCGCTGGGGCGGGAGCATCACCTAGCGGTGCTTCAAGGACATATGTTTTCTTGGCAGCTATGAGGATGATTGTCAGGTTACGGACCCAATCCGTATAGTTGCTACCATCGTCTTTCAGCTTGGATTTCTCTAGGAACACGTTGAAGTTGAGGGTAACATGAGCGTGGGCCATTGGATCTACAAGACATATTGTAAAGATTTTAGACTATGTTCATGACAATTAAGTTCATCTAAATAATTCAATGAACTCCCACTCAGATAGACATCTCTCTAGTCATCTAAGTGATACATGATCCGAATCGACTAGGTCGTGTCCGATCATCACGTGAGACAGACTAGTCATCAACGGTGAACATCTTCATGTTGATCGTATCTTCTATACGACTCATGTTCGACCTTTCGGTCTTCCGTGTTCCGAGGCCATGTATGTACATGCTAGGATCGTCAAGTGAACCCTAAGTGTATTGCGTGTGTAAATCTGGCTTACACCCGTTGTATGCGAACATTCCTATCACACCCGATCATCACGTGGCGCTTCGGAACAACGAACCTTAGCAACGGTGCACAGTTAGGGGGAACACAATTCTTGAAATTTTAGTGAGAGATCATCTTATTCACTACCATCGTTCTAAGCAAATAAGATGTAAAAACATGATAAACATCACATGCAATCAAATAGTGACATGATATGGCCAATATCATTTAGCTCCTTTGATCTTCATCTTCGGGGCTCCATGATCATCATCGTCACCGGCATGACACCATGATCTCCATCATCGTGTCTTCATGAAGTTGTTTCGCAAAACATTACTTCTACTACTATGGCTAACGGTTAGCAATAAAGTAAAGTAATTACATGGCGTTTATTCAGTGACACGCAGGTCATACAATAAAATAAGACAACTCCTATGGCTCCTGCCGGTTGTCATACTCATCGACATGCAAGTCGTGATTCCTATTACATGAACAAGATCAATCTCATACATCACATATATCATTCATCACATCCTTTTGGCCATATCACATCACACGTCACATGCTGCAACAACAAGTTAGACGTCCTCTAATTGTTGTTGCAAGTTTTTACGTGGCTGCTATAGGTTTCTAGCAAGAACGTTTCTTACCTACGCCAAAACCACAACGTGATATGCCAATTTCTATTTACCCTTCATAAGGACCCTTTTCATCGAATCTGATCCGACTAAAGTGGGAGAGACTGTCACCCGCTAGCCACCTTATGCAACTAGTGCATGTCAGTCGGCGGAACCTGTCTCACGTAAGCGTACGTGTAAGGTCGGTCCGGGCCGCTTCATCCCACGATGCCGCCGAATCAAGATAAGACTAGTAGCGGCAAGAGAATTGAACAAATCTACGCCCACAACTGCTTTGTGTTCTACTCGTGCAAGATACTACGCATAGACCTAGCTCAGATGCCACTGTTGGGGAACGTAGCAGAAATAAAAAAAAATCTACGCTTCACCAAGATCAATCTATGGAGTCATCTAGCAACGAGGGAAAGAGGAGTGCATCTACATACCCTTGTAGATCGCGAGCGAAAGCGTTCAAGAGAACGTGGATGATGGAGTCGTACTCGTCGTGATCCAAATCACCGATGATCCTAGCGCCGAAGGGACGGCACCTCCGCGTTCAACACACGTACAGAGCAGCGACGTCTCCTCCTTCGTGATCCCGCAAGGGGGAGGAGAGGTTGATGGAGATCCAGCAGCACGACGGTGTGGTGGTGGATGCAGCGGTATCCCAGCAGGGCTTCGCCAAGCAGCGCTGGAGGAGGGAGAGGTGTCATGATTGGGAGAGGGAGGCGCCATAGCATTGGGTGCGGCTGCCCTCCCTCCCCCCACTATATATAGGGGGCCTAGGGGGTGCGCCGGCCCTAGAGATGGGATCTCTAGGGGGGCGGCGGCCTAAGGGGGGGGCTTACCCCCCAAGTCATGTGGGCGCCCCCACCCCTAGGGTTCCCAACCCTAGGCGCAGGGGGAAGGCCCAAGGGGGCGCACCAACCCACTATGGGCTGGTTCCCTTCCCCTTTCAGCCCATGGGGCCCTCCGGGATAGGTGGCCCCACCCGGTGGACCCCAGGGACCCTTCCGGTGGTCCCAGTACAATACCGGTGACCCCCAAAACTCTCTCGGTGGCCGAAACTGGACTTCCTATATATAATTCTTTACCTCCGGACCATTCCAGAACTCCTCATGACGTCCGAGATCTCATCCGGGACTCCGAACAATATTCGGGTTACCGCATGCATATATCTCTACAACCCTAGCATCACCAAACCTTAAGTGTGTAGACCCTACGGGTTCGGGAGACACGTAGACATGACCGAGACGACTCTCCGGTCAATAACCAACAGCGGGATCTGGATACCCATGTTGGTTCCTACATGCTCCTCGATGATCTCATCGGATGAACCATGATGTCAAGGATTCAATCAATCCCGTATGCGATTCCCTTTGTCTATAGGTATAGTACTTGCCCGAGATTCGATCGTCGGTATACCGATATCTTGTTCAATCTCGTCATGGCAAGTATCTTTACTCGTGCCGTAATACATCATCCCGTGACCAACACCTTAGTCACATTGAGCTCATTATGATGATGTCTTACCGAGTGGGCCCAGAGATACCTCTCCGTCATACGGAGTGACAAATCCCAGTCTCGGTTCGTGCCAACCCAACAGATACTTTCGGAGATACCCGTTGTGTACCTTTATAGCTACCCAGTTACGTTGTGACGTTTGGCACACCCAAAGTATTCCTACGGTATCCGGGAGTTGCACAACCTCATGGTCTAAGGAAAAGATACTTGACATTGGAAAAGCTTTAGCATGACGAACTACACGATCTTGTGCTAGGCTTAGGATTGGGTCTTGTCCATCACATCATTCTCCTAATGATGTGATCTCGTTATCAATGACACCCAATGTCCATGGTCAGCAAACCATAACCATCTGTTGATCAACGAGCTAGTAACTAGAGGTTTACCATGGACACGTTGTGGTCTATGTATTCACACATGTATCACTATTTCCGAATAATACAATTCAAGCATGAATAACAGACAATTATCATGAACAAGGAAATATAATAATAACCATTTTATTATTGCCTCTAGGGCATATTTCCAACAACTTGATTCAAGCGATTGTAGTACTCAGACATTCTGAGCACATGCTCATTGGTTGAGCTATTCTCCTCCATCTTGTAGGCAAATTACTTGTCAAAGGTCTCATACCTCTCGACACGGGCATGAGTCTGAAATACTATTTTCAACTCTTGGAACATCTCATATCCTCCATGGCGTTCAAAACGTTTTGAAGACCCGGTTATAAGCCGTCAAGCATGGCACACTAAACTATCAAGTAGTCATCATACCGAGCTTGTCAAACGTTCATAACGTCTACATCGGCTTCTGCAATAGGTTTGTCACCTAGCGGTGCATCAAGGACATAATACTTCTGTCCAGCAATGAGGATAATCCTCAGATCATGGACCTAGTCTGCATCATTGCTACCAACATCTTTCAACTTAGTTTTCTCTAGGAACATATCAAAAAACATAGGGGAGCTATAACGCGAGCTATTGATCTACAACGTAATTTGCAAATACTATCAGGACTAAGTTCATGATAAATTAAAGTTCAATTTATCATATTACTAAAGAACTTCCACTTATATAGACATCTCTCTAGTCATCTAAATGATCACGTGATCCAAATTAACTAAACCATGTCCGATCATCACGTGAGATGGAGTAGTTTTCAATGGTGAACATCTTATGTTGATCATATCTATTATATGATTCGTGCTCGACCTTTGGGTCTCCAGTGTTCCGAGGCCATGTCTGTACATGCTAGGCTCGTCAAGTTTAACCCGAGTATTCTGCATGTGCAAAATTGTCTTACACCTATTGTATCTGAACGTAGAGCTTATCACACCCGATCATCATGTGGTGTCTCGGCACGACGAACTGTCGCAACGGTGCATACTGAGGGAGAACACTTGTACCTTGAAATTTTGTAAGGGATCATCTTATAATGCTACCGTCGTACTAAGCACAATAAGATGCATAATAAGATAAACATCACATGCAATCAAAATATGTGACATGATATGGCCATCATCATCTTGTGCTTTTGATCTCCATCTCCAAAGCATCGTCATGATCTCCATCATCACAGGCTTGACACCATGATCTTCATCGTAGTGTCATGGTCGTCTCACCAACTATTGTTACTACTACTATTGCTAAC
Source organism: Secale cereale (assembly GCA_902687465.1). NCBI lineage: Eukaryota > Viridiplantae > Streptophyta > Magnoliopsida > Poales > Poaceae > Secale > Secale cereale. The sequence continues at coordinate 640,387,867 of LR738711.1, read as the reverse complement.
TCATAGTGATAAAGTAAAGCAATTACATGGCTTTCACAATTTATATAATAAAGAGACAACCATAAGGCTCCTGCCGGTTGCCGATAATTTACAAAAAATGATCATCTCATACAATAACGTATAACTCATCACATCCTGACCATACCACATCACAACATGCCCTGTAAAGACAAGTTAGACGTCCTATACTTTGTTGTTGCAAGTTTTACGTGGCTGCTACGGGCTTCTAGTAAGAACCGTTCTTACCTACGCATCAAAACCACAATGATTTTTCGTCAAGTGTGTTGTTTTAACCTTCAACAAGGACCGGGCATAGTCACACTCGATCAACTAAAGTTGGAGAAACTGACACCCGCTAGCCACCTATGTGCAAAGCACGTCGGTAGAACCAGTCTCATGAACGCGGTCATGTTATGTCGATCCGGGCCGCTTCATCCAACAATACCGCCGAATCAAAGTATGACATGCTGGTAAGCAGTATGACTATTATCGCCCACAACTCTTTGTGTTCTACTCATGCATATCATCTACGCATAGACCTGGCTCATGATGCCATTGTTGGGGAACGTAGCATGCAATTAAAAAAATCCTACGCGCAAGATCTATCTAGGGGATGCATAGCAATGAGAAAGGAGAGTGTGTCTATGTACCCTCGTTGACCGTAAGCGGAAGCGTTATATCAACGCGGTTGATGTAGTGGAACAACTTCACGATCCAACGGCATGATCCAACCGATCAAGTACCGAACGTACGACACCTCCGAGTTTAGCACACATTCGGCTCGATGACGTCTCCTCGTTCTTGATCTAGCAAGCGGGAGAGGAGAAGTATATGGGACCACAACCAACACGATGGCGTGGTGGTGATGGAGCACCGACAGCGCTTTGCTAAGCATCACCAGGATGAGGCGATGGAACTACGAAGTAACGAGAGAGAGAGGGGCACCAAGGGCTTGGTGTTTTCTCTTGAGGCGCCCCCTTCCCTCTATATATATATGTGGAGGGGCGTGGCAAATAGCCCCTCCAAGCCCTAGGGCGCAGCAATAGGGGAGAGGACTTGGACTCCAAGTCCAATCCTATTCCTATTAGGATTCCTTCCCTTATTTACCTTCCCTAGCCACATGGCCTTTTGAGGAATTGGTGCGCTTAGCCCAATAAGGCTAGGGCGCCTTAGCCCATGCCAGCCCTTGGGACGTGGTGAACCCACTTGTGGACTTTCGGACCCCTCCGGAATCCTCCGGAACCTTCTGGAAGCTTCATTGTACAATATCGAAAAATTGCACTTTTTTCGTAACCCAAAATATGACTTCCCATATATAAATATTTACCTCTTGAACATTCCTAGATTCCTCGTGACGTCCGAGATCTCATCCGGGACTCCAAACAACATTTGGTTACCACTCATCAAATATCCCAATACTACTCTAGAGTCAACGAACGTTAAGCGTGCGACCCGGCGGGTTCGGGAATTATGTAGTCATGACCGAGACACCTCTCCGGTCAATAACCAATAGCGGAACCTAGATGCCCATATTGATTCCTACATATTCCAAAAATATATTTATCGGTCGAACCGTTATGACAATATACGTAATTCCCTTTGTCGATCGGTATGTTACTTGCCTGAGATTCGATCGTCGGTATCTTCATACCTACTTCAATCTCGTTACCGGCAAGTCTCCTTACTCGTTCCATAATACATCATCCGGTTACTAACTCATTAGTCATTTGATTGCAAGGATTATTATGATGTGTATTACCGAGAGGGCCGAGAGATACCTCTCCAGTACTCGGAGTGACAAATCCTAATCTTGATCTATGCCAACCCAACAAATACCTTCGGAGACACCTGTAGAGCATCTTTATAATCACCCAGTTACGTTGTGACATTTGATAGAACACAAAGTGTTCCTCCGGTATTTGGGAGTTACATAATCTCATAGTCAGAGGAATATGTATAAGTCATGAAGAAAGCAATAGCAATAAAACTTAACGATCATTATGCTAAGCTAATGGATGGGTCTTGTCCATCACATCATTGGCCTAATGATGTGATCACGTTCATCAAATGACAACATATGTCTATGGTTAGAAAACTTAACCATCTTTGATTAACGAGCTAGTCTAGTAGAGGATTACTAGGGACACGATGTTTTGTCTATGTATCCACACATGTATCTAGTTTCCAATTAATACAATTCTAGCATGAATAATAAACATTTATCATGGTATAAGGAAATGTAAAATAACAACTTTATTATTGCCTCTAGGGCATATTTCCTTCAAAAACATGCCTCTATAGCTCAAACTCAATTAGAACAAGTTGCTCGATCTCAGAAAGAATTGCTAAATGAAATGAATAATAATATAAATGATTTTGCTGTTAGAGTAGCAACTAGAGGAGGTAAAATGACTCAGGAAGCACTTTACCCTGAAGGACACCCTAAGAGAATTGAACAAGATTCACAAGGACTTAACAGTAGTGCACCTAGTCCTTGTAGAAAGAAAAAGAAAAATCATAGGACTTTGCACACCTCTAGTGAACCTGAAAAACCTCCTGGAAACAGTAATGATGTCTCTATCTCTGATGCTGAAACTCAATCTGGTAATGAACATTCACCTAGTGATAATGAAAAGGACTATAATGATGTTCATAAAGACACTCGGCTAGACAATGATAAACAACCAGATAATGATGTTGAGATAGAATCTATTGTTGATCTTGATAATCCACAAACCAAAAATAAAAGATATGATAAAAGAACTTTGTGCCTAGAAAACATGGAAAGTAAACAGAACCATGGGCACAAAAACCCATGCCCTTTCCACCTAAATCAACTAAGAAAAAGGATGATAAAGAATTTGAACGCTTTATTGAAATGCTTAGGCTAGTATTTTTGCGCACCCGCTTGACTGGTATTTTAAAGATGGCCCCTTATGCAAAATACATGAAAGACGTTATTACTAATAAAAGAAATATATTGGAAGCTAAAATCTCCACCATGATTGCCAATTATTCTGTTAAGGATGGAGTTCCTAAAAAACTTAGAGATCCGGGAATACCAACTATACCTTGCTCCATCAAAAGAAATTATGTGAAAACTGCTTTGTGTGATTTAGGAGATGGTGTTAGTGTTATGCCCTTTCTCTTTATACAATAGATGTGATTTGAACAAGCTCACACACCTACTGAAATATCTTTGCAAATGGCTAACAAATCAACCGCTATACCTATCGGTATTTGTGAGGATGTGCCCGTTATTGTTGCCAATGTTACTATTTTAACCGACTTTGTTATACTTGAGATGCCCGAGGACGACAACATGTCGATTATTCTTGGTAGACCCTTTTTAAATATTGCAGGGTTTTTTATTGATTGCAATAAAAGCAAAGTCACTTTTCATATCAATGGTAATGAGCACACAATGCACTTTCTGAAGAAACAATTCCAAGTGAATGGTATTAATATTATTGAAAATTCTCCGACACTCACTATTGGAAGTTTTTAACTACCTCTACCTACTGCCAAAAAGAGATATGATATACTTATTGTTGGGGATATACATATCCCCGTTGAGGTAACTTAGTGTTTTATGAAAGTTCTCCGGTTTCATGCTAATTGAAAGTGGTTGTTAATAAGACCCGATCAACATTATTAATAGATCATTTTTGAGAGGTATGAAGCTGATGAATTTAGTAGGCACTACCTTCTGTCCCTACCTTTTATCCTCTGTTTTTCTTAGTTTAATAAAAATAAAATGCCATGCTTTGTCTGTTTACCGTTTTCCGTGCAATAGAAAAATGACCCAAAAATAAAAGTGTTCAGAATGCCCTGAAAATTTGACATGATTTTTTCTGAATTTTTAGTGCAAATAACATCAGAGGGGGTGCACCAGGTGGGCACAACCCACCTGGGCGCGCCAGCAGCCCCAGGCGCGCCCTGATGGGTTTTAGTCCCCACGTAGGCCCCCTCACTTATCTCTTTAGTCCACTTCATTCCCTACCTCTAGAAAGAAAATCACCATTGCACTATCCCTCGTGTTATTGCTCTCAAACCCGCGAATTTCGATCTCTTAGCTCTGTTTCCAAAACTGATTTGGGGGATTGCTACTTGGTATGTGACTCCCCCATGGCTCCAATTAGTTTTTGCTTTAGTGGTTTATATTTTGAATAATTAGCTACTCTTGGTGCTACTTTAGATGAGCTTGCATGTTGAATTCTTAGAGTTCTAAGTAGTTTGAATGCTCAATATGGCCCCTAGGCATGCTTATGAGTAGTTGCTATTAATTTTGTGAAGTTTTGTTGACAAAAAGTTTTTTGAACTAAATTTTTTAGAATTTTATTTATAGGAATAAGATCAATTTCTTTAGGAAGTTAGCTTCCAAAAAGAACTCCAAGGGAGTGATTTGGGAGTCATCAGACAATGACCTCTGCACTCGGAGCAGAGGTGCGGCCGTGTGAATGGCCGCACGGCCCATTTATGGACGGAGCCGAAATCCGTCAAGAGTTCGCACAATTTTCTGCTAATGCCGGCCTCACCAACTTCGTCGTAGCTGAGTGTAAACAATACCATCTCCTTACAAATTCCTTTGTGCAAAAGTTTCATTTTCTGAGTAGGAATAACCCTCCTAAGGTGTAGTTTAATTTATATTCTGAGACCCGTTAGATACCACTCACTGAGTTTTGTGATATATGCTTGATACCTTCTGATGGGGAACTGAGAGAACCTATACCCGGGGAGTTTGAGGACTTTTATCATACTCCGTCGGCGGGAGATGAGAGAGGGCTATCTGGTGTCACCGATGTTGGGAAACGTTGCATGGAAAACAAAAAAAAATCTACACACACACACGCAATCATCTATCCATGGAGATGCATAGCAACGAGGGTGAGAGTGTGTCTACGTACCCTCGTAGACCGTAAGCGGAAGCGTTTCACAACATGGTTGATGTAGTCGAACTTCTTCGTGCTTCAATCGATCAAGTACCGAACACACGGCACCTCTGTGTTCTGCACACGTTCAACTCAGTGATGTCCCTCACCTTCTTGATCCATCAAGACGTCGAGGTAGTAGGTGAGTTCCATCAGTGGGACGGCATGGTGACGGTGATGGTGAAGTGATCTCCACAGGGCGTCGCCTAAGCACTACTAAAATATGTTCTGGGGAGTAAACGCTGGACGGGGGCGCCGCACACGGCTAAGACAATGTTGTGTGTTGTTGTGGTGCCCCCTTGCCTCATATATATATATATATATATATATATATATATATATATATATATATATATATATATATATATATATATATATATATATATATATATATATATATATATATATATATATATATAGGTGTAGGTGGGAGGGAGGGAGGAGCGGCCATAGGAGGCACTGATGTCGACTACACAACCTTTTTCTTGTAGACTCGTGTTGGGCCTTCAAGCGCAGATTTTTGTAGGACAGTAGCAAATTTCCCTCAAGTGGATGACCTAAGGTTTATCAATCCATGGGAGGCGTAGGATGAAGATGGTCTCCCTCAAACAACCCCGCAACCAAATAATAAAAAGTCTCTTATGTCCCCAACACACCCAATACAATGGTAAATTGTATAGGTGCACTAGTTCGGCGAAGAGATGGTAAGTGTAATATGGATGGTACATATAGGTTTTTGTAATGTGAAAATATAAAAACAGCAAGTTAGCTAATGATAAAGGTGAGCACAAACGGTATTGCAATACTTAGAAACAAGGCCTAGGGTTCATACTTTCACTAGTGCAAGTTCTCTCAACAATGATAACATAATTGGATCATATAACAATCCCTCATGCAACAAAGAGTCACTCCAAAGTCACTGATATCGGAGAACAAACGAAGAGATGATTGTACGGTACGAAACCACCTCAAAGTTATTCAATCTGATTGATCTATTGGGCTATTCCTATAAGTGTCACAAACAGCCCTAGAGTTCATACTAAAGTAACACCTTAGGACACACATCAACCAAAACCCTAATGTCACCTAGATACTCCAATGTCACCACAAGTATCTGCGGGTTTGATTATACGATATGCATCACACAATCTCACATTCATCTATTCAAACCAACACAAAAAACTTCAAAGAGTGCCCCAAAGTTTCTACCATAGAGTCAAGACGAAAATGTGTGCCAACCCATATGCATAAGTTCACAAGGTCACTGAACCCGCAAGTTTATCACCAAAACATACATCAAGTGGATCACGTGAATATCCCATTGTCACCATAGATAAGTACATGCAAGACATACATCAAGTGTTCTCAAATCCTTAAAGACTCAATCCGATAAGATAACTTCAATGGGAAAACTCGATCCATTACAATAAGGTAGAGGGGGAGAAACATCATAAGATCCAACTATAATATCAAAGCTTGTGGTACATCAAGATCGTGCCAAATCAAGAACATGAGAGAGAGAGAGTGGTACATACCCTCAGCCCCGAGGGTGAACAACTCCCTTCTCGTCGTGGAGAGCGCCAAGATGATGAAGATGGCCACCGGTGATGGTTTCCCCCTCCCGCATGGTGCCGGAACGGGCTCCCTATTTGTTTTTCATGGCTACAAAGGCTTGCGGTGGTGGAACTCATGATCTAGGTCTATTTTTAGGGGTTTTGGTATTTATAGGATTTTTGGCGTCGAGAACAAGTCTAGGGGTCCATGAGTTAACCACAAGGACGGAGCACCCTCCCGGGGGGTAGGGCGTGCCCTCCACCCTTGTGGTTGGCTCGAGACTCTTCTAGCCCAACTCTTTTGCTTCAGGGGCTTCTTTTGGTCCATAAAAAATCACCATAAATTTTCAGGTCAATTGGACTCCGTTTGATATTCCTTTTTTGCGAAACTCAAAAACAAGGGGAAAAACAGAAACTGGCACTGGGCTCTAGGTTAATAGGTTAATATAATAGGTTAGCCCCAAAATCATAAAAAATAGCATATCAATGTGTATAAAACATCCAAAACACATAATATAATAGCATAGAACAATCAAAAATTATAGATACGTTGGAGACGTATCAAGCATCCCCAAGCTTAATTACTGCTCGTCCTCAAATAGGTGAATGATAAAAACAGAAATTTAGATGTGGAATGCTACTTAACATATTTACCAATGCAACCTCTTTATTGTGGCATTAATATTCAGATCCATATGTTTCATGCAAAAGTTTATATTGACATGAAAACAATAATTCTTCAAGCATACTAGACAGTAAATCATTAAGCTTAAAAAATAACATGGCTAAAGAAAGTTATCCCTACAAAATCATATATTCTTATTATGCTCCCTCTTCTCAGCACACGATAAAATCATGCCCACCCCGGTGTCGGCCAAGCAATTGTTTCATACTATTTAACGTGCTTCAACCTTTTCAACTTTTCACACAATACATGAGCGTGAGCCATGGATATAGCACTATGGGTGGAATATAAGGTTGTAATAGGCAAAAGTGGGAAGAAAGTCTCACATTAACTAGGCAAACCAATGAGCTATGGAGATGTCCATCAATTTATATCAATGTGGGTGAGTAGGGATTGCCATGTACGGATGCACTAGAGCTATAAGTGTATGAAGGCTCAAAAGATTGCTAGTGGGTGTGCATTAACTTGCTTGCTCATGAAGACCTAGGGCATTTGAGGAAGCCCATCGTTGGAATATACAAGCCAAGTTCTATAACGAAAGTTCCCACTAGTATATGAAAGCAACAACATAGGAGACTCTCTATCATGAAGAACATGGTTCTACTTTGAAGCACAAGTGTGGAAAAGATAGTAACATTGTCCCTTCTCTCTTTTTCTCTCATTTTTTCTTCTTTTTCTTCTTTTATTTTTTTATTTTGGGCTCTTTGGCCTCTTTTTTGTGGGCTTCTTTGGCCTCTTTTATTTATTTGGGCTTAATTGGCCTCTTTTATTTATAATCTCACATGGGAAAATGTTCATATAATGATGATCATCACACTTTTATTTACTTACAACTCGATACTAGAACAAAGATATGACTCTATATGAGTGCCTCCGGCGGTGTACCGGGATGTGCAATGATCAAGAGTGACATGTATAAAAAAAATGAATGGTGGCTTTGCCACAAATACTATGTCAGCTACATGATCATGCAAAGCAATATGACAATGATGATGCGTGTATATCTCGGAATGGCTATGGAAATGCCATAGGTAGGTATGGTGGCTGTTTTGAGGAAGGGTATAAGGTGGTTTGATGCACCAGTGAAAGTTGCGCGACACTAGAGTGGCTAGCAAGGTGGAAGGGTGAGAGTGCGTATAATCCATGGACTCAACATTAGTCATAAAGAACTCACATATTTATTGCAAAAAGGTTTATTAGCCCTCGAAGCAAAGTACTACTACACATTCTCCTGGGGTGGAGGTTGGTAGGAGTTAACCATCGTGCGCCCCCGACCTTCACACAAAGGTAAACAATCAAGACACAATGCGCTTCAATTCGGTTACACAGTTAGGAGACCATACGTGCATGCTACGGGAATTACGAACCTTAACACAATTATTTCCTCAACCACACAATTTACTACTAGCATGATTCTAATATTACCCTCCTAATTTCTCAAAACAATCATAAAGAATCAATACTTCTCATACTATTAAATGCTCTATATATGAAAGTTTTTATTATATCTCCCTTGGATGCCCATCATATTAGGACTAAATTCATAACTTAAGCAAATTACCATGATGTTTAGAGACTCTCAAAATAATATAAGTGAAGCAAGAGAGTTCAACAATTTCTATAAAATAAAACCACCGCCGTGCTCTAAAAAGATATATGTAAAGTACTAGAGCAACCGACAAACTACTCCAAAAAGATATAAGTGAAAATCAATGAGTAGTTGATACGTCTCCAACGTATATACAATTTTTCATTGTTCCATGCTATTATATTATCATTCTTGGATGTTTTACAATCATTTTATATAATTTTTTGTACTAACCTATTGACATAGTGCCAAGTGCCAGTTGCTGTTTTCTGCATGTTTTTTACATCGCAGGAAATCAATATCAAACAGAGCCCAAACACCGCGAAACTTTTTGGAGAATTTTTATGGGCGAGAAGACACCTGATGGGCCAAGGCAGCACCTAGGGGTGCCCCGAGGGGGGCACAACCAACCGGGGTGCGCCAGGCCCCTGGCACGCCTCGGTGGGTTGTGCCCACCTCGGTGGCCTCCCGCACCGCCTCGTTGCTCTATAAATACCCCAATATTCTAGAAACCCTAGGGGAGTCGGCGAAATATTCATCCAGCCGCCGCAGAGTCCAAAACCACCAGATCCAATCTAGACACCATCTTGGATGGGGTTCACCGCCTCCATTGGTGCCTCTCCGATGATGCGTGAGTAGTTCTTTGTAGAGCTACGGGTCCGTAGTTAGTAGCTAGATGGTTTCCTCTCCCTCTTTTTATTCTCAATACAATGGTCTCTTGGAGATCCATATGATGTAACTCTTTTTGCGGTGTGTTTGTTGGGATCTGATGAACTTTGAGGTTATGATCAGATCTATCTTTTTATATCCATGAAAGTTATTTGAGTTTCTTTTATCTCTTATATCCATGATCTCTTATAGACTCGTATTTCTTCTCCGATATTTGGGTTTTGTTTGGCCAAATTGATCTATTTATCTTGCAACGGGGAGAGGTGCCCGGTAGTGGGTTCGATCTTACAGTGCTTGATCCCAGTGACAGAAAGGGAACCGACACATATCTATCATTACTACTAAGGATAAAACGACGAGATCCATATCTAACGCCGTAGATAAACGGATCTTATCTACATCATGTCATTGTTCTTAATGCATTACTTCACTTTTTCCATGAACTTAATACACTAGATGCATGCTGGATAGCGGTCGATGTGTGGAGTAATAGTAGTAGATGCAGGCAGGAGTTGGTCTACTAATCTTGGATGTGATGCCTATGTAATGATCATTTCCTGGATATCGTCATAATTATTTGAGGTTCTATCAATTTCCCAACACTAATTTGTTTACCCACTGTTTGCTATTTTTCTCGAGAGAAGCCACTAGTGAAACCTACGCCCCCGGGTCTTGTTTCTCATATATTTGCCTTTGCGATCTACTTTTTCCTTGCATTTATCTTCAGATCTACTAAACCAAAAATACAAAAATACCTTGCTGCAATTTATTCTTATTTATTTTATTTGGCATTTGATCTATCAATCTACTACAAATTTCTCACGTTCGTTTTCCCTATCTTGAGGCGCCGTACCCCGAAAGGGATTAACAACCCCTTTAACACGTCGGGTTGCGAGAAGTTGTTATTTGTGTGTAGGTGTTGTTTACGTTATGTTGATTGGTTCTCCTACTGGTTCGATAACCTTGGTTTCACATCTGAGGGAAATACCTACCGCCGCTGTGCTGCATCATCCCTTCCTCTTTGGGCAAATACCGACGTAGCTTTAAGCGACATCAAAAGGAATTTCTGGCGCCGTTGTCGTGGAGCACCTTAACATATACCAGGTTCCTAATCACAAATCTCATCTCCTTGCAATTTACATTATTTGCCATTTTCCTCCCGTTTTCATCTTCCCCACTTCACAAAAATTTGCCGTTTTTGTTCGCCCTCTTTTTCGTTTGTCGTTTTCTCATCACATCTGTTTTCATTTGCCCTTATGTCTTTCACATCTGTTTTCATTTGCCCTTATGTCTTACTTGGATACTTTGCTTGGTTGTTTGGTATAATTGGGTATTTTATTGGAAATAGTAAGGAAAGCGTTTATGGATCCTCATCCACTTTCCAATGTTTTTAAAAGACCCAATTATGTTGAACCAATTGCTAGTGAATTGAGCGCACTAGATTATCTTTATGAAGTTTTGCATGAGATTCATGAATCTAATAATTGTGATGAAGTGAAAAAAGTAGAAATTTATGAAGTGATTCATGATAGCTCCTTGTATGAAAAGCATGATTGCAATGGTGTTATAATAAATTCTATTAATGTCAATTATGCTAGTATTATGCAAAACCCCAAGCTTGGGATGCTAATTTTGATATGTCCTCTACTTATTGCAATGATCATGATTGGGGTGATTCTTGTTACGATCTTGAAAATTTGTTTAAGCCTCATGATGAATATGTTAGTGATAATATTCAAAGTGGGTTTGGACAGGTCATGACTTTATTTGATGTTAGTCCCACTATCTTGGAAGATTATAAGACTTTTACGCATGTGGATCATGAAAAGAAAATTTTATATGATTGCTATATTGTTGAATTTGAGTATGATCCTACATGTAATTATTATGAGAGAGGAAAATATGGTTCTAGAAATTTTCATGTTACTAAATCACCTCTCATTATGTTGAGATTTTCAATGTTTTATTCCTCTCCTTTGCATATGCTAGACATTTCTTGTCTTGATAATTTGTTTGCTTATAAAATTCCTATGCATAGGAAGTGTGTTAGACATAAATGTTTTGTCACATATTTTATGATGCTCTCTTTGTGCTTTAATTCTTATCTTTCATGTGAGCATCATTGAAATTCCAAGGCTATCTTAATGGCTATAAAGAAAGAGCTTGTTGGGAGGCAACCCAATGAATAAAAAATATTTTTGTTTTTGCTTTCTATTCTTGAGTGTTAGCACAATTATGGTACTGGTATGATTGTGTTTTTTGTGTTTTAATTAGTGTTTGTGCCAAGTAGAACCAATAAAATCTTCTTGGGTGATAGTTGTTTGATCTTGCTTAAAAAGACATAAACTTTTACGCTCACGATAAAAATTCTCATTTTTAACTGAAAAATGCTTTTTAGTTGATTCTTTTTGCAGAAGATTAATATACAAATTTCCCATGTGGTACTATTTTTTCAGGATTGTTAGAGTTCCAGAAGCATTCGAAACTTCCAGATTACTACAGACTGTTCTGTTTTTGACAGATTTTGTTTTCTTTGCGTTGTGTGCTTATTTTGATGGCTCTATGGTTTTATTTGATGATTTTTTGCCATATAAAAGTTGAAATACAGTAGATATAATATAAAAACAAAATATGAATTGGTTTGATACATCACTTATAGTAGTGGTTTGCTTTCTTATACTAACGGATCTCACGAAGGTTTTGTTGAAGTTTTGTGTGATTAAAGTTTTCAAGTTTTGGGTTACCTTACGATGGATGAAGGAAGGATAGAAGAGCCTAAGCTTGGGGATGACCCGGCATCCCAAGATATTATCCAAAAATGAGAAACCAACTAAGCTTGGGGATGCCCCCGAGTGGCATCCCCGCTTTCTTCCAACAACTATCGGTATTTCACTCGAGGCTATATTTTTATTCATCACATGATGTGTGTTTTTCTTGGAGCATCTTGTATGATATGAGTCTTTGCTTGTTTGCTTTTTCTTTTTAAGTCATCAATCCTTGCTACACACCTATTTGAGAGAGCCAAAGTATGTCACGACTTGCTAGAATTACTCTCTATGCTTCACTTAAAATTTTTATGAGCAATGGACTTGCTCTAGTGCTTCACTTATATATTTTTTGAGCACGGTGTGCTTAGTATTTTTGAAAAAATACTCTCCTACTTCACTTAGATTTATTTGAGAGTTAGTAAAATTTTAAAGAAATTCTCTCTTGCTTCGCTTATATTATTTTGAGAGAATGAAGAAAAATTATGCTCGTGATCTTCACTTATACTTGTTTGAGCTTATCAAAAGTAACACATGAAAAATAGTCCCAAAGTGATAGATATCCAAGAAGGATATAATAAAAACTTTCATGAAGATCATTGGACAAAATAAACTTGATTCCTTGTAATAGTTTTGAGACATATTGATATGATAAGTGAGTCATGTTAATGAGTAATTATGCTTTAGTAAGAATATTCATGTTAAGGTTTAAGATTCCTGAAACATGCATGTATGGTCTCTCCGGGCAGTTTGAGCACAATTTATCCTTGATTGTCCTATCTTTGTGTGAAGGTCGGGGGCACGCGATGGTTAACTCCTACTAACCTCCCCCTAGGAGCATGCGTAGTATTACTTTGCTTTGAGGGCTAATAAACTTTTGCAATAAGTATGTGAGTTCTTTATGAATAATGTGAGTCCATGGATTATATGCAATCTCACCCTTTCATAATTGATAGCCTCTCTCGTGCCGCACAACTTTCGCCAGTGCATAAACTTTATTAAACCTTCCTCAAAATAGCCACCATACCGACCTACTATGGCATTTCCATAGCCATTCCGAGATATTTTGCCATGAACTTCCATCATATAGTTGACTTTAGCATTCATTTTCATCATATAGAGTCATGCTATGTCATAGGTATCGAGCTGTAATTTTTATCTCTTTTTGAGTTATAAGTAAATAGAAGTGTGATGATCATCATTATACATTATTAGAGCATGTCCCAGTGAGGAAAGAATGATGGAAACTATGATTCCCCCACAAGTCGGGATGAGACTTCGGACAATGAGAGAAATATTTTTTTATAAAAAAGGGAGTAGAAAAAGAAAAGAAAAAAGAGAAAGAAAGAGAAAGAAAGAAAAAGAAAAAAGAAAAATACAAAAAAAGAAAAAGAGAGAAGGGGCATGCTAGTTCCACACTTGTGCTTCAAAGTAGCTCCATGTTTTTCATATAGAGAGTCTCCTATGTTGCCACTTTCATATAATAGTGGGAATTTTTCCATAATAGAGCTTGATGCATACCCACTTAGTTTCATATTGAGGTTTTATACACTTATAGCTCATAGTACATCCGTTGCATGGCAATCCCTACTCCTCACATTGATATCGATTGATGGACATCTCCATAGTCCATTAATTTCTAAAAGGATCGATATGGTTTACTAGAGGGGGGGGGGTGAATAGGCAACTAACAATTTTTAGCTTTTCTTAACCACTTTAAATTAAGCGTCAAAGTAAGTTGTCTAGATAAGCTACTAAGATGACAACTAATAGGAAGTAAAGATAACAACCTCACAAGCAAGCTATATAAGATAAACAAGTAAAGCTTGCACAAGTAAAGGGAAGAAATAACCACAAGTGGAACCGGTGAAGACGAGGATGTGTTGCCGAAGTTCCTTCCCTTTGAGGGGAAGTACGTCTCCGTTGGAGCGGTGTGGAGGCACAATGCTCCCCAAGAAGCCACTAGGGCCACCATATTCTCCTCACGCCCTCACACAATGCAAGGTGCCGTGATTCCACTAGTGATGCCCTTGAAGGCGGCAACCGAACCTTTACAAACAAGGTTGGGGCTATCTCCACAACCGAATTGGAGGCTCCCAACGACACCACGAAGCTTCACCACAATGGAGTATGGCTTCGAGGTGACCTCAACCTTCTAGGGTGCTCAAACACCCAAGAGTAACAAGATCCGCAAGGATTAGTGGGGGGAATCAAATATATCTTGGTGGAAGTGTAGATCGATGCCTTCTCAAGAAATCCCGAGGAAATCAACAAGTTTGATCTGCTAGGGAGAGAGATCGGGCGGAAATGGAGTTTTGAGCAACAATGGAGCTTTGGGGTGGAAGAGGTGAGTCTCCTTGGTGAAAAAGACTCCCTATATATAGTGGGAGAACAAATCCAACCGTCATCCCACATTTCTGCCCGCAGAGCGCGGTACTACCGCACGAATGTTGCGGTACTACCGCTTGGCTAGCGGTACTACCGCTCTGGGTGCGGTACTACCGCTGGAGCAGTACTAGCCGAGAATGCACTTTGTTGCGAAGGCACACGGGCGGTAGTACTGCCTGAGCGGTACTACCGCTTGTCCCTGCGGTACTACCGCAAGGCAGAGACAAGCAGGCTGAGGACAAGGACGGATGAAATAAAATACATCCGTAGCTACATCCGCAGAAATACGGTAGTAGCAAAAACACGGCAGGGTACTACCGCTTGACTCAAGGGTACTACCGTGTAGGATGCGGAAGTAAAAAATTATTCCGCACCTACTACCGTACTTGGTGCAGTGCCGGGCCAGATACATGGTACTACCGTCCTTGTGATGCGGTACTACCGTTGGTGCGGTACTACCGTGTCTAGAGGCGGTACTACCGTGTGGCTGTGCGGTACTACCGCTTACATGAGCGGTACTATCGCCTGCCAGCCAGCTCTACTAGAAGGAAGCCATGGTTTGTACTTACGAGGAAAACGGCCAGAGCTCCAAAGAAGCAAAGGAAAGGTGGTGCGAGAGAATAGATGTGTACGTGTTGATTCCACCCAAACCTTTCCGAAGCGGACCCCCTCTTAATAGTACGGCTTTCCTGTTACTCAAAACCACCGAAAGAGAGAAAAAAGGAAACACCGTCTTCCATAGATTTCGAGGGGCATAAAATCGTCTTGTGCCTAGGTGAGATATACCCTAAAAAGCTTAGAGCACACGATTAGTCCGCAAATGCATTGTCATCAATGACCAAACCTACTTAGGGAGAAATATGCCCTTACAATCTCCCCCTTTTTGGTGGATTGATGACAATACGGGATTTGCACAATGATATATAAGAAAGTATGCAATCCTAATAAACGCTAGAATATAAACAAGCTCCCCCTAGATGTGTGCATACAAGAGATAGTGCTTTGGACTGCACAACACACATACTAGGATCAATGCTCCCCCTATATTCTACAGATAATATACTCCTTGCATATAAAGAATAAGAGTCTACGCACAGTAGTAAGGAGGATAAGGTGAGCACATAAACAAGGGGAAGTAAACTAACTGCTCACGACATAATATAGTAGAGACATAACAACGAGTTTAACGGTAGAGGAGCATATGTCTTACACCATACGATAGTCTCATGCACACGACACAAAAGCAAACAGGCAAACAGAGTTCGACCAATGAAAAGCAAAAAGAACGGCACAAGACGCAAATCCCACTCTCTCCCCGTTTGGCATCGAGACACCACAAAGGGAAAGAGGACAACTAAGAGAGGTGGTAGCTCTGGCAGAAGATCTCAGTCGTCATGCTCTCCATCGGACTCCTGCTGCTCCTCGTCAGACTCAGACCACTTGTACCCCTGTTGGGCCATCCATTCTGCCTCAGGGGTGATGTTCTCCTCGGATCCATTGGACACATGCTCACCAAAGATCCTCATGATCTTCTTGTCACGCTGGCGAGACTGCTTGTGAGTGACATGAGCCCTGTACTGACCTTGAGCTTGCATTCAAAAAAGGGCCTTCATCTTCTTCTTAAGCTTCTTAGCCCAAGAGGGCTCAGACGAGGGAGGAGCATATCCTCCAGGAGTCTCCTCAGCTGGCTCCTCCTCCACATGCTCCTCGTCAGTACCCATCTGTGCTGCAGCAGCTTGTGCACGAGTGGCAGTGTTGGCCCAACGAGTCTTGATGCGAAGATGGATGGGGTCATGACGGATACACTCTGCCTCGAACTCCTCATCAGGGTAAA
Source organism: Secale cereale (assembly GCA_902687465.1). NCBI lineage: Eukaryota > Viridiplantae > Streptophyta > Magnoliopsida > Poales > Poaceae > Secale > Secale cereale. The sequence goes on along the minus strand of LR738711.1, from coordinate 640,371,454 downwards.
GTTTCTCCCAAGTCTTGGAGATGAGCAGAAACAGGAACGGACCATAGATGGGCACCTTGCGAGTGTAGATCGCAAAGCGAAGCTCACACCACATGATATGGGATATGTCAAGTAGTAGAGACTGAGCTGTGCGAGCCGCCTCACACATCAGCAACATATCAACGAGGTATGAGTGAATCTTGTCCTTGTCCCCAACTCGAGGAAACAGGGTGTTGTGGAAGATCCTATGCATGATGTCCAAAAAGGGGTTCAACACCCATGTCTTCTTGCCACTCGCAAGAGTCTTCTCCACATAGAACGGTAACAGACGGTCTTTGTTTGCAGCTTCTGGGTTGGCATGAGGCCGTGCTCCAATTGGGTTGTGGAGTCCCTCGTCAGCAACCTGAATAAGATCCATGAATTCCTTCCAGGTCGCAGTCATCTTGTGACCATTTGTCATCCAAGTCATTGGGCGATCTTCCTTGGTGTGAAAGTGCACCGAAGCATAAAACTGAGCAATGATTTCTGGGTCAAAATCATTCTGAAAGGTCATGAAGTGCTCAATCCCAAACTGCTCTACCAGATCCAAAGCCTCAGCAAAGTAGGCCAGGTTATCGGCCCTCCGCATGTGGGCCATGTCCACCCAATGAGCATCCACATACAGGTTGTGCTTGCTCTTGAGCACCTCCGTGCAGATGCGATACTGCTGCTTGGTCCAAAAAAGTTCATCACCCTGAAACTGAGCCCGGGGTTCTCCATAAGGATTGAGCTTCCTCCTTGCCATGAACTCATTAGCTAGCATTTCTTCCATGGTCATAGATGATTCCTTGTGCTTGTTGGCGACGGTCTTGAACTTGCGTTGGGGATTGGAGCCCTCTGACACATCACTGGGGGTGCGCAGACGCTTGGACCCGGTGTCACGGACGGGATTGGTGCGACGAACATCGGAACCGGAGCCACCACCTAAGACACAAACACAAGAACACGACGGAAACACAAAGAGAATCAATGCAAAAGCCACAAAAAGCACATGAAACGAGTAGAAAGGATAATACGTAAGTGCTACGAAGGACCTATGAAACAAGCGGTAGTACTTCTTGACGAACACGGAAGTAAAAAATTTGTACCGCTTAGGGAGCGGTAGTACCGCTTGGGGGTTGCGGTAGTACCGCACAGTATGCGGAAGTAAAAATTTACTTCCCCATACGAACACGGAAGTAAAAAATTAGTACCGCTTAGGGAGCGGTAGTACCGCTTGGGGGTTGCAGTAGTACCGCACAGTATGCGGTAGTAAAAATTTACTTCCGGGTAGTCATGGTAGTACCGCTCGTCAGAGCGGTAGTACCGTTTACGTGACAGAGCGGTAGTACCGCGGTTAGCCAGCGGTAGTACCGCTCGGGTCAGATCTGAAAAGAACGGATCTAGACTAGAACGCGTAGAACGACGAACAGTACTACAGCTGATCATAGTAACTTGGTAGCATCATACTTACTAGCATTTCTAGTGCAAAACACTCTCCTACACCCTAATCTTCCATGGATAAGAACAAGAAGAACGCTAGAACAACATGCATCTCCCCAAACCCTAAAAACAACAACTAGACAAAAAGAAGAGGGGATTTGGGTAGAAACCTTCATCCATGGCAAGAGGTAGAGGTGGGGAACGATCCCACCGGTCGGAATGCGAGGAGAGTGGCCGAGGGAGGAGATCCGGCGAGGTCCTCTAGCGGCGTTCTTGAGAGGGAGAGAGAGAGAGACAGAGTGGGGGTACGAGATGAATGGGTATGGGGGAGTTGGAACTCCCCCTGCCCGCTTATAACCCCCACCCGTTCAGATAAGTGCGGTAGTACCGCTGTCATCGCGGTAGTACCGCACGGGCGGAAGTACCGCACACGGAGCGGTAGTACCGCTCGACCAGCGGCAGTAAAAAATTACTGCCGTGCTGGACTTGCGGTAGTACCGTAGTCTCTTTTGCGGTAGTACCGTGACTGCTCACGGTAGTACCGCCCCTCCGAGAAATTGCACGTTTCGACAAGAGGCTTTAGCAAGGGAAAAAATGCACACGCAAGGCAAAACACTACTTCAACGAGGAGGTCGGTGGCCGAGGCCACCTATGTTTGAGTCATTTGGTATGGCACCGCAAAGAACTATCCTTGGGCCCATGACCAATACTCGTCTTGAAGCACTTATACCATCTAATCATGGCAAATGACAAAGACTTGATCGATTTATGCATAATGGGGGGAGGAATAGCTCATTGAGAGAACAATACTCCCCCTATGTCCATGCCTACATCTAGACAAGATGACTATATTGAGTGGGAGGTGTGTGTGCAAAGTCTCAAGCCACATTGCTCAAAACGATGATATTTAGCTCATGCCTTAACTCGCGAAATCTTGCTTCATCCAACGGCTTCGTGAAGATATCTGCAAGGTTATCATGAGTGTTGACATAGTGAAGCTTGATCTCTCCTTGCCGTATATGATCCCGGATGAAGTGATACCGAATCTCTATATGCTTCGTCTTGAAGTGTTGCACCGGGTTGAGAGAAATCTTGATGGCACTTTCATTGTCACACCAAAGAGGCACTTTGTCACAAGTGACACCGTAATCCTTTAAAGTTTGCCTCATCCATAAGAGTTGAGCACAACAACTGCCAGCTACCACATACTCAGCTTCGGTGGACGAGAGAGACACACAACTTTGCTTTTTGGAAGACCAACTAACAAGAGAGCAACCAAGGAATTGGCACCCTCCGGAAGTGGACTTCCTATCCACTTTGTCTCCCGCCCAGTCCGAATCAGAGAAACCTACAAGGTTGAAGTTTTCTCCTCTTGGGTACCATAAGCCAAAGTTTGGGGTATGAGCCAAATATCGAAAGATTCGCTTGACTGCCACAAAGTGACTTTCCTTAGGTGAGGCTTGAAACCGTGCACAGATTCCCACACTCAACATAATATCCGGTCTAGATGCACAAAGGTAAATCAAGGATCCAATCATAGAACGATATACCTTTTGATCCACCGCTTTACCATTGGGATCAATGTCAAGTTGGCACTTGCTTGGCATTGGAGTAGTAGCCGGCTTGACATCACTTAGATTGAACCTCTTGAGCATGTCTTGAGTATATTTGGTTTGTTTGATGAAGATTCTTTCTCTTCTTTGCTTGATCTCAAACCCAAGGAAGTACTTCAACTCTCCCATCATGGACATCTCAAAATGTGTGGTCATGAGTGTGGCGAACTCATCATTGAAAGCTTTGTTAGGAGAACCAAAGATAATATCATCAACATATAGTAGGCAGACAAACAACTCCCCTTTGACCTTCTTAGTAAAAAGAGTGGGGTCGATTTTCCCAATTTCAAACCCACGATCTTGTAACAACTCGGTAAGATGCTCATACCACGCACGTGGGGCTTGTTTAAGGCCATAGAGAGCCTTATCGAGTTGATACACGTGGTTGGAGAACTTGGGATCCTCAAACCCCGGGGGTTGTTTGACATATACCAACTCATTAATAGGACCATTAAGAATGCACTTTTCACATCCATTTGTTGTAGCTTAAAGTTATGATGAGAAGCATAGGCAAGCAACAAACGAATAGATTCAAGGCGAGCAATGGGGGCAAAGGTTTCATCGTAGTCGATACCCTCGACTTGGGAGTAGCCTTGAGCCACTAGACGTGCCTTGTTGCGGATGACAATGCCATGAGCATCTTGCTTGTTCTTAAAGATCCACTTGGTTCCAATGACATTATGGTTCTCCTTTGGCCTTGGCACCAGGCGCCACACTTTTTTGCGCTCGAAGTTATGGAGTTCTTCATGCATGGCATTAAGCCAATCAGGGTCTTCGAGTGCCTCATATACCTTCTGTGGTTCAACACAGGAGACAAAAGCTTGATGAGCACAATAGTTTGCTAATTGTCTACGAGTGCTTACCCACCTTTTGATGCTTCCTAGAATATTCTCCATGTGATGTTCTTTGGAAGCAAGCCCGGAGGCGACTTTTGCAGCACGACGCTCCAATTTCTCTTCAAGAGATAACTGAGGAGCATTGAGTTGATCATCTTGAGCGATGTCAGGAGCTAGATCTTGATCTTGAGCTTCCTCTTGACCTTGATCTTGCTCGGAGGAAGGAACTTGGCCTTGTGAATCATTTGGTGGCTCCGCAGCACCTTGTGATTGATCTTGCACTTGGCCTTGTTCGTCCGGTTGAGGGCCTTCACTTTGTTCTTCGGAAGCGTGTGGGTCTTGGGTTGGTGATGGTTCCACTTGAGTGGAACATTGTCCTTCTCCTTCGGCCTCAAGGGGTTCGTCAATGGGTAGGATATATTCAACACCCATTCTTCTAATGGCTTGAGGAGGAATTTCATCACCTACATCACAAGTACCACTTTGCTCCACTTGGGAGCCATTATTTTCATCAAACTCTACGTTACTCGTCTCCTCAATGAGTCCATTGGACTTGTTGAGGACACGGTAAGCATGAGAGTTTGTAGCATAACCAACAAATATGCCCTCATGAGCTCTAGATTCAAATTTAGACAAACGAACACCATTCTTGAGGATGAAACACTTACACCCGAACACCCGGAAGTACTTGAGATTGGGCTTGTTACCGGTAAGTATCTCATATGGAGTTTTGTTCAAGCCTTTGCGGAGATAGAGCCGATTGTATGCATGACACGCGGTGTTGATGACTTCGGCCCAAAAGTTGTATGGAGATTTGTATTCCGCCATCATGGTCCTTGCCGCATCCATTAGTGTCCGGTTCTTTCTCTCCGCTACACCGTTTTGTTGAGGGGTATAGGGTGCTGCATATTGATGTTTGATCCCCTCATCACTAAGAAACTCATCCAAGGTGTAGTTCTTGAACTCGGTGCCGTTGTCACTCCGGATCATCAAAATATTTGCTTCATGTTGTCGTTGAGCTTCATTTGCAAAGTTAATGAGGGTTTGTTGGGTCTCACTCTTCTTCTTGAAGAAGTATACCCAGGTGTATCTTGAATAATCATCCACAATCACCAAGCAATACTTTCTACCCCCAAGACTATCAAAAGATGGAGGCCCAAAGAGGTCCATGTGAAGGAGCTCTAGGGGTCTTTTTGAATAGATGATAGTCGTGGGAGGGTGAGCCGTCTCATGTAACTTTCCTTCAATGCAAGCCCTGCGAGCACGATCTTTGGCAAAGCTATCATTTGTTAGTCCACGGACATGGTCCCCCTTGAGAAGACTTTGCAAAGATCTCATATTGACATGGGCCAAACGACGATGCCAAAGCCATCCCACATCAACTTTAGCCATTAGGCATGTCGCGATCTTAGTGGGTTGCTTCGAGAAGTTAACCACATAAAGACCATTCTCGACATGCCCAACATAGGCTACTTTAAGAGTCTTGCTCCACAAGAGGGCCATGGTATCAATATCAAAGAATGTAGCAAAGCCCATGAGTGCAAGTTGGCGAACAGAAAGTAAATTGTATGCAAGGGACTCAACAAGCATGACTTTCTCGATCGTGAGATCATGAGAGACAACAACCTTGCCAAGCCCCAATACCTTAGAAGATGAAGCATCACCCCATTCGACGTTGGTGGCCATAGATGAACCTAGATGCACGCCCACCACCAAGTCTTTGCTTCCGGTCATATGATTTGTGGCTCCACTATCGAGCAACCATGACCCCCCACCGAAAGCAAACTCCTACAAGAGATCAATGCTTGGATTTAGGTACCCATTTGGTAATGGGTCCTTTGAGGTTAGTAACAAGGGTCTTAGGAACCCAAATAGACCATTCAATGTACTCATAAGAAGAACCAACAAATTTAGCAAACACATGACCATCACTAGCACGACATAAAACATATGAAGGATTAAAGTCGCCGGCCATGTTTGATGGTATGGTGGAGTTTTTCTTGACACCACCACCTTTCACAATTTTCTTCTTCTTAGAGGCGCCCTCTCCCTCTTTCACAAAAGTTTGTCGGAGAGGGGGAGGTAGCTTGGTCTTGTCATTCTTCTTCTTCTTGGGCTTAGGAACAAACCCAATTCCTTCCTTTGCCACAACCTCCTTTTGATTGCTCAAAAGGTTGTTGAGGTTCTTCTCACCTTGTATGCATGTCACAAGGCCTTTCTCAAGTTGCTTCTTCAACATTGCATTTTCTTCAACAAGATGCACATGCTCGCAACATGGGTTAGTAGCATTTGCATTATCAATTAACACCATGCAAGGAAAGATAGCCTTTTCCTTGGTTAGCGAAACTTGGAGTTGATCATGAGAGTCCTTGAGAGAAGCATGCATACCTTTCAAGGCCTTGTGAGCCTTGTCGAGTATAACAAACTCCTCCTTTAGTTTAGCATGGTAAACCTCAAGTTTTACCTTCTCGGAATTAAGCATACGAGAAACAACTAAAGCATGATCGTGATCTTTCTTTAATTTAGCATGATCATCGGTGTGTGACTCCTCAAGAGCCAAACGAAGACCACGCTCTTCCTCTAGGGCGTTAGAGAGATTCGATATCTCATCGGCATAGTCTCGACTATGTCCTTCCATTTTAGCAATGGTCTCCTCGTGAGCCTCGATCATGTCATTGGCCTCACCGAGTTGTTCCAAGAGAGCAACAAAGTGCTTCTTGGGTTTGCCCTTAAGTTTGCTCATGAACAACTCAAATTCATTCTCTCCCTCCTTAGTTCCCTCACTCTCATCAATACAATCCGTCAATGAAGGATTAGAAGGGATGGTAGTATTGATGTTTGGGGTTACCATGTTGGTGGCCTTGGCCATGAGACACTTGGCGGTGATGTTCTCATTAGGCGAGTCGAAGAGAGATGAGCGCGGAGTAGTAGCAATAGCAATTGTGGCCATGGTGACCACCTCATCATCTTCATCATTATCATCATCCTCAACATACTCTTCTAGGGCCACCAACCCTTTAGGAGGGGTCTTCTTGTTGAAGTTGTTCTTGTTGGGATAAGACTTGGCCTTGTCCTTCCGGATAAGCTTGCCTCCAAAGTCTTATCTTTTCTCATATGGGCAATCTACAACAAAATGGCTCACATTCCCACAATTGAAGCAAGTCCTCACTCATTGCTTTCTCTTGTTGCCACTTGAGTTGTTCTTATTGAAGTTGGGTCTTGTGTTCTTCTTGTTGCCCCAAAATTGCCGTGAAGCAAGAGCCATATGCTCATGCTAGGCATATTTGGTGTCCTTGGGGCTACTCTCATCATCCTCCTCCTCCTCCTCCTCTTCTTCCACACAAGCCTTGGCCTTCAAGGCAAGGTTAGGCTTCTTTGATCATTGATCTCTTAGAACCGCATTGTCGGCGGTCTTGTCCAAGATCCTCATAGCAACGAACTCATCCAACACTTCATTTGATGACAAGTGGTGGAAGTACGGTCTTTGACGGATGACAGAGGACATGGCCTTATGAAAGGGCATCATGGCCATGAGAAACTTGCGCTTGATCCAATTGTCATCCGTGTCCTTTCTCCCATGATCTCGAAGAGAAACCGCAAGAGTGGTTAATCTCCGATAAAGTTCACGAGGATCTTCTTCTTCGATCATAGCAAACTCATCGGCTTCATCCTGCACAACTTCATAGTTTGAGCATTGAATGCTAGCACTCCCCTTGTACATAGTGCCAACATGCTCCCAAGCTTCCTTGGCCACAGTGAAGGGTTGAAGATGTGCAATGTCTTCGAGAGGGATTGCATCTTGAAGTATGCAAAGAACGGACTCGTTGAATTGATGATCCGCAGTTTCTCTCGGAGTCATGTTGTCGGGATCACGTGGGTAAAAACCTTGCTCAATGATTCTCCAAAGATTAGTAGAGCAATGATTTAAATGACGTTTAAAGCGAAACATCCAAGTAGCAAAATCAGAATTTTTTATAAACTTAGGAGGAGGCCCAACGGAATTTAAATGCGGTGTGGGAACGGGTCCTCCATAGTGAGTAGGAGGAGCGGAGTGGGCAAAGACGCCATTACCATTCTTAGTAACCGGGGCTTGTCCACTACTAGCTTCTCCCTTGTCGGGAGTAGCCTCCCACACGATAGTGGCGGGACGAACCACCTCCAACGGTGTGGTGGATAATTTAAGCCCCTCAATTAAATCTTTAAACATGCCTTTGACCTCGGTCACTAGTGATTCTTTCAATGTGGTCATAGCCACATTGAACTCCTCACGAGAGATCGAGGCTCCCCCATCGGACGTAGGCAAGGACGGAATTCCATTGGAATGTTCCTCCGTCTCGACTACGTTGTCACCCGTACTCTTTGGACGGTAAAGTCCTCAAAAAGAGACGAGGCTCTGATACCAATTGAAAGGATCGATATGGTTGACTTGAGGCGGGGGGGGGGGGGG
>LR738711.1:640315841-640362967 GCA_902687465.1 Secale cereale | reverse complement strand
GGGGGGGGGTGAATAGGCAACTAACAATTTTTAGCTTTTCTTAACCACTTTAAATTAAGCGTCAAAGTAAGTTGTCTAGATAAGCTACTAAGATGACAACTAATAGGAAGTAAAGATAACAACCTCACAAGCAAGCTATATAAGATAAACAAGTAAATCTTGCACAAGTAAAGGGAAGAAATAACCACAAGTGGAACCGGTGAAGACGAGGACGTGTTGCCGAAGTTCCTTCCCTTTGAGGTAAAGTACGTCTCCGTTGGAGCGGTGTGGAGGCACAATGCTCCCCAAGAAGCCACTAGGGCCACCGTATTCTCCTCACGCCCTCACACAATACAAGGTGCCGTGATTCCACTAGTGGTGCCCTTGAAGGCGGCAACCGAACCTTTACAAACAAGGTTGGGGCTATCTCCACAACCGAATTGGAGGCTCCCAACGACACCACGAAGCTTCACCACAATGGAGTATGGCTTCGAGGTGACCTCAACTGTCTAGGGTGCTCAAACACACAAGAGTAACAAGATCCGCAAGGATTAGTGGGGGGAATCAAATATCGCTTGGTGGAAGTGTAGATCGATGCCTTATCAAGCAATCCCGAGGAAATCAACAAGTTTGATTGGCTAGGGAGAGAGATCGGGCGGAAATGGAGCTTTGAGCAACAATGGAGCTTTGGGGTGGAAGAGGTGAGTCTCCTTGGAGAAGAAGACTCCCTATATATAGTGGTAGAACAAATCCAACCGTTGTCCCACATTTCTGCCCGCAGAGCGCGGTACTACCGCACATAAGTTGCGGTACTACCGCTTGGCCAGCGGTACTACCGCTCTGGGTGTGGTACTACCGCTGGAGCAGTACTAGCCGAGAATGCACTCTGTTGTGAAGGCACACGGGCGGTAGTATTGCCTGAGCGGTACTACCGCTCGTCCCTGCGGTACTACCGCAAGGCAGAGACAAGCAGGCTGAGGAAAAACACGGATGAAATAAAATACATCCGTAGCTACATCCGCAGAAATACGGTAGTAGCAAAAACACGGCACGGTACTACCGCTTGACTCAAGCGGTACTACCGCGTAGGATGCGGAAGTAAAAAATTACTTCCGCACCTACTACCGTACTTGGTGTAGTGCCGGGCCAGATACACGGTACTTCCGTCCTTGTGATGGTACTACCGTGTCCAAAAAGTGGTACTACCGTGTGGCTGTGCGGTACTACCGCTTACATGAGCGGTACTACCGCCTGCCAGGCAGCTGTACTAGTAGGAAGCCATGGTTTGTACTTACGAGGAAAACGACCGGAGCTCCAGAGAAGCAAAGGAAAGGTGGTGCGAGAGAATAGATGTGTACGTGTTGATTCCACCCAAACCTTTCTGAAGCGGACCCCCTCTTAATAGTACGGCTTTCCTATTACTCAAAACCACCAAAATAGAGCAAAAAGGAAACACCGTCTTCCATAGATTCCGAGGGGCATACAATCGTCTTGTGCCTAGGTGAGATATACCTAAAAGAGCTTAGAGCACACGATTAGTCCGCAAATGCATTGGCAGCAATCACCAAAACTACTTAGGGAGAAATATGCCCTTACAATTTCCCTAGTTGATGTGAGACTTTCTTCCCTTCTTTTGTCTACTACCACCGCATTCTATTCCACCTATATTGCTATATCCATGGCTTGCACTCATGTATTGCATAAGAGTTGAAAATGCTGAAGCGCGTTAAAAAGTATGAACCAATTGCTTGGCTGACACCGGGGTAGTACATGATTTATACTTTGAGCGGGGAAGACAGAGCATGACAAGACTATATGATTTTGTAGGGATAGCTTATTTTAGCATTGATATTTTGAAAGACATGGTTGCTTATTGATATGCTTGAGTATCTAAATTATTATGTCAAAACTAGACTATTGGTTTGAACCATATAAAAGTCCAAATGTCCATGCTATAAAGAAAAGAATATGATATGACATGATAGGCATCATTCCACATCAAAAATTCTGTTTTTATCACTTACCTACTCGAGGACGAGCATGAGTTAAGCTTGGGGATGCTGATACGTCTCCAACTTATCTATAACTTTTTATTGTTCCATGTTGTTATATTATCATTCTTGGATGTTTTACAATCATTTTATAGTCATTTTATATCATTTTTTGGTACTAACCTATTGACATAGTGCCAAGTGCCAGTTGCTGTTTTTGCATGTTTTTTTTACATCACAGGAAATCGATATCAAACGGAATCCAAACACTGCGAAACTTTTTGGAGAATTTTTATGGGCCAGAAGACACTTGATGGGCCAAGGCAGCACCTGGGGGGTGCACCGAGAGGGGCACAACCCACCTGGGCGCGCTAGGCCCCCCTGGTGGCCCCCGGTGGGTTGTTCCCACCTCGGTGGCCTCCCGCACCGCCTCTTTGCTCTATAAATACCCCAATATTCCAGAAACCCTATGGAGTCGACGAAATATTCATCCAGCCACCGCAGAGTCTAGAACCACCAGATCCAATCTAGGCACCATCTCGGATGGGGTTCACCACCTCCATTGGTGCCTCTCCGATGATGTGTGAGTACTTCTTTGTAGACCTACGGGTCCGTAGTTAGTAGCTAGATGGCTTCCTCTCTCTCTCTCTTTTGATTCTCAATACAATGGTCTCTTGGAGATCCATATGATGTAACTCTTTTTATGGTGTGTTTGTTGGGATCTGATGAACTTTGAGTTTATGATCAGATCTATCTATTTATATCCATGAAAGTTATTTGAGTTTCTTTGATCTCTTATATGCATGATCTCTTATAGCCTCGTATTTCTTCTCCGATATTTGGGTTTTGTTTGGCCAGCTTGATCTATTTATCTTTCAATGGGAAGAGGTGCCTGGTAGTGGGTTCGATCTTACAGTGCTTGATCCCAGTGACAGAAAGAGAACCGACACGTATGTATCGTTGCTACTAAGGATAAAACGACGAGATCCATATCTAACACCACAGATAAATGGATCTTGTCTACATCATGTCATCGTTCTTAATGCATTACTCCGTTTTTTCCATGAACTTAATACACTAGATGCATGCTGGATAGCGGTCGATGTGTGGAGTGATAGTAGTCTATGCAGGCAGGAGTCGGTCTACTAATCTTGGACGTGATGCCTATGTAATGATCATTGCCTGGATATCGTCATAATTATTTGAGGTTCTATCAGTTGCCCAATAGTAATTTGTTTACCCACCGTTTGCTATTTTTCTCGACAGAAGCCACTAGTGAAATCTAGGGCCCCCGAGTCTATATTTGCCTTTGCGATCTACTTTTTCCTTGCATTTATTTTTAGATATACTAAACCAAAATATAAAAATACCTTGCTAATTAATTCTTATTATTTTATTTGGCGTTCGATCTATCAGTCTACTACAAATTTCTCACGTCCGCTTTGCCTATCTTGAGGCGCCGTACCCCGAAAGGGATTGACAACCCCTTTAACACGCCAGGTTGCGATAAGTTGTTATTTGTGTGCAGGTGTTGTTTACGTTGTGTTTCTTGGTTCTCCTACTGGTTCGATAACCTTGGTTTCACATCTAAGGGAAATACCTACCGCCGCTGTGCTGCATCATCCCTTCCTCTTTGGGGAAATACCGACGTAGATTTAAGCGACATCAGTAGTCAAATAATTAACTAGCTATGAGAAGACCCTCTCTCATTTAAGAATTTCAGATCTTAAGTACTTTATTCAAAAAGCAAGCAAGACAAAATAAAATGACATTGCAAGGATAACACATGTCATGTGAAGAAGCAAAACTTAGGCTAAACTGATACTAACCGATAATTGTTGATGAAGAAAGGTGGGATGCCAACCAGGGCATCCCCAAGCTTAGATGGTTCAGATTTCTTGAAATATCAAGTAGGAATGCCTTGGGCATCCCCAAGCTCGAACTTTTGTGTCTCCTTAATTCCTCTCATGTCGCGGTTTCCCTAAATCTCAAAAACTTCCGCTACACAAAACTCAACAAGAACTCATGGATAAGTTACAGTACAAAAAAAGACACATCCGTGACATTTTGGGCCGAACGAAATTTTTTCCGTCATACTTATGACACTTCTATGACGATAATTGTGACAAAAACTCGTATCATCATAGATGTGGTGGGCTCCTACTTCTATGACAAAAAATCATGACAGAAAATGGGCTTTTCGTCCTGGGCGGGCAAGAGACGCAGCTGCATGACATTCTTTGGGCCGTCCATGATGGAAAAAATTGTGGCAGAAGCGAGGGCGAGGAAAATTTCGGGGAGTTCCCGGTTACGGTGGGTGGTCAGGGCGGAGCGATGCACGGAGGTTTGCGTGTTTCTCTCGTACACGTCGCGTGTATGTGCGAAGCGTTGGGCTCTAACTGAACCCGAGTGAGGCGTTCGCTTACTGAATCGAGCGATTGCACTAGCTATGTTACTGAACCCGAGCGATCTCCCTTGGCTGCTAACTGAACCCGAGTAATTTCTTCGCTACCACTTCTAACTGAACCCGTTTGATCGCTGCTGCTACTTACTGAAGCCGATTGAACCTGTTGCCTCTTGATGAACAGTGAATGTGGGGTTGGTTGAACGAGCGAGACATACGTGGTTGGGGTTGGATGAATAGGACCCCGTGGGGGTTGGATGAACATGACCCCGTGGGGGTTGGACGTTGCGGTTGCCGCTGGATGAACAGGACCCCGAGACGAGGCCGCCACAGCCGAGGTGTTGGGGGTGGATGAAAAGGACCCCGTGGAGGGCTGGTTGAACAGTAGCCGGTGGAGGGCTGGTAGGATGAACAAGACCCCATGGAGGGCTTGATGAACAGGACCCCATGAAGGGTTGTATGAACAGTAGTCGGTGGAGGCAAAGAAAGAGGCGGTGGATGAATAGTGCAGGTGGAGGCTGGAGGAAGTCGACGGTGGGAGAACAGTAGCCAGTGGAGTCCCGTTTTGCAGTACGCCACACCCCTCCTGATGAACAGGACCCCCGTTTCAACGTAGAGCTCCAACACATGTTCGTTTCCTCCATTTTGCGGTATGCCAGACCCCTCGCGATGAACATGATCCTATTTCAACCATAGCCGGTCGAGCAAAAGGTTGTTTCCTCCGTTTTGCGGTACGCCAGACCCTTCCCGATGAACAGGACCCCGTTTCAACCGTACGCGCTCCAGAAGAATGCTGTTCCCCTAGGAGTATGAAGTATGAAGTATTTCATTGAGTGTCATCCTTTGTGTGGAGGTCGGGATCGCGCGATGGTTAACTCCTACCAACCCTTCCCCTAGGAGCATGCGTGTAGTACTTTGTTTTGATGACTTGTAGATTCTTGCAATAAGCATGTGAGTTCTTTATGACTAATGTTGATTCCATGGATTATACGCACTCTCACCCTTCCACCATTGCTAGCCTCTCTTGTACCGCACAACTCTCGCCGGTACCATACACCCACCTTATACCTTCCTCAAAACAGCCACCATACCTACCTATTATGGCATTTCCATAGCCATTCCGAGATATATTGCCATGCAACTTTCCACCGCTCTGTTTATTATGACCCGCTTCGTCATTGTCATATTGCCATGCATAATCATGTAGTTGACATCGTATTTGTGGCTAGGCCACCATGCATAATTTTTCATACATGTCACTCTTGATTCATTGCACATCCCGATACACCGCCGGAGGCATTCATATAGAGTCATACTTTGTTCTAGTATCGAGTTGTAATATCAAGTTGTAAATCAATAGAATTGTGATGTTCATCACTATTAGAGCATTGCCCAAAGAAAAAGAAAAAGAAAAAATAAGAAGAAGGAAAGGCCAAAGAAAAAAGAAAGGCCCAAAGAAAAAAAACTAAAAAAAGAAAAAATAAGAAAAGAAAAGGGACAATGCTACTATCTTTTTCCATACTTGTGCTTCAAAGTAGCACCATGATCTTCATGATAGAGAGTCTCTTGTTTTGTCACTTTAATATACTAGTGGGAATTTTCATTATAGAACTTGGCTTGTATATTCGAACGACGGGCTTCCTCAAATGCCCTAGGTCTCCGTGAGCAAGCAAGTTGGATGCACACCCACTTAGTTTCTTTTGTTGAGCTTTCATACATTTATAGCTCTAGTGCATCCGTTGCATGGCAATCCCTACTCACTCACATTGATATCTATTGATGGGCATCTCCATAGACCATTGATACGCCTAGTTGATGTGAGATCATCTTCCCCTATTGTCTTCTCCACAACTACCACTCTATTCCACATAGTGCTATGTCCATGGCTCATGCTCATGTATTGCATGAAAGTTGAAAAAGTTTGAAAAAATTAAAGTATGAAACAAGTGCTTGGCTGGACCCGGGGTTGTGCATGATTTTAGTATTTTGTGTGAGGAAGATGGAGCATAGCCTAACTATATGATTTTGCAGGGATGAACTTTCTTTGGCCACGTTATTTTGAGAAGACATGATTGCTTTATTAGTATGCTTGAAGTATTATTATTCTTATGTCAATATAGACTTTTGTTTTGAATCTTTCGGATCTGATCATTCATGCCACGATAAAGAGAATTACATCGAGAATTATGTTGGTTAGCATTCCACATCAAAAATTCTATTTTTATCATTTATCTACTCGAGGAAGAGTAGGAATTAAGCTTGGGGATGCTTGATACGTCTCCAACGTATCTATAATTTTTGATTGTTCCATGCTATTATATATTCTGTTTTGGATGTTTAATGGGCTTTATTATACACTTTTATATTATTTTTGGGACTAACCTACTAACCCAAGGCACAGTGCAAATTGCTGATTTTGGCCTATTTCAGTGTGTCGCAGAAAATGAATATCAAACGGAGTCCAAACGGAATGAAACCTTCGGGAGAGTTATTTTTGGAACCGTATCTACACAGAAGACTTGGAGTACACACGAGGGAACGAGAGAGGTGGCCACGAGGGCAGGGGGCGCGCCCAGGGGGGCAGGCGCGCTCGCACCCTCGTGGGCCCCCTCTGGCTCCCCCGGTGCCCCTCTTCCTCCTATATATATCCAAGTACCCTAAAAACATCGAGGCAACAGAGAAAACCCTAGTTCCACCGCCGCAACCTTCTGTTCCCATGAGATCCCATCTTGGAGCCTGTTCCGGAGCTCCACCGGAGGGGGGATCGATCACGGAGTGCATCTACATCAACACCATAGCCTCACCAATGAGTTGTGAGTAGTTTACCATAGACCTTCGGGTCCATAGTTATTAGCTAGATGGCTTCTTCTCTCTTTTTGGATCTCAATACAAAGTTCTCCTCGATCTTTGAGGAGATCTATTCGATGTAATCTTTTTGCGGTGTGTTTGTCGAGATCCGATGAATTGTGGGTTTATGATCAAGATTATCTATGAACAATATTTGATTCTTTTTTGAAATCTTTTATGTATGATTATAATATCCTTGCAAGTCTCTTCGAATTATTGGTTTGGTTTGGCCTACTAGATCTATAGTTCTTGCAATGGGAGACGTGCTTGGCTTTGGGTTCAATCTTGCGGTGTCCTTTCCCAGTGACAGTAGGGGCAGCAAGGCACATATTGTATCATTCCCATCGAGGATAAAAAGATGGGGTTTATATCATATTGCTTGAGTTTATCCCTCTACATCATGTTATCTTGCTTAAAGCGTTACTCTGTTCTTATGAACTTAATACTCTAGATGCATGCTGGATAGCGGTCGATGTGTGGAGTAATAGTAGTAGATGCAGAATTGTTTCGGTCTACTTGTTACGGACGTGATGCTTATATATAATGAGCATGCCTAGATATTCTCATAACTATGCTCTTTTCTATCAGTTGCTCGACAGTAATTTGTTCACCCACCATAGAATTCTGCTATCATGAGAGAAGCCACTAGTGAAACCTATGGCCCCCGGGTCTATCTTTATCATATTACTTTTCCTTCAATTTTTGTTGCCGTTGCTTATTTACTTTCTGTTCCTATACCAAAAATACCCAAAATATTATCCTATCATCTATCAGATCTCACTTTCGTAAGTGACCGTGAAGGGATTGACAACCCCTTATCGCGTTGGCTGCGAAGTTCTTATTTGTTTGTGCAGGTGCGAGGGACTCGCACGTGGTCTCCTACTGGATTGATACCTTGGTTCTCAAATACTGAGGGAAATACTTACGCTACTATGCCGCATCACCCTTTCCTCTTCGAGGGAAAGCAACGCAATCTTGAGAACTAGCAGGCGGCTACGACTAGCCGCCCCGCCTCCATGCCTGCCTGGAAGGTGGCGCTGGGTCGTCCCATCGTCACGCTCAGGTGAAGCGTGAGGAGGATTCCGACTGAGCTCGGGGTGCAGGTCCTCGGGAGCAATCGCGCCTCGAGGGTCGTCGTTTGTCGTTCTTGGTTTTTCTTCCCCCCTGCATTACTCGAACAAACAAGTATGGAGCCTTGGAAGGGTATGTAACGAACCGTTACTTTATGATATTTAGCACCATGCTTAGTGTCTCTGTCCATTGTTGCGCAATCTGTGTGTTACGCACTTTTAGTGCGAGAAGACCTATCTTGACACACTTGGGATTGCCTTCATCCCGTGACATTGGCCCATCGTGAGGATGCAAAAACTCGTTAGGTGGTTATTGTCCTTTACTGCCCGAGGCCCTTGACATGGGTTGAGCATGGTCGGACGCCCCTAGTCGCGGTACCCGCGGGGCACGAACATGAGGATGGGGTGCATGCCAATCACAAGCCCTGGTTTGGGCGCCTCGTGAAGGCTAAAGGGGGGAGCGCTGGGGAGAGCACCGTGCAACTGTCGCTCTCCCGAAAAATGAGGGAAGGACCACACAGGGAAATCAAAACCAAGCAATTGAGAAATGTCAGAACCTTTCAGAATCCATTAAAAAGATAAGACAGGGGCAAGCCAACTCCAGAAAGCAAATGAACGTCCACGTCCGGCACCTAATCTAGTCTTCTCACCAGTGCGGAGCTAAGTGCTGCCACTAGGACATGGGAGGGAGCCCCCGAGGCCCGAGGGCGGCTCTCCGGAGACTCCGGGCGTGTACAGGCCCACTCATCATTACGTGAGAGTGTCACGTGCGGAGATCTTCACAGGCACTGGGCCTTGGCTTCTCAGGCGCAAGGGCCTTGTTCCTCGCAGGCACGGAGCCTAGTCTTCTCAGGCGCAAGGGCCTTGTTCCTCGCAGGCACGGAGCCTAGTCTTCTTAGGCGCAAGGGCCTTGTTCCTCGCAGGCATGGAGCCTAGTTTTCTCAGGCGCAAGGGCCTTGTTCCTGGCAGGCACGGAGCCTCGTCTTCTCAGGCGCAAGGGCCTTGTTCCTCACAGGCACGGAGCCTAGTCTTCTCAGGCGCAAGGGCCTTGTTCCTCGCAGGCACGGAGCCTAGTCTTCTCAGGCACAAGGGCCTTGTTCCTCGCAGGCACGGAACCTAGTCTTCTCAGGCGCAAGGGCCTTGTTCCTCGCACGCACGGAGCCTAGTCTTCTCAGGCGCAAGGGCCTTGTTTC
This sequence comes from Secale cereale, assembly GCA_902687465.1. Taxonomy (NCBI): domain Eukaryota; kingdom Viridiplantae; phylum Streptophyta; class Magnoliopsida; order Poales; family Poaceae; genus Secale; species Secale cereale. The sequence goes on along the minus strand of LR738711.1, from coordinate 640,353,483 downwards.
ATGGATAGAACCTTCGGAGGTGCCGGACGTTCCACGCGTTCGGGACAGGGACGCCGTCCCCTGTTTCCAGGCGCACGGCGCCAGGTTTGGAGATGTGGGTGATCTTGATCGGGTCTTCCCACATGGGTGAGAGCTTGTGCAGCCCCTCCCTGGAGAGGACTCTCCTCAAGACGAGGTCACCTACCTCGAGTGTCCCGGGGTAAAAGCTGTGGCAATGGTACCGCCGCAATGCCTGCTGGTATCCTGCCGCTCGGAGTGAAGCATCACGCTGGTGCTCCTCCCCTAGCACGTGGTTTGCTCCTTGCATGGAGCCCTGCCGCGCCTCGTCGAACGCTAGAAGTCACGTGGACCGGTGCCTGACCTCGTGAGGGAGGACCGCCTCGGCTCCGTAGACGAGGAAGAACGGGGTCTCGCCTGTTGGCTTAGTGGCCATGGTGCGGATCGACCACATCACGGATGGGAGCTCGTCGTGCCAACCCCTCCCGCAAGCTTCAAGCTTCTTATTGAAGGTCCTGGTCTTGAGGCCTCTCGGGACCTCCGCGTTGGCGCGCTCGGCCTCGCCATTGCTCCTGGGGTGTGCTACAGAGCGTAGCAAATCCGCGTTCCAAGTTTAGCACAATATGTCTTGAAAAGGTTGCTAGTGAACGGTGAGCCGTTGTCTGTGATGATGCGGTTAGGGACCCCGAACCGGTTTACGAGTCCCTTGATGAAATTGACTGCGGAGTCGGCTAGGATGGTTCAGACAACTTCCACCTCAGCCCATTTGGTAAACTTATCGACGACGACGTAAAGGTATCGGTAGGCCCCGGGCGCTCGAGGGAAAGGGCCCAGGATGTCCAACCCCCAGACCGCGAACGGCCAGGAGAGTGGGATGGTTTGGAGGCCCTGAGCCGGTTGGTAGATTTGCTTGGCATGGAACTGGCAAGCCTCGCAAGACTTTACCAGTTCGACAGCATCGCTGAGTGTCGCGGGCCAATAAAAACCACTACGGAACGCCTTGCCGACCAAGGTGCGCGATGATGAGTCATGTCCGCAGTCCCCGGCGTGGATGTCAGCTAGTAGCTCGCCTCCCTGCTTCCTGGAGATGCATCGCAAAGAAACGTCATTTGGTCGCTTCCTGTAAAGCTCACAGTCTTGGATGCAGTATGCCATAGCCTGCCGGGCCACGCGTTCGACGTCCTCCTCCTTTTCCGGTAGTGATCCTCGCACCAAGTATGACTTGAGTTCCTCGGTCCAGCATCCCTTCCGAGGCTCGAGCGCCCAGAGCAAGCGGGCTCCTGAGGCCGGGCCGCAGGCGGGGGCTCCCGAGGCTGGTGGCTGGGGGAGTTCCTCCTGAGGCTTCGCCGACCGTTCTTGCGCGGGTGCCGCAGAGGGCCAGAGAAGCCTCTCCTCGAAGACTCCCGGCTCTTGGGGCAGGAGCCTGGATGCTCTCTTGGTGATGTCTTCGGCCTCCTTGTTGGTGCCGCGGGGCACATGCTCCAGCTCCAGGCCCAAGAACTGCATCTCCATTTTGCGTACCTCCGCGAGGTATGCCTCCATATGCTCGTCCCTCGGCTTGTATACCTTGTTGGAAAAGTTGACGAGGAGCTGGGAGTCGCCCCTGATGATGAGGCGCTTCACTCCCAGGGCCTTCGTCGCTTTGAGACCGGCGATGAGGCCCTCGTACTCTGCGATGTTGTTGGAGACCTTATCGCCTGGCTGAAAGCAGAGCTGTACGGCGTAGTAGAGCTTGTCTTGAGTGGGCGAGATGAGCACGGCCGCAGCCCCCGCGCCCTAGCGGGAGAACACGCCGTCGAAGTACATGACCCAGCCATCCGGCGCTTCGCTCCCTGGCGAGAGGGACCGACTCTGATTTGCTTCGGGTCCTAGGACGTCGGTCCATTATGCCACGAAGTCAGCAAGTGCAGCCCCGTTGATGACTCTGGTGGTGCTGAACTCTAGCTGGAATGCCTGCAGCTCTATATTCCACTCCGCGACCCTTCCTACTGCGTTTGGGCTTCAGAGTGCCCTTTACAGAGGGTATGCTGAGACGACCTTGATGGGGTGGCCCCGGAAGTAGTGGCGCAGCTTGCGCAAAGCGACGAGAAGCGCAAGCAAGAGCTTTTGTGGCATGGGGTAGCGTGCCCGGGCATCACGGAGCACTGTACTGACGAAGTATACCGGGTGCTCGATGGGGGTGAAGTCCATACTCGCATGCGGCTGTGTGGTCTGACTAGGTAAAGGTGCTCCAGGGGCTTGGTCATCAGCTGGGGTAGCTGCGGCCTCAGGGGAGTCGTCTTGCAGGACGCGGTTGCCCTCCGGCCCTGATGGGGCCTTGGGAGTGCCGTCCCTGGGTTGCAAGGTCTTGTCTTGATGCTCTTCTCGAACAGCCACCAACGCCGTGCTAGCTGAATGTGGTGTTGCGGCCAGCTAAAGCACTAACGGTTCTTGGGGCTTGGGTCCCACCATCACCGGTGGACTGGTGAGGTATCTCTTGAGGTCTTCGAACTCCACATCAGCCTCAGTGGTCCACTCGAACGGGCCCTTCCTTTTCATTAGCTTGAAGAAAGGGAGGGCTCTCTCCCCCAGCTTGGAGATGAAACGCCCGAGCGACGTTACGCAGCCGACCAGTTTCTGCATCTCCTTGAGGTTCTTGGGCGGACTCATCTTTTCTATGACCTTGACCTTCTCGGGGTTTGACTCGATCCCTCGGTGCGACACCAGGAAGCCCAAAAGCTTGCCTGACGGGACATCGAACACACACTTTTCCGGGTTGAGCCGCATGTCTACCTTGCGTAGGTTTGCGAAGGTTTCTTCCAGGTCCGTGATGTGGGTTGTGGCCTCCTGAGATTTCACCACGATGTCATCTACGTACGCCTCAGCGTTCCTCCCGAGTTGTTTTCCCAGTGCGATGTGCATTAACCGCTGAAAGGTGGCTCCTGCATTCTGTAACCCAAACGGCATGCAAGTGTAGCAGTATACTCCACACGGGGTGAGTAAGGCAGTCTTCTCGACGTCTTGCAGCACCATCTTGATCTGGTGGTAACCTGAGAAGGCGTCCAGGAAGCACAACAAGTCGCACTCGACGGTGGAGTCGACGATCTGATCGATGCAGGGCAGAGGAAACGGGTCTTGCAGACAAGCTTTGTTGAGGTTGGTGAAGTAGACACACATGCGCTCTTTCCCTCCTTTCTTGGGCACGACGGCGGGGTTTGCCAGCCACTCTGGGTACCGGACCTCGCGGATGACACCCGCCGCCTCCAACTTGCGAGTCTCCTGCATGATGAAGGATTGTTTCCCCGTAGATTGGCGCCTCGCCTTCTGCTTCACGGGGCGCATATTGGGGCATACGTTTAGGTGATGCTCGATCACCTCCCCTGGGACTCCCGCCAGGTCCTTGGGTTCCCACGCGAACACATCCCTGTTTGCATGCAGGAACCCAACCAGCGCCTCTTCTTGAGCTTGGGGGAGACCAGCGCCTATGGTGAAGGTGACACCCGACGGCTCGTCTTCATCTACGGGCACTTGCTTCGTCTCGGCCCAGTCTTGAGAGAAAAGTTGCTTCTTCTTGGCCGGCGCAGCCCCCTCAGTTCCAGGGGCGGCTTCATCGGACGGTTGCGCCACCGCAGTGGTCTAGAAGGCGCGCTTGAGGGCCGCTAGAGCTTCCTTGGTGTCCACCACCACGGTGAGGACACCGCTACCCCCTCGCATCTTCATGAGGTTATAGGCCGGATGAGTCGTAGCCATGAACTGAGCCAGCGCGGGGTAACCAAGGATGGCGTTGTACGGGAGGCTGATTGTCACACCCTGCATTTTGTAACATGTTATTTGTAACCTTGAAGCATGAAAATTTGGACCAGCAAAAATTTTTAGCATCATTTGGCCTTTATTTGAAATTGAGTTTTCTGCATTTGCTTTTCTTGTGCTCATTAAAGTCAACTATGATCTCTTGTAGATTTCCTCTCCATACTCAAGACTTCTGCCCAATGATCATGCCAAGTGTTATATAGCAGTATAGTAATTTCTTATAAAATTAATTTGGCCAAAAAGTATTTTATAAATTTAGTTTTCCAAAAACCCCTGGATTGAGGTTTGCACTGCAAGTACTTGATTAAGGGTGTGAAAACTTTTTCAAAAGGTTTATTTGAGACCTAGTAATCATAGGACTCCCATAAACCACAAAGGTATAATTTTAAAAGTTATTTTCCTATTTTATTTAAAAGGCTTTTCTTAAGGCCAGAAATGGTCTTTAATAGGGGAAAATTATTTAACTATTTCAAAAATATTTGCCAAAATTCAGAGAGACTCATAGGACATATATTGTCCATATATAAGAGTTTCAACACTTGGTCATGTTCAAAATAATGGGCTAAGCCCTCTAAAACCCTTTCTGGATATTTCAAGCTTTTGAAATATTTACAAAGGAATTTTTCTCCAAAAATTCCAGGGAAATTCTATCATGTCATATATGACATATGTGATGATCTTGCAAAGCCTCATGCATTGGAGATCAAGGAAACCTCCTCAAACCCCTTCATAACCATTCTGTCCATATTTGAAGTTTGAGCAACTTTACATTGCCAAACTTGTCCAAATGCTCTCAAACTTGGTGCACATGCTAGAATGGCCTAATAAGGCACTTAGACCAAATGGCACAAGATTTGGGATAGAGCAACTTGATCAGATCACCTCAAAACCCTTTCTGTTCAAATGCAAATTTGAACAACTTTACATTACCAACTTTTTATCTGGAGCCTCAAACTTTGTGAGCATGATCAATACCCCAAATGAGGATGCTACACCAAGTGGTGCATCAAGGGGAGATGATTAGCTTGATTCAATCAAGATGAAACTATTTCTGTTGATTTCTAGGGTTCACCAGAGTTGCATTGGCTAGTTTCTTCAAATGAGCCCAAATTTGGTGAAGCACCCTATTTTCTCATGCCTTTCAACCCTGTCAAGTGCCATGTCAATTGGACCTCATTTACTTGATCAAACCATGATCAAACACCTTCTGCAGAAATCTTAAAACCTCTACTTTTACCACTTTCACTTTTCTCCATGGCCTCAGCTCTTTACCACAGACTCATGGGGTTACTAGCAAACCCCAGTAACTCCCCCAGCACCTCATCTCCATGATTGGGGGATGAAACCCCAGCTTTACCCTGCTGTGCACCCATCTTTCACCATTTTTACCAGCACCCTCCCTCTCTCTCTACACCACAGAGCATCCAAGGCCTTAGGGCAATTCTTTACTACTCCCTCTACTCACCAGACACTGTTGGGCACGCTGGAACGGACCAAGCCGGCGAGAGCGTGCTGATGCCAGCCATACGCGCGCTCCAGAGCGCGTGAACAGTGCGGCTCACACGCTGGCTCGGCCCAATCATCGATCCCCGACAACCTCGAGCCTCCCCCTCGCGCCTCCCAACGTGCCTCGACGTCCGCAGCCCCCACCGGTGCTGTCCCCCTCCTCCTGCGCCCTCCAGTGGCCGTCGCCGCACGCGCACCGGCCGCCCGCTTCGGCCACTCTGCTGCTCCACACGCGCGCGCATCCCTGTTGCTCCCCCGCTCCTCCTCTTGCCTCAGCTGGGCGTGGGACTCGTCCAGCAACACCCCTGACTCACTCCCGCAGCCTCCCGTGCGCTGTAGCGACGAGCCGGAGCTCGCCGGCGCACTGGACCACGGGTCCTCGTCGGGGCCCTATAAATAGGCCTCCCCGAGCCCTTCCAGCACCATCACCAGCCTCACAGCTCTCCTCTAGCCCCTCCTGCACCCTCAGATCAGCCCCGGAGAGCCCCAGCGCTCGGGATCGACCGGAGCTCCGCCGCGTCGGGCCGCCGGCGATCTCGAGGTATAGGCCTCCCCGGCCGCTCCCTCCGCCTGTTTTGAAACCGCAGCACACCCCTGACCCTTTCCCCTCTCCTTTCCCCTCTGTTTACAGTCGGGAACAGCCGCTGCAACGGACCTCCGACGAGCCTCCGCCGTCGCACCTCGTCGCCGGCGAACCAGGGCTCCCCGCCGTGCCGCGCTACCACCACTACAACCGCAACACGCCGCTGAGTTCATCCCTGGCCTCTGTTGTCGTCGCCGTGGCCGGAGTCGACGCCGGTGAGCTCGCCGCCGCCGTGACCACGGGGTTAGAGATGACAGGCGGGCCCCGCCTGTCATCCTCCCACCTCTCTCCCCTCCTCTGAGCCACTGACCCACGGGCCCCGCCCGTCAGGTTTGAAACCTGACGTGCGCGCGCACTGGCTCCGTGCGGCCAGGCCGAGCCGTTTGGGCCGTGCACTGTGGCCACTTCTGGCCCAGTGCACAGGAACCCTTTTTCTTTTTCTTTTCTGTAAATGTTTTAAACATTTATGCAGAAAAGAATATTGATCCAAATTAATTATTTCCAACTCCTAAAATCTTGTAATATTCCAACCTATTTAATGGTACTACTTTCATTCAAATCTATGAAACTTTTCTGTACTGTTTAAATTTAAATTTAAATTTAAGCAGTATAACTCCTGTTCAAAAATCAATATGTCCTATTCTGTAACTCCAAAACTCCAACTAAGATTTTTCCCTATCTTAGAAAACTCTCTAGTATTTTACAAAAATGAGTTGACATTTTTCTGAGCACTTTGGTTTTTTCTGTTTTATTTGTATTCTTATTTTTCTGTTATTATTATGCGACGTATAGATCCCGTACTTGACGAAGTTGCTGTGGAAGAAGAAGGAGAGGGACTAGAAGACTTTGAAGACCAAGCTAATCCAGGCAAGCAGCCCTTTGACCATGATACACTTGTTCCTCGGAACCCGTTGGTTTCCGAAGCATGATGATTAGGGTTACGATGGTAACCTAGATGAACCACCACATGATGCATGCTTTATTGTTGATCTTGCTACATGCTAGATGGCATGCAATAGTTGGTCTTGATGCTCATATGATGCTTGCGTGATATGAACCCCCGTAGTGGAAACTTTGCATGAACCCATCGGGTGCCCCTAATGCCCGAGGGTGATGAAGCGTTAGGTCATCACTTGAGAAAGAAGTGATGTGCCGGTAATATCATGTGCATGGTGGAATGATGGATTAGATTTATGTGTGACTACCATCCCAACCAAACATGTGCAACCACACTACCCCTTATGGGACGGGGCTTTATTGATTACTTAGGTCGATACTAGCATGGTGCCCGCATTACTAGTGACGGGAAGACTTGAGGTCTTTCCCGGGACGGGGTCGTGCTTGGATAGGCGGCCATGACTGTTTTCACAGGGCACCGGACACACCGTTGGTCCCTTCGGGTACGCGTGAACATTGAAATTTGGGCAAGTCCCGTGATCTATTGTTTGTACCCGAGGGCCGTGTGCCAACGAGTGGACTCTATGTTAGTGTCGTCTAAGGAAAGGTAATGACCGGGTACTTACCCCGGGTACTTGAGGTACCGCGGGTCGTGGATGACACGGAAGTTCCCCGGATCTTGTGGGTAAAGTGCGCAACCTCTGCAGAGTGTAAAACTATTCGAATAGCCGTGTCCACGGTCATGGACAGTTGGGTGGTGCTACTTAAACTATGTCCAGAATTTTACTTCTTTGGTGATACATTGTGTGTAATGAGTCAAGAGGGTGACTTGACTCAGTGAGATGAATTATATTCATGTTGATGTCGGTAACCTGTCTTCGAGGTTACGCGAGGTTATTGATGCATAAGCTTGATGATATCATATTGTTCTAGCCTCTTGCTAGATCGCACATTATTATTCAAAATTGCATTGTTACTCGAACCACATCATGGGTTGCTTGCGAGTACATTCAAAGTACTCATTGGCTTGCCACTGGTTATTTAATTGGCCAGGCATGGAAGAGCAGGACTATGAGGAAGAGTTCTTTGGAGACGACCATGCGAACTAGGACGCTATCCCAGTCAGAATGCCTGTAGGGTTAAGGCAGATGGCATGGGTTCTACCCGTTTTACCGAAGACTTCCGCTACTTAAGATATTTGCTATTCAGCCCGTGAGGCTCAATCTATGTAAGACTTGGCCATAACGGCCTTAATTCGTGTAAGACCATTTGTATGGATGTAAGACTCTTGTTATTTTAGCTTCTGTGTGTTCAGTGAGCATTGATCTCTGGGATCACTGTACACGTGCATTCGGTGATCTCGACTTCCAAGTCGGGGTCCCCACACTGATACGGGCGATGTCGAAGTCGATCAACTCGGTGCGGTAGTTGTTTCGGGTGCCGAAGGTGACCGGGAGGCGGATCTGCCCTAGAGGGCTCGTGGACCTGTTGCCGACTCCTGAGAAGGGTTTGGTGGGGCGCGGCCGCTTGAGTGGCACTTGAAGCAAGCTGAAAGCCTCCACTGAGAGCACGTTGAGTCCAGCCCCGCTGTCAATGAGGGTCTTGGTGATTGCCAGGTTGTAGATGGTGGGGGTGCAGAGCATCGGGAGAGCGCCTGAGCCTGCGGTGGAGGCGGGTGGTCACCCGAGTCGAAGGTGAGGTCGGCCTTGGGCACCACCCATCCAGGAGGAGCCCCCTGGTATATGGAGGCAACGCCCGCCTGGTGAAAGATCTGCTTGATGTAGCGGTCAGAGGGTTGTGCTTGGGAGCCGCCGAGGAGGGCCGTGATGACGTGGGGCGCCGGCGCCCCAAAGCGTGTGACGAAGAGGTCACGCAGCTCCTCCCAGGACACCACAGACGATTCTGGAAAGCTGAAGAACCAGGTGCGCGGCACGCCGGTGAGCGCCATGGGGAGCCAGCTGGCCATGACCTTGCTGTTGCCGCCGGCAACCGAGACGACCTCTTCGTAAGCCTGGAGGAAGACGACCGTGTCCTCTACCCCGTTGTAAAGGGGCGGCAGATCTGGCCTGAACCTGGGTGGCCACTGCACCCGTCAGAAGGTGGGGGTGAAGGCCCGATGGCCCGGGGCGCCGCCGCGCACGGCCGCCAAGCCTGCCGGAGGAGGGATACCTGCCATGGGAGCTTGGCGGATGGAGAGCGGGACAGACAGGGGAGAAATTTCGGCACACCCCTACCCGATGCGCCAAATGTCGGATCTCGGGTTCCGACAAAACCCTTAAGGTTCGAACTCTGGGGTGCGGTCTCTCCTTCCGCCCTAGCTCATCTACTCAACAACCGTAGGCCTAACTTGTTCGATCCAAAGAACAAGGGACACACAGTTTATACTAGTTCGGGCCACCGTTGTGGCGTAATACCCTAATCCAGTGTGGTGTGGTGGATTGCCTTGTAGGCTGAGGAAGGACTAGTACACGGGGAGGACAACCTCCTGAGGAGAGGCGTTATTGAGCTCGGGTGAGCCTATGGGTGCGTGGGCGGTCTCAATGATCTGATCCCTTTCTATGGTGGTGGCTAGTCCTATTTATTCTGGCTTGGGTCCTCTTCCCAAATATTGAGCGGGAAGGGATCCCACAACGGCCAAATTTGAAGGGGGACAGCTAGTACAAGCTATCCTGACAAAAGGTGGTCTTCGCCTGCCAAAGGCTCTGGTGTTGACACCGTCGTGGGCTCCGTGATGACCTCCGCTCTGCCGTCCTGCTGGTCTTGGTCTTGTTGCACCGATATGGAAACCTTTGCTTGATGCCTCGGGACTCCACGCCCGCACCTGCTTCTTTAGCACCAAAGAGGAAACTGGTACTCTGCGCCCGCTGGCACCCGTCTGGCCTTGGTCGTCACCGCTCATGTCACGACGACCTCGCGAGGCACCCCTTGCCTTGATATCTCTGATCCTCGTGAGCCGGCCTAGTGCAGTCATGCCAGGGGATGTCTTGCGTCGTCCGCCTCGCGAGGCTCGGCCCCTCGCGAGGGTCTTGAGTGGTTGCTGAAGATGCTGGGCCGTACCAGGCCGCTTGACGAGCCACGCCCTGGGCCGCAGGCAAGCAAGTCTGGGTACCCCCGTTCCCAGAACACCGACAGTTGGGCATTCTTATCGAAAAAAATAATGGATCGGAACTATTTACGATGTTGACTACGATTTGCATGGGTCCGTTGGTTGCAGGAAGAAAATGGTGAGAGAAAATAGACCTGTCGGTATCTTTGCGACTTTGCCTAAGAATAATATCGACTATATTTAATGACACTCTCGTAGGAAATAATACCCTCCTGTTAAAATTTGACTTTTCAAATCGTAAGCTTAAAGAACTGGTGCATGAGCATTTAGCTTTATTTATTTGTTTATTTACTTATTTATGTTTAGGGGACCGTGAGCATGTACCTAGGTCGGATTCATGTGAGCTCCCTTCCAGTTAATTATGGGCTCCTCTATTGGGCGTTCATCAGTGGGCTGCATGTTATCGACAAGTGGAAAATGTGTTCCGTACGAAAAATAGTATGCGCTACGACGGGACACTAAAGGATCGGACCGTGTAACGATTTCCAAAACATTGTGTTTGTCGTTATAACAACACATTTATTCAACCAACAGATGAAATATACAACTGATTGTACATTGAAAACAGCAGCAGCAACAACTAGGGCTGGGGGGGTGTGCAACAGAAGCAGTAAGCAGGCTAGAAGAGTAAAGACACATCTCTCTCTTCCAAACCAAACATCAGCCATCATTACAGAAGGGCTACCAAAAAAGAACAAGTGTATGCATCAAACTAAATAAAGATCCTAGTACACCAAGCGTACACATCTAACTAACTGGCTCAGTTAGACGTTACTATTTATTAAGCTGTGGAGATTGGCTGACGGCTTGAACCAGATGGGTGCCTGACGGGGGAAACTCCAGCCAGCAGGTCGAAGTCTGATACTTGCGACCCTCTCTTCTACTTTGGGATGCAGAGCGTGGCGGCACATATCAGGGTATGGTGCATGGAGAGACGCATGGTACGCTGTGTACACACAGTTTTGCCTGATGAACGAAACCGCGCTGCCATCATGATCCTTGCCGTCGGTTATCTCCTGGTTAATCAGATAATTCAGTCTGAGAAATAGAGAGCATGTACCAAGGCTACTTACCAGCCTCCAGTCAAAAATTCCTAAAGGCCCAGAGAAGCTGGGATCCTGCTCAAAGACCTTGCAGTGACTGTGATTGTATTCCGCGAAACAACACATCCGGTACGTGCGAACGATCATCAATCGTTCGCCGTCGTCTGATCAAGTCAGGAACCACCTGCAACTGCCATGCCGCTTTTCTTTGAAAGGTTATGGGATTAGGAAGGGTAGGAACACCTGGCGGCCTACAACATCATATCAAGTTGAAGTCAAATAAAAAGGGCTCGTACTGTAGTCAATCTTAAGAACAACATGTTATGAGCATGAATATTTTTCAGTAAATGTTGACAATAATATAAGCAAGCCATCATGATATCATAGGAAAGTAACATACTGATGTAACATCCATTTGTAGCGATGACTGGAGTAGGCCAACAATACATCCAACCATAGAAGGAGTCCACAACGTAAATGAAGCCCTTGTGTTCAATGGCATCAAAGAACCATGGAGGATGTATGATCCTGCGATGGACGTGCAGATTTATCCACTTACTGCAGTGACCTGTCAGATAGGCGAGACCGCGGTTGAAGAATGCAATTATCCTGAAGACTTTATAATTTGCAGATCTTATGGTCACTTGGCAGATTACAACCTTGAGCAAATCAAAATTGGTATCATGTTGGCTACTGTAAGATTCTGAGTATTCTGGGTCACGGTGCCAAAGTAGTGCAATGTTAATCAAAGGAAGGCACATCAATCGCCAGGTGTAGACCTCCACAAGCATCTAGCTGCCGCGACCGTCGACGAGCACCATCCAGGACGTGTTCATGCCGACCCAGTACATACCGTTAATATAGTTAGGGTGACGAGGATCGGATCGCAGTCGAGGGGGTTGATGCTCGCCACCCTACAATTGTTATGCTACGTGACATGCCGTTTTTGAAGATCAGGCGGCATCAACAAGCAGGGAGCTAGCTTAAAAAGCTCCGGCCTGAGGGCTTTGAGTAAACGGTACAACCCTGACGAGCACGCGTGAGCGGCATGGTACTAAGATTGTCCACACGCGAAACAATGAGCTTGGTTACCTCTATGGGGAGCGAATTCCAGCCACTCTTTTGGTGGACGTGCTCGATACTTCCATTGTTAGTGCTTGGGTTTCGGAAGAGGGGGGAGGCACCTAGCGGGGATGGAAGATTTGGACGATTATGTGCAGACGAGGATGGAGAATCGAATATGTGCTGCAGGAAGTGGACAGGTGATGATTACATCAACATGCCGCTTGACTTACGAGACACATCCCAGCAGCGTAGGGTCATATCGATGCCAGACAACTTGCTTGAGTGATCACAGTACTAGTACCATAAACTACAATACCTACTACTATGCCCTAGTAGTGGAGTAGGACTCTGCTCTACTACTAGCACCGGAGGAGTAGTATATTCTCAAATAGTTATTACAAACTTCAATGCCCGAGCGTGGAACGACTACGAACCTCCATCAGTGCGAACTCCAATCCCTAGCAAACGTTCGCTGGGAGACCTGGTAGTTGCAAACACCCGCGTCGCAGTTACAATACGGGCCTGTTCGAAATAGAGGTGCACAAAACATTGGAATGGAGAGAAATATAGGAATAGGAAAGGAATGCCATTGTAAAACACAGGAATGAGATAACACAAAAAACCACAGAGGAAACAGGAGGAAGGAGCATTCGCCTCCATTGGAAACGTACAGGAAAAATATCAGTTTTATATTTGGCTAAGCAGTGATTTGGTTTTGTCAATGGCTCAAGCATCTTCTCTAGCCGAATATTTTATTCATGTCCATACGTAGAAGGGAGCGGCTTGCCTCGGGTATCCGCCAAGCATTAGCTCATGACAGATTTTTTCGATCCTGTGGAATCAGGCAAAATCTGCACGCCAAAGGAAGTTTTCCTGCAAAACACTGTTCATCTTTCCTTTGTCCCGAATAGTAGTGAAGAGAAATTTCCCCGAGGAACAACTTTCCGATGAGATTTCTATAAATATCCCGTGTACCGAAGAGGGTTGTTTTGTAAAATACAATGGCTTAAAAACAGGCCACCGTCGGATGGAAATCTGACGGTTATGTGGGACTCGCCAGGATTGGGCTCGTGGCGAACAATCGCCAGATATCATTACTAAAAAAAGGTTAAAAGACCCAGGGTTATAACTTGGCGGCTGGTGGTCGGACTGGGCGGAGGCATGGGGATGGACGACGCCTTGCTAGCTGAGCTATGCTCAGTTCTTCTCTACTCTCTACTCTCTACTCTCTACTCTCTACTCTTATAAAAAGCAGAGTTGGTGATGTTGGTGTGCCTGCCATCCTGCAATATGGGCCATCCGATCTATATCTGACGGATAGGATGGTAACTATGACAATTTTGCAAAAAGATACCCATACTTCTCTCCACATTTGCAGATAAGGCCTTCCCTCGTTCATCCTTATCTCCCACAGGATAAACTACTCATATAAATGCATCTTGCTAGTAAGTAGAGAAAGTAGAGAGTAGATAAATGGAGGGAGTACTAGTAAGGGCACCATCTACTGCTTCGTGTGCTTCTCCTGCGCTCCATTCAGTGGGCGCAATGTCCTACAACCACTCCCTTCCGCGCTCCATTAGGTGGGCAGAACGCCCCCTACAACCACTCTCGTTTCATGGACGGCCTGGTCGATGCCTGCAAGGTGCCCTGCGTCTACAAGAGTTTCGGCTGCGAGAGGTACGTCGACTGGCGGAGCATAGTTTCAGATGCGCGCACTGCTGCTGCTATGAGTGCACACCGCCATTTGAGGGCTCGCCGACGAGCCTCGTGCATCACCTCACGGCACCGTCTGTCAGTCACTACTGGCGCACGACGGTCAACATCAAGTACGAGACGTGCTACCCATTCGCCATGCCAGAGTCGCTAGAGGATCACCGCCGCCTGCTAGTCGCGGAGGAGGACATCGTCTTCCTCTTGGCCGTGGGCACCGGTGAGGCCCGCGCAGGCCACCGCCCCATCTCTATAGTGTGCGTCAGGGGCAACGCCGCTGACGTTGACACGAGGCCGGTGTACGGGTGCGAGCTCACTGCTACTGCTCCTCCGAGGTACGAGGGCGGCCACGCCTGCTCCATCACGCTGACTGGGACTGTGCCCAGCTGCTCCATTCCCGGCAATGTGGACATGGAAGACGCCTGGTATGATTTTCCGCCCAAGATGGTGCACGAGGACTCCAAGAAGGTTCACCTGGTCATATGCATTTTCCACCCAAGTCTTCGCTCAATGTAATCCACTGTCTAAGCATGTGGAGACTTCTTATTTATATAGTATAAAACCTTCCATGCATGATCTTGCTCTATTAGAGTATCGCGCTTGAATAAAAGTGTATCCATCTATGGTTTAGTCTAGAATTTACCACGTATGCTTTTGCTCCATTAGCTAGGAGTACTAGTACTCATAGAGTGGAGTACTAGTTTTGGCCACTAAATCTTGTCTATGAGTATTGCATGCATGCGACCGTGTGAATCCACCTGCTGGAATCAGTCTCCACCAATGCATGTGTGAGGGCTGCTCGTTTAGTGGCCATGGGGGTTACTGCGCATTGATTTTTTAAGCAATTAGGCGATGTGCTATTAACTACGCTGCTATTTTTCAGTCACATGCAAAGGAAACAAGAGCCAATCGTGAGTTTTCGTACTTCTTTTGCATTGACAAAATAGAGCCAATTAGAAGCTAAAAGTAAACAATCAAATGAGCATTTTTGCATTTCTTTTGCATTGAGTCATTTCATAAGCTTGACTAGTGCTATTTTTCTACTTTTACAAAAACCACATCGTAATGTTAAAACCTACATATGCACGTACATAAGTAATAGTAGTAGCACAGTCTGCAAGCATATATATAGAGAGAGATGTGTGGTGTGATATATAGTTAAGTTTGTACACGTACTTACAAAATGCGTACGAATTCACAAGGTTTCAAGACTTTTCCTTTTACATACTTAATTAAGGAAGCTAATAATCCTCGAACGTTTGGCATTTATCATTTGCATCCCAAAACTAATGAGATCGCCTTACAAAACTAAATTATTCGTAATAAAAGCGACGGCGCTCGCAGAAGCGCTTGCGGTGCGCCACGAGGACCCTGGTGCGCGGCCTTTTCCCAGCGTGCCGACACGACTCGCAAGGTGCTGATTGACGGCTTGCCGGCGGTCGAGCGCGATCTCATCGGTGTGGTGATCCAGCGCCAATAGGTACTCCTCATCGCTGGAAGCGTGCACCCGGTCAACGTACCGCCAAGCGTAGATGAGGCGCTTGGGCCCGACTACACTCAGGGCTTTGGCACAGGCGTCCTCCGCCACCCTCACGACCCTCGCACGAGCCTTCCGCCAAATAGCCAATTGCCTGACTCTCTTGGACTCAACATAGGCCTGCCAGGCAACATGCCTCGCGACGCGCTTCTCTTCCTCGGCCTTCTTCTCCGCCTCTATTTTGGCACGCTCTGCCAGAGGAAAAGCCTCCCACAAGGCGACCTTGATACGTCTCCAACGTATCTACTTTTCCAAACCCTTTTGCCCTTGTTTTGGACTCTAACTTGCATGATTTGAATGGAACTAACCCGGACTGACGCTATTTTCAGCAGAACTGCCATGGTGTTGTTTTTGTGCAGAATAAAAAGTTCTCGGAATCGCCTGAAAATCAACGGAGAATTATTTCGGAAAATATAAAAATACCTGCAAGAATATCCACACCAGGGGGCCCATGGCCTGTCTACGAGGCTGGGGGCGCGCCCCCTGCCTCGTGGGCCCCTGGTGCTCCACCGACGTACCCCCAGATCCTATATCTTCACTTTCGGGGAGAAAAATAAATAAATCAGAGAGAAGGAATTATCGCATTTTACGAGACGGAGCCACCGCCAAGCCCTAATCTCTCTCGAGAGGGCTGATCTGGAGTCCGTTCGGGGCTCCGAAGAGTGGAGATCGTCGCCATCGTCATCATCAACCTTCCTCCATCACCAGTTCCATGATGCTCACCGCCGTGTGTGAGTAATTCCATCATAGGCTTGCTGGACAGTGATGGGTTGGATGTGATCTATCATGTAATCGAGTTAGTTTTGTTAGGGTTTGATCCCTAGTATCCACTATGTTCTGAGATTGATGTTGCTATGACTTTGCTATTCTTAATGCTTGTCACTAGGGCCCGAGTGCCATGATTTCAGGTCTGAACCTATTATGTTTTCATGAATATATGTGTGTTCTTGATCCTATCTTCCAAGTCTATAGTCACCTACAATGTGTTATGATCCGGCAACCCCGAAGTGACAATAATCGGGACCACTCCCGGTGATGACCATAGTTTGAGGAGTTCATGTATTCACTATGTGTTAATGCTTTGGTCCGGTACTCTATTAAAAGGAGGCTTAATATCCCTTAGTTTCCAATAGGACCCCGCTGCCACGGGAGGGTAGGACAAAAGATGTCATGCAAGTTCTTTTCCATAAGCACGTATGACTATATTCGGAATACATGCCTACATTGCATTGATGAACTGGAGCTAGTTCTGTGTCACCCTAGGTTATAACTTCTACATGATGAATTGCATCCGACATAATTTTCCATCACCGATCCAATGCCTACGAGCTTTTCCTATATTGCTTGTTGCTTATTTACTTTTCCATTGCTACTATTAAAAAAACTACAAAAACACTATCGTTACTTTTATTGCCGCTACAGCCACTATAATATTACTTTGCTACTAAACTATCTTGCTGCAGATACTAAGTTTCCAGGTGTGGTTGAATGGACAACTCAGCTGCTAATACTTAAGAGTATTCTTTGGCTCCCCTTGTGTCGAATCAACAAATTTGGGTTGAATACTTTACCCTCGAAAACTGTTGCGATCCCCTACACTTGTGGGTTATCAAGACTATTTTCTGGCGCCGTTGCTGGGGAGCATAGCTCTATTCTTTAAGTCGCTTGGGATTTATATCTGTTACTCACTATGAAGAATTTGAAGGACTCGAAAACCAATATCTTACCCTCAACTACGAGGGAAGGTAAGGAACTGCCATCTAGCTCTACACTTGATTCTCCTTCTGTTATGAGTAAACTTGCGACAGCTACTCTTGCTATTGAATCTGATATGTCATATGTTATTGATGATGCTACTTCTGCTATGTATGATGAAACTACTTCTATGCCTGATACTGTGCCGCTAGGTGAATTTCTAGATGAACAAATTGCTAAGGTTAGGGAGAGTGCAAATGTTGAAACTAATGATATTTATGAAAGTGATGATGAAACTACTCCCAATAGATATGAATTGCCTGTTGTGCCTGAGGGTTATGTTATGGATGAAGAAACTGCTAGAGACTTTCTTGCTTGCAATGATATATATGATCTTAAGAAATTATTAGCTAAGCTGGAAGCAAAGTCCTTGAATGCTAGAATGAAACATGACCCTGCTTTTGCCACCTCACCTATCTGTGTTACTGATAAGGATTATGAATTCTCTGTTGATCCTGAGTTAATTACTTTGGTTGAATCTAGTCCTTTCCATGGCTATGAGTCTGAAACTGTTGTGGCACATCTTACTAAGTGGAATGATATAGCCACCCTGTTTACCAATGATGAAAAGATTCGCTATTACTATATCCTTAAGCTATTTCCTTTCTCGTTAAAGGGTGATGCTAAGACTTGGTTTAATTCTCTTGATCCTGGTTGTGTGCGTAGTCCCCAGGATATGATGTATTACTTCTCTGCTAAATATTTTCCCGCTCATAAGAAACAAGCTGCCTTACGGAAAATATATAACTTTGCTCAAACTGAAGAAGAGAGTCTCCCACAAGCTTGGGGGAGGCTTCTCCAGTTACTTAATGCTTTGCCTGATCATCCTCTTGAGATGCATGATATACGTGATGTCTTTTATAATGGACTAACCGATGCTTCCAGAGACCACCTGGATAGTTGTGTTGGTTGTGTTTTCAGGGAAAGAACAGTTGAACAGGCTGAATTACTATTGAATAATATGCTGGCCAATGAAAATAATTGGACACTTCCTGAACCAGCCCCTAAGCCAACTCCGAAGAAAAGAGGTGTTCTATTTCTCAGTCCTGAAGATATGCAAGAGGCAAATAAATCTATGAAAGAAAAAGGTATTAAAGCTGAAGATGTTAAGAATTTACCACCTATTGAAGAAATACATGGTCTTGATAACCCGACATAGGTAGTAAAGGTAAATTCTCTTTATAGATTTGATGAAGGTGATATTCCTCGTTATAAGTCTGCTAGCCAATGCTTAGATAAGTTTGACAATTTCATTGTGAAACAAGAAAACTTCAATGCTTATGTTGGTAGACAATTACAACACAATGCTTATATGATTAAACGCTTGAGTGATTATCTGTCTAGAGCTAAAGGTGAACTGAAACTCATTAGTAAACATGCTTCTATGGTCACCACCCAAGTAGAACAAGTACTTAAGGCTCAGAATGATTTGCTCAATGAATTAAATAGTAAGAATAATGACTATGCTGTTAGAGTTGCAACTAGAGATGGTAAAATGACTCAGGAACCTCTATATCCTGAGGGCCACCCTAAGAGAATTGAGCAAGATTCTCAGAGAGCTAATTTAGATGCACCTAGTTCTTCTAAGAAGAAGAAAAATAAAAATGATAGGACTTTGCATGCTCCTAGTGAACCTGTAGCTGACACACCTAAGAATCCTAATCATATATCTGTTTCTGATGCTGAGATACAATCTGGTAATGAACATGAACCTAGTGATAATGTTAATGATGATGTTCATGTTGATGCTCAACCTAGCAATGATAATGATGTAGAGATTGAACCTGCTGTTGATCTTGATAACCCACAATCAAAGAATCAACGTTATGATAAGAGAGACTTTGTTGTTAGGAAGCACGGTAAGGAAAGAGAACCATGGGTTCAGAAACCCATGCCTTTCCTCCGAAATTATCCAAGAAAAAGGATGATGAGCATTTTGAGCGCTTCGCTGAAAAGATTAGACCTATCTTTTTGCGTATGCGTTTGACTGATGTGCTTAAAACAAATCCTTATGCTAAGTATATGAAAGATATTATTACCAACAAAAGAAAGATACCTGAAGTAGAAATTTCCACCATGCTTGCCAATTACACTTTTGAGGGTGGAATGCCTAAGAAATTAAGAGATCCAGGAGTACCTACTATACCTTGCTCCATTAAGAGAAACTATGTTAAAACTGCTTTGTGTGATCTTGGAGCCGGTGTTAGTGTTATGACTCTCTCTTTATATCGTAGACTTGACTTGAGTAAATTGACACCTACTAAAATATCTTTGCAAATGGCTGATAAATCAACTGCTATACCTATCGGTATTTGTGAGGATGTGCCTGTTGTAGTTGCAAATGTTACTATTCTAACGAACTTTGTTATACTTGATATTCCCGAGGACGATAGTATGTCTATTATTCTTAGAAGACCCTTTTTGAATACTGCAGGGGCTGTTATTGATTGCAACAAAGGCAATGTCACTTTTCATGTCAATGGTAATGAGCATACGATACACTTTCCGAGGAAACAACCTCAGGTCCACAGTATCAATTATATTGGAAAAACTTCGACTATTACTATTGGAGGTTTTGAGTTTCCTATTCCTACTATCAAGAAGGCATATGACATTCTTATTGTTGGGGACATACATATGCCCATTAAGGTAACCTAGTGTTATTCGAAAATTCTCCGGTTTCATGTTACTCGGAAAGAGTTTATTAACAAGACCTGATCAACCTTGTTAATGGATTCCTTTTGATTGGCATGGGATAGGTGAATCTAGATAGCAGAACCTTCTGTACTCCCCTTTTACTTTCTATTAATTAGGATAAATAAAGCAAAATTAGTATTTTCTGTCTGTTTCCAGACTTATCCGGGCAATAAAAAAAATATCTCGAAAATAAAAGTTCTCCAAATGCCATGAAAATGAAATATGATTTTTTCTAGAATATTTGAGGAAATATGGCACTCAACACAAAGCGAGGGGAGCCAACACATGGCCACGAGGGTCCAGGGCGTGCCCCCCTGCCTCGTGGGCCCCACGTGGCCCCCTTCCACTTATTCCTGCACCCATGCTCTTCTTCTTCCTCCCAAAAAAAATCCCCAACCAGCTCAAACCCGAGTTCTAGCTCATCTTGCTGCCATTTTCGATCTCCTTGCTCAAAGCACCATTCACCAAACTGTTTGGGGATATTGTTCCTTGGTATGTGACTCCTCCATTGGTCCAATTAGTTTTTGTTCTAGTGCTTTATTTGTTGCAAATTTATGCTGCTGTGGTGGCCTTGTTCTTGAGCTTGCATGTCAAACTTTCTTGGTCCCAAGTAGTTCTAATGCATGATATAGCCTCTAGGCACTTATAAGAGTTGTTGCTATCAATCTTGTTGAGTTTGGTTAACTTTTATTTCGAAGTTACTAAAAATTTCAGAAATTTTCAGAAAAGGAAAATGTTAAAGAGATTGTTGAAGGGCTCCTCCAGCAAGAGCTCAGAGGAGAAGAAGAAAGAAGAAAATAAGAAGCCTAAGTATAATCTTCCTCGCATGGCGGAAGTCCGACCGTGCGAATGGCTTTGTAATGATTTCATGATGTCCACCGGTATTTACGAAGACTTTTATTGGTTGGCAAATAATGCAGGCCACACCGACTTCCTCAACGACCAGAAAGAACAGTATCTCTTACTCACTAATATTTTCATGCAAAGCTTTCATTTTCATTCTAGGAAAACACCACCTTCGATGGAGTTTCGCTTATATGATGTGGTTAAGGAGATATTACTTTTAGATTTTTGTGAAATATGCAAAGTACCCTTCGGAGGTAGACTTGATGAACCACGTCGTGAAGACGTTGAAGGGTTCATTGATATGATAGCTGTAGGGGAAACTAGACAAGTTTCAGGGGCAAGAATCACTAGTATACACCTCCCTGTTCTACGCTACTTTACTTTATTTGCTAGTAGATGTTTAATTGGTCGTGGGAACAGCGGGAATCTTACTGCCCCTGACATTGTCATTTTACGTCATGCTTTGTTTCAAGACACAACTTTTAGCTTGGGCGCCGTCGTTGCCAAACGATTGAGTCTGAACCGCTCAAAGGGGCCCATTTTTGGAGGCATCTTTGCTTCTCGCCTTGCTGAATATTTTAATATACCTATTAGGCATCATGAGAAGAAATAAAAATTGCTTGCCCCTCTTTATCTAGACTACAAGAGCATGGTAGCTCATGATTTTATTAAGACAAGAATATGCAGCTTAATTATAAATTAAGATTTAATGAAATATACTGTGAAATTGTTACCTTGCCTGCACCATCTTTGTTTGATCTGTCCACAGGCAAGTATCTCATTACATCAGATGCCTTCTACAAGTACCAAGGCCAGGCACAAGCTTCAGAGCCTGAGCCGGAACCACCACTTGATCCTTCCCGTCAATCTGTTTATGGGTGGGAGCTGGATGAGCTCGCCAACCAGTGGCACCCAGAGGACACATCTCAGTACACTGGAGGTAGCGGCTTCGATCCGTGGCCATAGACCAACTTAGGCCAAAAGCCTAAGCTTGGGGGAGTAAGTGTTTCTCACCGACCTTACATTCATGTTGACACTTATTCTAGTTGTCGGTGCTCACACTCTGTCACTGTACCATCCATGTTTAGTTTCATTTCTTTTTCTTAGTCTTTTTCTTGTGTGCTAGAAAAAAGTAGAAAAACAAAAATATATTAGTTGTAGCTTCTAGCTAGTTTACTTTCTTTGCTTGTAGTAGTAGTTAAAATGAAAAAACCAAAAAGATTTCCCGTTCTTCTTTTGCTTGTTGGGAGCTTTCCCGTGTAAATAGTTTCTTTTCTTTTCTTTGGGGGTTAAGAGTAGAAGACCATGATTAAAATGTTTAGTGGCTCTCATATGCTTTGTTGTTGATTTAACCTTGAGCCATATTACCTTGTCTTCTCTCTTGTATTAAATGTCTGCAGATTCCAGCTTAGTCCAATTCACGTGCACTATTATTATTATCCACACTGTTCAGTCGTGCGAGTGAAAGGCAATAAGGATGATATATGATGAACTAATTGATATGAGAAAAGCTGGTATAAACTCGACCTCTCTTGTTTTTGTAAATATGATGGCTCATCGTTCCTGATTCAGGTTGTTATGAATGAAACATGCTTGCAATGACAATTAGAGATCATAGCTGCTTATGCCATGCTTAATTAGCTGAGAGTTTATAATGGTCTATCTTGCGTTCCAACATGATATTAAAATGGTTGTGATGTGGTATGATGGGTGGTATCCTCCTTTGAACGATTTAAGTGATCTGACTTGGCACATGTTCACGCATGTAGTTGAAACAAATCAACATAGCCTCCACGATATTTATGTTCATGGTGATTTATATCCTACTCATGCTTGCATTCATTGTTGATTAATTTTAATGCATGTTCATGACCGTTGTTGCTCTCTAGCTGGTCGCTTCCCAGTCTCTTTCTAACCTTCACATGTATTAAGCGGGAATACTGCTTGTGCATCCACTTCCACAAACCCCAAAGTTATTCCATATGAGTCCACCATACCTTCCTATATGCGATATTTACCTGCCGTTCCAAGTAAATTTGTATGTGCCAAACTCTAAACCTTCAAATAAAATTCTGTTTTGTATGCTCGAACAACTCATGTATCAACTAGGGCTGTCTATATCTTCCATGCTAGGTGGGTTATTCTCACGATGAGTGGACTCCTCTCATCATTCATGAGAAAATGGCTCGTAATCGGGATGCCCAGTCCCATGCTCAAAATCATAATAATTAAACAAAACTCCCCCGAGGCTGTTGCTGGTTTGGACGGTACCCGTTGTATCGGGCTAGCCGTGGAGTGTGCTTGTTGGTGGTTGGGGGAGTATAAACTTTACCATTCTGTTTGGGAACCGCCTATAATGTGCGTAGCATGGGAGATATCGAGATTCTTGGTTGTTATGTTGACAATGAAAGTATACCGCTCAAAATGTTATTCAATCTCTATTTAAAAATCGAGCTCTGGCACCTCTACAAATCCCTGCTTCCCTCTGCGAAGGGCCTATCTATTTACTTTTATGCAGAGTCATCATCCTCTTATCAAAGAGAACCAGTAGGAGAGCACCTCTGTCGTTGCATGTATTACTATTAATTTGCATTGAGTATAATCATGACTGGATTTCTTTTGCCATGAATTACAATGTCTAGTCAGTCCTTGATCTTTAAAGGTGCTCTGCATTTATGTTTTGCGGTCTCAGAAAGGGCTAGCGAGATACCATCTTGTTATATCATATCATGATCGTTTTGAGAAAGTGTTTCATCCGAGGTTTATTATTATTGCTCGCTAGTTGATTATGCTATTGATGTGAGTAGTCTTGGGACCTGAAAGTTATTGTGAATACGGTTAGTTCATGATCTTGTTGAAAACCTGAATGCTAGCCTACATATTTATAAGAACAAGAGCAAACAGAGTTTGTCAAAGTTTTTCTTTATCACTTTCAGTTTATCAACTGAATTGCTTGAGGACAAGCAAAGGCTTAAGCTTGGGGGAGTTGATACGTCTCTAGCGTATCTACTTTTCCAAACCCTTTTGCCCTTGTTTTGGACTCTAACTTGCATGATTTGAATGGAACTAACCCGAACTGACGCTGTTTTCAGCAGAACTGGCATTGTGTTGTTTTTGTGCAGAATAAAAAGTTCTCGGAATCGCCTGAAAAGAAACAGAGAATTATTTCGGAAAATATAAAAAATATGTGCAAGAAGATCCACACCAGGGGGCCCACGGCCTGTCCACGAGGGTGGGGGTGCGCCCCCCTGCCTAGGGCGCGCCCCCTACCTCGTGGGCCCCCTGGTCCTCCACCGACGTACCCCGAGATCCTATATCTTCACTTTCAGGGAGAAAAAAAATTAGAGAGAAGGAATTGTCGCATTTTACGAGATGGAGCCGCCGCTAAGCCCTAATCTCTCTCGGGAGAGCTGATCTGGAGTCCGTTCGGGGCTCCGGAGAGTGGAGTTCGTCGCCATCGTCATCATCAACCTTCCTGTAAGGGCATCTCTTGCCTGAGGTTTTGGTGATGATGACAATCCTTGTGTGGACTAATCGTGTGTCAATATTATTCAGGTTGATAACATGTGGCACAAGATGGTTAGGCCTTCCCTCTTTAAGGAAAAGATCGAAGATGGAGGTTCCGATGCCTTTTTGTTTCTTTTGGTCATAGGAAATCCGTACTATTAAGAGGGAACCCACATCGGAAGGTAATCGGTGAATCAAGTCACGTACACAGATTCTTTGCACCCACTATATTGCCTCCGTTCGTGGAGAGAGAGGTCCCATTTCATTCCTCCTTTCTGTGTAGACTCATCCACAGCGGTAGTACCGCCCTAGTTGGCGGTTGTACCGGTGGCCGGTAGTTCCGGTCAAACCACCGCCCCAAGTACCGCTCAGGGGTGATACCTTCTGTACTGGGTGCGGTGGTAGACCGGTGGTGGCCCGGAAGTACCGGTGTTCTTCTCGCAAGACCGGTACTACCGGTGTTCTGAGCGGTAGTACCGCTCTGACTGCTACCACGCAGAAACTATCTGCCTGGCGGTAGTTCCGGCCCAACCACCGTCCCAACTACCGCCCCTGCTTGAAACCTTCTGGTTTCCAAGCGGTAGTTGACCGGAGGTGGGGCGGTAGTTCCGGTTTTCTCCGGAAGACCGGTACTACCGGGTGAGCCAACGGAAGTACCGCCTTAGTGGCAAGGGCGCAGGTTTCTTCACTCACCGGTACTACCGGTTGGGCTAGCGGAACTACCGGTCCTATGTAAATCTGCACATAACGGTTGGATTGGTGGAGACCCTATTTAAGGAGCCCCTTCTCCCACCTCCACCTTATCTCTTGCCTCTCTCTCTCCACCATTAATGCCATTGAAGCTTTCTTGCCCGATCTCTCTCCCTAGCCAACCAAACTTGTTGATTTGCTAGGGTTTGAAGGAGGAGACCTAGATCTACACTTCCACCAAAGGAAACTTGATTCCCCCATACTTTCTTGTGTGGATTTTGTTACTCTTGGGTGTTTGAGCACTCTAGACGGAAGAGGTCACTTCGGAGCCACAATCCATTGTGGTGAAGCCCCGGGGTTTCGTTGGGAGCCTCCAATTAAGTTGTGGAGAGAGCCCCAACCTTGTTTGTAAAGGTTCGGTTGCCGCCTTCAAGGCACCACTAGTGGATTCACGGCACCTTGCATTGTCTGAGGGCGTGAGGAGAATATGGTGGCCCTAGTGGCTTCTTGGGGAGCATTGTGCCTCCACACTGCTCCAACGGAGACGTACTTCCCCTCAAAGGGAAAGAACTTCGATATCACATCCTCGTCTTCACCGTCTCCACTTGTGGTTATTTCTTACCTTTACTTGTGCTAGCATTACTTGTTTCTCTCCTATAGTGTGCTTGTGTAGTTCTTACCTTTACTTTCGGTTAGTTGTCATCTTAGTAGCTTATCTAGACAACTTACTTTGACGCTTAATTTAAAGTGGTTAAGAAAAGCTAAAAATTGTTAGTTGCCTTTCACCCCCCCTCTAGTCAAACATATTGATCCTTTCAGTTGGTATCAGAGGCTCGTCTCTTTTTAAGGACTTTACCGTCCAAAGAGTATGGGTGACAACGTAGTCGAGATGGAGGATCATTCCGGTGGAACTCCGTCCTTGCCTACGTCAGATGGGGGAGCCTCGGTCTCTCGTGAGGAGTTCAATGTGGCCTTGACCACATTGAAAGAGTCACTAGCGAGCGAGGTCAAAGGCATGTTTAAAGATTTGCCTGAGGGGCTTAAATTATCCACCACACCGTTGGAAGTGCTTCGTTCCGCAACCAACGTGTCGGAGGCTAATCCCGACAAGGGAGAAGCTAGTAGTGAACAAGCCCCCGTTACTAAGAATGGGAGTGGGATCTTTGCCCAATCCGCTCCTCCTACTCACTATGGAGGACCCGTTCCCACACCGCATTTAAATTCCGTTGGGCCTCCTCCCAAGTTTATTAAAAATTCTGATTTTGCTACTTGGGTGTTTCGTTTCAAACGTCATATAAATCATTGTTCTACTAATATTTGGAGAATCATTGAGCAAGGTTTTTATCCGCGTGATCCCGACAACATGACTCCAAGAGAAACTGCGGATCAACAATTCAACGAGTCCGCTCTTTGTATTCTTCAAGATGCCATCCCTCCTGAAGACATTGCACATCTTCGACCCTTTACTGTGGCCAAGGAAGCTTGGGAACATGTTGGCACCATGTACAAGGGAAGCACTAGCATTCAACGCTCTAACTATGAAGTTGTGCAAGATGAAGCCGATGAGTTTGCTATGATCGAAGAAGAAGATCCACGTGAACTTTATCGGAGATTAACCACCCTTGCCGTCTCTCTTCGAGATCATGGCAGTAAGGACACGGATGACAACTGGATGAAGCGCAAATTCCTCAAGGCCATGATGTCCTATCATAAGGCCATGTCCTCTATCATTCGTCAGAGACCGGATTTCCACCACTTGTCTTCACATGAAGTGTTGGATGAGTTCGTTGCCATGAGGATCTTGGACATGACCGCCGACAATGCGGTCTTAAGAGCTCAACGATCAAAGAAGCCTAATCTTGCCCTGAAGGCCAAGGCTTGTGTGGAAGAAGAGGAGGTGGAAGATGATGATGAGTGTAGCCCCGAGGACACCAAATATGCCTGTCATGAGCACATGGCTCTTGCTTCAAGGCAATTCTGGGGCAAGAAGAACACAAGACCCAACTTCAACAGGAACAACTCAAGTGGAAACAAGGGCAAGCAACGAGTAAGGACACGCTTCAACTTTGGCAATGTAAGCCACTTCGTTGCGGATTGCCCTTATGAGAAGAGAGAAGACTTTGGAGGGAAGCTTATCCGGAAGGACAAGTCTAAGTCCTATCCCAACAAGAACAACTTCAACAAGAAGACTCCTCCTAAAGGGTTGTTGGCCCAAGAGGAATATGTCGAGGATGATGATAATGATGAAGATGATGAGATGGTCACCATGGCCACAATTGCAATTGCTACTACTCCGCACTCATCTCTCTTCGACTCACCAAATGAGAACATCATCGCCAAGTGTCTCATGGCCAAGGCCACCAACAAGGTAATCCCAAACATCAATACTACTATCGCTTCTAATCCTTCATTGACGAATTGTATTGATGAGAGTGAGGGTGCTAAGGAGGGAGAGAATGAATTTGAGTTGTTCATGAAAAATCTAAAGGGCAAACCCAAGAAACATTTTGTTTCTCTCTTGGAACAACTCGGTGAGGCCAACGACATGATCGAGGATCACGAGGAATCCATTACTAAAATGGAAGGACATAGTCGAGACTATGCCGATGAGATATCAGATCTATCTAACGCCCTAGAGGAAGAGCGTGGTCTTCGTTTGTCTCTTGAGGAGTCACACAACGATGGTCATGCTAAATTAAAGAAAGATCTTGATCATGCTTTAGTTGTCTCTCGTGTGCTTAATTCCGATAAGGCAAAACTTGTGGTTGACCATGCTAAACTCAAAGAGGAGTTTGACATACTTGACAAGGCTCACTAGGCCTTGAAAGGTATGCATGCTACTCTCAAGGAGTCACATGATCAACTCCAAGTTTCGCTAACCAAGGAAAAGGCTATCTTTCCTCGCATGGTATTAATTGATAATGCAAATGCTACTAACCCGTGTTGCGAGCATGTGCATCTTGTTGAAGAGAATGCCGAGTTGAAGAAGCAACTTGAGAAAGGCCTTGTGACATGCATACAAGGTGAGAAGAACCTCGACAACCTTTTGAGCAATCAAAAGAATTTTGTGGCAAAGGAAGGATTTGGGTTTGTTCCTAAGCCCAAGAAGAAGAAGAATGACAAGACCAAGCAACCACCCCCTCTCCGACAATCTTTTGTGAAAGAAGGAGAGGGCACATCAAAGAAGAAGAAAATGGTGAAAAGTGGTGGTGTCAAGAAAAACTCCTCCATACCATCAAACATGGCCGGCGACTTTAATCCTTCATATGTTTTATGTCGTGCTAGTGATGGTCATGTGTTTGGTAAATTTGTTGGTTCTTCTTATGAGTACATTGAATGGTCCATTTGGGTTCCTAAGACCCTTGTTACTAACCTCAAAGGACCCATTACCAAATGGGTACCTAAATCCAAGCATTGATCTCTTGTAGGAGTTTGCTTCCGGTGGGAATCATGGTTGCTCGATAGCGGAGCCACAAATCATATGACCGGAAGCAAAGACTTGGTGGTGGACGTGCATCTAGGTTCAACTATGGCCACCAACGTCAAATGGGGTGATGCTTCATCTTCTAAGGTATTGGGGCTTGGCAAGGTTGTTGTCTCTCATGATCTCACGATCGAGAAAGTCATGCTTGTTGAGTCCCTTGCATACAATTTACTTTCTGTTCGCCAACTTGCACTCATGGGCTTTGCTACATTCTTTGATATTGATACCGTGGCCCTCTTGTGGAGCAAGACTCTTAAAGTAGCCTATGTTGGGCATGTCGAGAACGACCTTTATGTGGTTAACTTCTCGAAGCAACCCACTAAGGTCACGACATGCTTAATGGCTAAAGTTGATGTGGGATGGCTTTGGCATCGCCGTTTGGCCCACGTCAATATGAGATCTTTGCAAAGTCTTCTCAAGGGGGACCATGTCCGTGGACTAACGAATGTTAGCTTTGCCAAAGATCGTGCTTGCAGGGCTTGCATTGAAGGAAAGTTACATGAGACGGCTCACCCTCCCACGACTATCATCTATTCAAAGAGACCCCTAGAGCTCCTTCACATGGACCTCTTTGGGCCTCCATCTTTTGATAGCCTTGGGGATAGAAAGTACTGCTTGGTGATTGTGGATGATTACTCAAGATACACCTGGGTATACTTCTTCAAGAAGAAGAGTGAGACCCAACAAACCGTCATCAACTTTGCAAATGAAGCTCAACGACAACATGAAGCAAAGATTTTGATGATCAGAAGTGACAACGGCACCGAGTTCAAGAACTACACCTTGGATGAGTTTCTCAATGATGAGGGGATCAAACATCAATATGCAGCCCCATATACCCCTCAACAAAACGGTGTAGCGGAGAGAAAGAACCGAACTCTGATGGATGCGGCAAGAACCATGATGGCGGAATTCAATTCTCCATACAACTTTTGGGCCGAAGCCATCAACACCGCTTGCCATGCATCAAATCGGCTCTATCTCCGCAAAGGCTTGAACAAAACTCCATATGAGATTCTTACCGGTAACAAGCCCAATCTCAAGTACTTCAGGGTATTCGGGTGTAAGTGTTTCATTCTCAAGAAAGGTGTTCGCTTGTCTAAATTTGAATCTAGAGCTCACGAGGGCATATTTGTTGGTTATGCTACAAACTCTCATGCTTACCGTGTCCTCAACAAGTCCAATGGACTCATTGAGGAGACGAGTAACGTAGAGTTTGATGAAAATAATGGCTCCCAGGTGGAGCAAAGTGGTACTTGTGATGTAGGTGATGAATTTCCTCCTCAAGCCATAAGAAGAATGGGTGTTGGATATATCCTACCCATTGAGGAACCCCTTGTGGCTGAAGGAGAAGGACAATGTTCCACTCAAGTGGAACCATCACCAACCCAAGACCCACACGCTTCCGAAGAACAAAGTGAAGGCCCTCAATCTGACGAACAAGGCCAAGTGCAAGATCAATCACAAGATGGTGGAGAGCCACCAAATGATACACAAGGTCAAGTTCTGTCCTCCGAGCAAGATCAAGGTCAAGAGGAAGCTCAAGATCAAGATCTAGCTCCTGACGACGCTCAAGATGATCAACTCAGTGCTCCTCAGTTATCCCTTGAAGAGCAATTAGAGCGTCGTGCTGCAAAAGTTGCCTCTAGGCTTGCTTCCAGAGAACATCACATGGAGAACATTCTAGAAAGCATCAAAAGGGGGGTAAGCACTCTTAGACAATTAGCAAACTATTGTGCTCATCAAGCTTTTGTCTCCTGTGTGGAACCTCAGAAGGTTTATGAGGCGCTCGAAGATCCCGATTGGCTTAATGCCATGCATGAAGAACTCCATAACTTCGAGCGCAACAAGGTGTGGCGTCTGGTGCCAAGACCAAAGGAGAACCATAATGTCATTGGAACCAAGTGGATCTTTAAGAACAAGCAAGATGCTCATGGCATTGTCATCCGCAACAAGGCGCGTCTGGTGGCTCAAGGCTACTCCCAAGTCGAGGGTATCGACTACGGTGAAACCTTTGCCCCCGTTGCTCGTCTTGAATCCATTCGTTTGTTGCTTGCCTATGCTTCCCATCATAACTTTAAATTGCAACAAATGGATGTAAAAAGTGCATTTCTTAATGGTCCCATTAATGAGTTGGTGTATGTTAAACAACCCCCAGGGTTTTAGGATCCTAAGCTCCCCAATCACGTGTACCAACTCGATAAGGCACTCTATGGCCTTAAACAAGCCCCACGTGCGTGGTATGAGCATCTTACCGAGTTGTTGCAAGATCGTGGGTTTGAAATTGGGAAAATCGACCCAACTCTTTTTACTAAGAAGGTCAAAGGGGAGTTGTTTTTATGCCAACTATATGTTGATGATATTATCTTTGGTTCTCCTAACAAAGCTTTCAATGATGAGTTCGCCGCACTCATGACCACATATTTTGAGATGTCTATGATGGGAGAGTTGAAGTACTTCCTTGGGTTTGAGATCAAGCAAAGAAGAGAAGGGATCTTCATCAAACAATCCAAGTACACTCAATACATGCTCAAGAGGTTCAATCTAAGTGATGTCAAGCCGGCTACTACTCCAATGCCAACCAAGTGCCAACTTGACATTGATCCAAATGGTAAAGCAGTGGATCAAAAGGTATATCGCTCTATGATCGGTTCCTTGCTTTACCTTTGTGCATCTAGACCGGATATTATGTTGAGTGTGGGAATTTGTTTACGGTTTCAAGCCTCACCTAAGGAAAGTCACTTTGTGGCTGTCAAGCGAATCTTTCGATATTTGGCTCATACCCCAAACTTTGGCTTATGGTACCCAAGAGGAGCAAACTTCAACCTTGTTGGTTTCTCTGATTCTGACTGGGTGGGAGACAAAGTGGATAGGAAGTCCAATTCTGGGTGCCAATTTCTTGGTTGCTCTCTGGTTAGTTGGTCTTCCAAAAAGCAAAGTTGTGTGTCTCTCTCGTCCACCGAAGCAGAGTATGTGGCTGCTGGAAGTTGTTGTGCTCAACTCTTATGGATGAGGCAAACTTTACAGGATTATGGTGTCACTTGTGACAAAGTGCCTCTCTGGTGTGACAATGAAAGTGCCATCAAGATTTCTCTCAACCCGGTACAACACTTCAAGACGAAGCATATAGAGATTCGGTATCACTTCATCCGGGATCACATAAGGCAGTGAGAGATCGAGCTTAACTACGTCAACACTCATGACAACCTTGCAGACATCTTCACAAAGCCGTTGGATGAAGCAAGATTTCACGAGTTAAGGCATGAGCTAAATATCATTGATTTGAGCAATGTGGCTTGAGCACGTGCACACCCTACCATACTCATCATATTGTCTAGTCTAGGTGTAGGCATGGAAATAGGGGGAGTGGTGTTCTCTCAATGAACTCATCCTCTCCTCATAAATTGATATGCTTTTCACATTCGTCATTTGTGATGACACTTGTGTTTCAAAGACGAGTTTTGGTTATGGGCCCAAGGATAATTCTTCGCGGTGCCATGCCAATTGACTCTAACATTGGTGGCTCCGGCCACCGCCCTCCGGTTTGGTTGGTTTCTGGCTTTCTGGTTTTTCTCGTACTACAGTGACTTGCTCCATCCTAAGCCATCTCATCCAAGCCATCTACTACAAATGTACACAAGCTTGTTATCATGGAGTGAGTGGGCACTCCCAGGCGGTACAACCGGTAGTTCAAGCGGTTCTACCGATTGTTCACCTGGTTACAGCCCAGCGGTTGTACCGGTCTACAGCAGGCGGTTCTACCGCTGGTGCTCTGACTTGTGCCCCTGGCCGGTACTACCGGTGTTGATTAGCGGAACTACCGCCTGGCGCGGAAGTACCGCTCCAACCACCTGGTAGCAGCCGGACTGGTACTACCGGTCCCCGGACCGGTACTACCGGTGCTGATCTGGGCGGATATATAAGGCACAGGCTGAAGAGGTTTTCCCCTTCACCCATTCATTCTTTCTCCCTAGCCACCGGTTGCTCCGCTCACTGCCCCGTAGCGCCCTCCGGCTCTACGGAGCCGTCGGCCCTTCACCGGATCTGCTCCGTGGAGGCCGCCTCTTCCTCGATCTCCTCCCATGGATACTGGTATTGCCCTACTTCTTCTTTTGTTAGGGTTCTTCTTGAATCCTTCTTCTAGGGCAATGCGTGTATTCTCATTTTTGGCTAAATGTTTTGAGGGAGAGGTCCATATAGATTCCTATTCTCTTGTGCATAGTTAGAAATAGACATAGTGCATGTAGTTTTGAGATCGGGTAGTTCCCCTCCTCTAGGCAGATCCGCTCTCAGCGGTACTACCGGTCGCACGACCGGTACTACCGCCGGTCCGGAACTACCGGTGCTGATACCGGAACTACCGGTTGCTCTGAATGTATATGCATTGTTTCTATTCTCCTTACGTACTTGTGAATTATTCTTCTGCTCTTGTGTACATTCCTCTCATCTTCTCTAGGTTGCTATGTGTTCTCCGTGTGCGTTTGCAGGTGGCTCTAGCTCTCGCTCTGGTCAGTTTGCCAAAAGGAAGGCCCGTAGGGGCAAGAGGCCAGCAGATGATGAAGATGTTCCCGAGGTTGTGATCCCCTCCAAAACAACTCGCCCGGAAAAGTCAGTGGCAGCCAAGCAGCGTGCAGCGCTTCCTATGTACAAATGGAAGCTTTCGGACTGGGAGAAGTTTCGGTTTCAAGACCCCTACACCGCACCACCTCCTCCACGTTGGAATAATCCTTACTTCCGCAATGAGATGCAGTTGAGGATTGTGGATGATATCTTCGAGCATCACAAGAACAAGTTCACCCGTATGTGGTCCATTGACCTTGCCAAGTGGAGAAGCAGCCCCGCTTACTTTGGAGAGGCTCTGGAGGTCTGTGAGGAGTTTGACTTGGTCAAGCTCATGGAACTGCGATGTGACTTTGATGTGGAACTCATTCATCAGTTCTATGATACTGTCCACTTCGGTAGTGACGATCAGCGTCACCTTTCATTTATGTGCCGGGATGAGTTCTTCCGTGTTCCCTGGAGTGCCTTCTGCAATGCTTTGGGCTATGAGGAAACTGGCTTGGAAGGGCAAGGTGGTCTCCGTCCTCACGACCGAGCCAATCCCATGGATAAAGTGAAGCTAGCACCTCTGTATATCCCTGGTCATGGCATAGTAGGTAAATCCAATGACCTTCTGCCAGTTTATGACATTCTTCACCGTGTGTTCCGGTGTGTGCTGCCGCCCAAAGTTGGGAACCAGGATGATATCGATGGTTATCTGGTGGATCTGCTTGTGGCAATGAAGACCAAGCGAGGCAAGGGCACCACTTTTGATGTGTCCAAATGGATGTGGGAGGAGATGTACAACTGTGTTTGGTACCGCAAGGTACCGATCTACGCTCCCTTTGTGATGCGCTTCCTTTACTCAGTTTGGGAAGTTCGGAGGCCTGGAGAGCCTCTTTCTACTCCGGACAGGCTCACGGAGCATGAGGTCAAGGTGCTGAGACAAAAGAAGCATAAAGCTCCTAGATTCGCCGTGGGAAATGAGGAGGATGTCTTTGCCACCTCGGATGATGATGACTTTGAGTTAGAGGCTGGGGCCAAACCCTCTTGGGTGGAGAAGCTTACTGCCAAGGTCAAGAAGACCTTCTGCCTGCAGGCCCACGTCTAGAAGAAGCTCTACAAGGCTCATGTGAATGCGAAGATGGCGCGCCGTCGGCAGATTCAGTTGATGAAGCACCTCAATGCGCCTGATGTGAAGAGTGGCTCCGAGAAGAGCATCACTCCTGAGGATAAGTGGTGTCTGGCCAACTGCCAGTGGTCTGATGATGAGCCTACAACCTCCACTACTCAAGCGACTGCAGATGCGATGGAGACTGAGGCTGAGGCTGCTGAGGACGATGAGGACACAGAAGACTCTGACGATGGTGACTCGGATGATTCTCTGGCGACAGGCGAGGAGCTGTACTGAGCCCTGGGGCGTTAGTCTCGCTCTTTTCCTTTTTGGTGCTTGATGCCAAAGGGGGAGAGTTGAGTATTGCTATAGGTCACGGGAGTTGCATGGGGGTGTTTCTTGGTGTTTCTTGGTGTTTCCCTGTGAACTTCCGTAGCATGGTGTAAGACATGTTATCTAAGTTTTCTTTGCTCTATCTTAGCTCTATGAATTTCGTTACTGTGAACTTCAGTTGCATGGTGTAAGACATGTGCCCTTATCTTAGTTATCCATGCACTTACGTTTTTATGCTCTATGCAATCATATGCTCTGTTGTATATTCGTTTTGTTTTTAGTCGCTGGTTGGTTTATAAAAGCTAGGGGGAGCATAGATCCTAGTGTAAGCACTTTTGCATTCCAAAAGCAAACTCTATTAAGTGCTCACACTCAGGGGGAGCTCTACCTTCATTCTATAGACCCCCGTGATTGTCTCATGGTTGTCATCATTCACCAAAAAGGGGGAGATTGTAAGGGCATCTCTTTCCTGACGTTTTGGTGATGATGACAATCCTTGTGTGGACTAATCGTGTGTCAATATTATTCAGGTTGATAACATGTGGCACAAGACGGTTAGGCCTTCCCTCTTTAAGGAAAAGATCGAAGACGGAGTTTCCGATGCCTTTTTGTTTCTTTTGGTCATAGGAAATCCGTACTATTAAGAGGGAACCCACATCGGAAGGTAATCGGTGAATCAAGTCACGTACACAGATTCTTTGCACCCACTATATTGCCTCCATTCATGGAGAGAGAGAGGTCCCATTTCATTCCTCCTTTCTGTGTAGACTCATCCACAGCGGTAGTACCGCCCCAGTTGGCGGTTGTACCGGTGGCCGGTAGTTCCGGTCAAACCACCGCCCCAAGTACCGCTCAGGGGTGATACCTTCCGTACTGGGTGCGGTGGTAGACCGGTGGTGCCCCGGAAGTACCGGTATTCTTCTCGCAAGACCGGTACTACCGGTGTTCCGAGCGGTAGTACCACTCTGACTGCTACCACGCAGAAACTATCTGCTTGGCGGTAGTTCCGGCCCAACCACCGTCCCAACTACCTCCCCTGCTTGAAACCTTCTGGTTTCCAAGCGGTAGTTGACCGGAGGTGGGGCGGTAGTTCCGGTTTTCTCCGGAAGACCGGTACTACCGGGTGAGCCACCGGAAGTACCGCCTTAGTGGCAAGGGCGCAGGTTTCTTCACTCACCGGTACTACCGGTTGGGCTAGCGGAACTACCGGTCCTATGTAAATCTGCACATAACGGTTGGATTGGTGGAGACCCTATTTAAGGAGCCCCTTCTCCCACCTCCACCTTATCTCTTGCCTCTCTCTCTCCACCATTAATGCCATTGAAGCTTTCTTGCCCGATCTCTCTCCCTAGCCAACCAAACTTGTTGATTTGCTAGAGTTTGAAGGAGGAGACCTAGATCTACACTTCCACCAAAGGAAACTTGATTCCCCCATACTTTCTTGTGTGGATTTTGTTACTCTTGGGTGTTTGAGCACTCTAGACGGAAGAGGTCACTTCGGAGCCACAATCCATTGTGGTGAAGCTCCGGGGTTTCGTTGGGAGCCTCCAATTAAGTTGTGGAGAGAGCCCCAACCTTGTTTGTAAAGGTTCAGTTGCCGCCTTCAAGGGCACCACTAGTGGATTCACGGCACCTTGCATTGTGTGAGGGCGTGAGGAGAATACGGTGGTCCTAGTGGCTTCTTGGGGAGCATTGTGCCTCCACATCGCTCCAACGGAGACGTACTTCCCCTCAAAGGGAAGGAACTTCGATATCACATCCTCGTCTACACCGTCTCCACTTGTGGTTATTTCTTACCTTTACTTGTGCTAGCATTACTTGTTTCTCTCCTATAGTGTGCTTGTGTAGTTGTTACCTTTACTTTCGGTTAGTTGTCATCTTAGTAGCTTATCTAGACAACTTACTTTGACGCTTAATTTAAAGTGGTTAAGAAAAGCTAAAAATTGTTAGTTGCCTATTCACCCCCCTCTAGTCGACCATATCGATCCTTTCACTTCCTCCATCACCAATTCCATGATGCTCACCGCCGTGTGTGTGAGTAATTCCATCGTAGGCTTGCTGGACGATGATGGGTTGGATGGGATCTATCATGTAATCGAGTTAGTTTTGTTAGGGTTTGATCCCTAGTATCCACTATGTTCTGAGATTGATGTTGCTATGACTTTTCTATGCTTAATGCTTGTCACTAGGGCCCGAGTGCCATGATTTCAGATCTGAACCTATTATGTTTTCATGAATATATGTGTGTTCTTGATCCTATCTTCCAAGTCTATAGTCACCTACTATGTGTTATGATCCGGCAACCCCGAAGTGACAATAATCGGGACCACTCCCGGCGATGACCATAGTTTGAGGAGTTCATGTATTCACTATGTGTTAATGCTTTGGTCCGGTACTCTATTAAAAGGAGGCCTTAATATCCCTTAGTTTCCAATAGGACCCTGCTGCCACGGGAGGGTAGGACAAAAGATGTCATGCAAGTTCTTTTCCATAAGCACGTATGACCATATTCGGAATACATGCCTACATTGCATTGATGAACTGGAGCTAGTTCTGTGTCACCCTAGGTTATAACTTCTACATGATGAATTGCATCCGACATAATTTCCCATCACCGATCCAATGCCTACAAGCTTTTCCTATATTTCTTGTTGCTTATTTACTTTTCCGTTGCCACTATTACAAAACTACAAAAACACTATCGTTACTTTTATTGCCGCTACCGCCACTATCATATTACTTTACTACTAAACTATCTTGCTGCAGATACTAAGTTTCCAGGTGTGGTTGAATTGATAACTCAGCTGCTAATACTTAAGAGTATTCTTCGGCTCCCCTTGTGTCGAATCAACAAATTTGGGTTGAATACTTTACCCTCGAAAACTGTTGCGATCCCCTACACTTGTGGGTCATCAGACCTCCATTTCTTTCCAAAGCTCCTCAAGGCTGGGGGGCTCGGCGGGCGGCGCGACGTTCTCCTCGTAGCGGGGAGCCGACACATCCTCCTACGCGCATGATGGAGAGACTAGGAACACCGACGCGTCCACCTCGACACATCGCGGTGAGGAGCGGAACACCAACACGTCCACCTCGACGCATCATGGCGCATAGCAGAACACCAACATGTCATCCTTGACTAGTGGCGGCGACAAACGGAATGGTGACGTGTGACCCTCCGTGTGGTGCAGCGAGGGGCGCCTAGGATTTGGGAGGGGTATGCCATGGTGGTCGACGTGAGAGGAAGGGGGAGGAGATAGCGATGAACATGAGCGTTCTTTCGAATGCCGTGGGAGGCACAGTATTTATAGCAAGGAATGGCACACCTACATAAGATATGTTGTGTGATTAACGTAACAACTACGTGTGTATATTTGTTAGAGTAAATTACGAAGGAGGGAAGTGGTGGAAATATTGCTGCTCACAACCGATTGGACGGGCGCGGGG
>LR738711.1:640284659-640315740 GCA_902687465.1 Secale cereale | reverse complement strand
GGGGGGGGAGTCATGCATGCAGATTTTTTCCACATGGGGTGGAGTCGTGGGACTGCCAAAGGGAGAAGGAGAGTCAAACAGGCAGATTGTTTTCACACATGGAGAGGAAAAGATTTGGAGACGAACGGGCTTCCTGCAGGTATGGGGAACGGTGCATAATAAGTCATCTTACATGCAATGAACTTACCATTGCATGCTGGGCTAGGTATAGTCTCGAGTCATTAAAAACATACGGAGTAAAAAGGGCCACAAGGAGTATCATGTATGCGCAGTAGGAAAAAAATGGGGGCATTTATAGCCGTCCGAAGTCTTAATGGGCGCGAACGCGCGAGGGAGGCGAAGGTCGTGGGTGGCGCAACGGTTGACTGAATTAAGTGAAGTTACATGTGCGCGCCGGCATGGCGTGCGAACATGCAGAAGTTATACCGTCAGGCCTACGATATGGTTCTAGTAGACATGACATCTAGTGGGTCCCGCATAGTACTCGAGAACTCTTTCGGGGCATGCAGTCATTTATCCACCGGGCAAGCCACCACCCCACGCCGTTCACACACCCTACTCGTCCCCATCTTCTACCTTACAATAGTTCGCTCCCAGTCTTCCCATCCTTTCACATTACACCAGTTCCACTTCTCCTAGCATGCCTCCAACATCCATGGCCTCCCAAATCTCCATGATCGGTGGTGAGTACAAGGTTAGAACCATCACCGGCGATGAGTTCGTCGCCATATACACTCGTAGATCCAGGACGGTGGAAGCATGCCTTGGTCGCTTCCTACACATGTTCGAAAGTTCAAATGATGAGTGGGTTGCTGGGCTAGACGTTGAGTACACCACATTCCTGGAAAGGGAGAAGCTTCTAAAGGTGGCAGAGATGAAGAAGCCTGCCGTGATCCAGGTCTGCATACATAATGTGTGCTTGGTCTACATCATATTCCATGCCAACGTTAGGTGCCAGGATTTTGAGTTCTTACTCAAGGACAAAAGAGTGAAATTTGTTACTGTAAAATTTATGAATGACGGGAGAGTATTGGATCAGATAGGCCTCGTTGTAGGCCAGCCCTTCGACCTCCAAAGGAGTTGGCTGGTGTCCCCCGATCAGCCTTCAATGCTGACGCTCGCAACATCCATGGTTGATCCTTCGTACGCTCGACTTAGGAAACCTCACCTGGAGTTTCATCGTGCATGGGAGTCGAAGACAATAGATGAAGATCACATCGTGTACGCAACAACGGATGCCTACCTTTGTTTAAATACCTACAAGGGTTGGATGAAGAAGCAGAGCCCAGTGTCTGGTTCAAGCAAAGAAGTGTCGGCAAAGGGGAAGAGGAAGAGTGATGAGGACGAAGTCGAGGACGTGGACTCGGACTCCGAGTAAGGTGGCAGTGTTGTTGCTCATGCTGGTTCTACTGCAGTGTCAAGCGAACTACTAGTAGTTGCTTAGTTTTATTTCAGGGGTGTGTTATGCTGGACCCCCAGCAGAACTATGTGATGTTCTTTCTCGTTGTTTGAACTCTTTAGTACGTACAGTAGTACTAGCATGTCTTACTACTGTTCTTAGTTGGTACTACTACTCGTATCTTCGTGTTCCTGATGTACTTAATACATACTAGTAGTATAATTTGGGTTAGTCGATTGGCGAAAGTTCGACGGAGCGAAGGAAGAAGACGGTAGAGAAGCTACCCCACTATCTATATTAGGGTGGCAGGGTGCCCATGATCTATCTTATGAGTGTTGGGTGTGGAAT
Source organism: Secale cereale (assembly GCA_902687465.1). Taxonomy (NCBI): domain Eukaryota; kingdom Viridiplantae; phylum Streptophyta; class Magnoliopsida; order Poales; family Poaceae; genus Secale; species Secale cereale. Next base: position 640,313,993 of record LR738711.1, on the reverse strand, counting down.
GCAGTTCACCGGAAAAAAATGGATAGTGCCTGGGGTTAAACGGATGGCGGGGTTGGGGGGAGCATGGAGGTGGCAGGCGGTTAGGCCTGTGGCGGGCTGGTGGCTCGATGCCTAAGAGAGAAGATGAACAGTGCATCATTTTTGGAGGTTAAAGAAGCCCTTCTGGCCGTCCATGTTGCATCCAACGGCTCACAAGTTGCAGGATCCACATGGCATTCAAGGTCTCGAAAGTAGATTACACGTCCGCACCCGGTTTGCGGGCTCAGCGTGGGCGCGACCGGCTTCCATCGTGACAGCCACCATGCGCGCCTCCTCCGCGCGGGCGGAGACGACAATGACACGCTAGCTCCTCCTTGCCGGCGTGCTGGAGCACGCGCTCGTCCTCCTCTTTGTACGCTGCGGGCATAGACGCGGCTCCACCTGCTCGCGTGCTTGGCAGCGCGGCAGCATCGCAAGGAGGGACAGCAGACGACGTGAGCGGGCGAGCCTTCGGCTTCATGGCAGAGGGATGGCGGGGACACGGCGGTGATGGGCGACAAATGGTCGGCCGGAATAGGCGGGCACCAGTAGGTGCAACGGCGGCGGCATATTGATGAGTGCGCGTATGGGAGCTTAGTTTAGTTTTATATAGGGTTGGTCAAACTTAAAAGAACACCGTACTAGCACACGTAAACATTAGACTGAGGCAGCGCTTATACTACCACATTAGTTAGCACAACATCGACATGGAATCCTGTGCAAGCGTGTGCACCGCGGCCGCGCGGTCGATCGAACGGTGTGTCACCGTGTCGCACTCGAAGGACATCCACTGAACCTTATTGTGTGTGTGAAAACAATCCCCGAATATTACTCTGCTTTTTTCCTGGAAAAGTTCTTCACGCTACAATATGTCCATTCATTTGAATTTCACATCAGTTTGTGCTTATTTGGATTTGGACGTTTTAGGTGCCCCCTTGAATTTTTTAATATTGATTTTGTGTGTGTGACTGGGAGAGAACGCGTGTATGTGTCTATATGTGTGTTGTGGTGGAAGGGCAATGTGGAGATGGTGTGCGTGTGAAAGAGAAATGGAGAGGTGTGAATGTGCAAATGATCAGGCATGAGTGAGACAAAGACATAGAGAGATGTCGAGATATTATGTATACATGAGAGAGCGGTCTTCTATTTGTACTTGTGTGTGTGCGGGAGAGAGAGAGAGAGAGGGGGGAGCATCCTTAACACAACACAACCATCTCTCTCAATTTGTCCGTCCCTCGCGCGATCCCATGTAACACATGCATCAACCCACACATTTTGACACCCTCACTAGGCCGTTGCTCGCCTCAAGGCCCGCACATTGAACTCTATCTCGCACACACAATCTCTTCATCAAAACCGTATTTAGCATGTAGCTTTCCGTCACATACACACAATTCTCTCTATAGGTTTGATTTCTCTCAATATTTGACACACACGCACACACACACACTCCCCCCCCTCCCAAGAGCACACAATCCATCCCCATCAAGGTTATATGGCGACCACTCTCGCTTGTGACTGCTGACTGACTCCTCCCTCCTCTCTCCCCCGCACAAAATTATCAATCCCTCAACCACGAGATCCTTCCCCCCTCGTCCATGTTTTTCCAGCTCTCTCATCAAACCCATTGTCTCTTCTCCTTCCACATGTATAAAATCCAGATGAACACACATCGCACGTATATTACATGTCTCCATCTTTCTCACAGACCTAAATTCCTCTTACTCCTCTCCCTCTCTCTGTCGTGAGGTTTGTCTCCTATTCTCTCGCCACATACATACAATCCTTCCCGCCCCATTACACGTCTCCATCTTTCTTCACAAGATCTCTCTACATATTTCATTCACACATTGGGATGTGTTCAAAGGTGTTCAAAATGTTGCTTTAGAATGGATCATGTAGATTAATTGTTGGTTTTGTTGCATCCTACAACGTAATAATTATGAAATGCATTTATATTTTCATTTTATAGGGATTATGTGAGTCTGGGCATATTGTGAAGTATTATAGACCTGGTATACATCTTGGAATTCAACAATGATTTAACTATTGAATTGTATAAGCCATTACATTCGAACTTAGTAGGTTAATATATTTATTTCACAATTACAACAAATGATTAATTCCACTACAAACTAAGAAAACAAATATGTACTCCCTCCATTTTTATTTAAGTCCACTTATTAGCATTGGTCAAAGTCCAGTTTTGTAAACTCTGACAAAGTTTATAAACAAAAAATATTAACATATACAATAACAGATAAATACCATTAGATTCATTATTGAATGTACTTTCACATCATACATATTTGTTATGGTTAAATGTTTATATTTTTATATAAACTGGGTCAATTTTTAGGAAGTTTGACTTTGGTTAAACCTAATATGCAAAGTTAATAAAAGCGGAGGGAGTACTAGTACTACCTCCGTCCTGGTCCTCATTGTATTTCGTGCCAAATTTTGATCGTAAATTTAACTGTTACAATTTTTTCATGCATGTCAACAAAAAATATATCGTTGGATATGTATTTGAATATAGTTTTTAATGATTAATTTTTTATGACATGCATAAACATTTTTTTAGCATTTTAGTAGTTGCTTAGTCGAATCACCCAACACGCCATACGGGGAGTACAGTGTTACAAAATTTTCATTTCGGCGGGAAAATCTCCCGCGACATAGATTCGAGCAGTGCGCAGTTACCATCATACCCTTCGTAACAGGCCTACGGATACTGGTGGGTAAGGGGCTGTTTTGGAAACTTCAGGTTCACCCTACCCAGCCAACCCCACTCCGACACCCAGAGTAGTATACCTGAATACTCCGCATTTTCTATCCCCAATGCAAAATAGACTTCTCCATGGCACCGCACCCTTCGTGCTCCTCCCCTTCTTCACCGGCGCACTCGTCCACCGCAGCGCATCTGCCTCATCAACAATGTCGTACGCCGCACATGAGCCGGTTCAGAGTTGTCGTCGTGAACGGAGCCTCTTCCCCGGCACCGTCTTCCACAGTCTCGGATCTGCTTCTCGGAAGCCGACGCTGTCTGTGTCAAAACCAGAAGATCTCGGTTAGGGGGTCCCGAACTGTGCGTCTAAGGATCGAAGGTAACAGGAGGCAGGGGACACGATGTTTTACCCATATTAGGGCCCTCTTGATGAAGGTAATACCCTACTTCCTGCTTGATTGATTTTGATGAGTATAGGGGTTACAAGAGTTGATCTACCTCGAGATCGTGATGACTAAACCCTAGATGTCTAGCATGTATGATTATGATCGCTCTACGGACTAAACCCACTGGTTTACATACACACCGGAGGGGGCTAGGGTTGTACAAAGTCGGTTTACAAAGGAAGGAATCTTCATATCCGCACGCCTAGCTTGCCTTCTACATCAAGGAGAGTCCCATCCGGACACCGGAGAAAGTCTTTTGTCTTGTATCTTCACGGCCCATCAGTCCGGCCCACGTCACATAGCCCGGACGCCCGAGGACCCCATAATCCAGGACTCCCTCAGTAGCCCCCGGACCAGCTTCAATGACGATGTGTCCAGCGCACAGATTGTCTTCAGCATTTCAAGGCGGGTTCGTCCTCCAAATACTTCAAAGCATCTGAACCGAAGGGCTATATTCGGCCCTTACATCTTTGGTCTTGGCAAGGCGAGCTCTTCGAATAGCTCGGTTTTTACATTAAATGTCATACCTTCCGGCTTCTGTGCCTCCGTTGCCTCAGCTTACATGTGCCAAACAAATACGAAGGATCCAAGTACTTTTATAGATAACCCCTTGACATTGTACGGAAGGTGTCTATTTAAGGAGACTAGATCTCAGATGCCATTGCATACTAGAAAAGGATCCTTTGAGCTTGCCTCGAGAAACCACGCAACCATGGACAGCGCCCCTAGTTCTTCCTCCCACCCCCACGACCCTCAAAAAGGCCATTGGGAGAGCTGCTCCGTATCTCAGGCCCAACTGACCAAGCTCCAGGCACAGGGCTATCTCCCTCTTGAGGATCTAGTCCCCGTTCGGGCGGGATTAACTTCTTTTACTGGTGAAGCCTTGGCGGCAAATTTCCCGAACCCTTCAAAAGGGGAGTGAGTGTGCTTTGTTTCCTTTCTCTTAAGAGGCGTTGGATTTCCAATCCATCCCTTCCTCCGAGGTCTCCTGGAGTACTATGGCCTCGAACCGCACAATCTCACGCCAGGCTCCATTTTGCATATCACGGGCTTCGTCGCTCTCTGCGAGCTATTCTTGGGCTGTGAGGCCCATTTCGAGCTATGGAAGAAGCTCTTCTGCCTCGTCCCTCGCTCCCAAAAGGGATCCATATTCGAGGTGGGCGGTGCCGAAGTATGGCACATAGCCGAGACAGGATTCCTATCCGGCACTCCGAAGAAAGCATCCGAAGAGTGGCCCTCGGAGTGGTTTTATATTGAAGACGTTTTTCTCTTGGACCCCATTCGACGAGGCCTTCCTGAGTTTTCCAATGATCCGTTAAAGAAGTGCCACAACTGGCGCCCCTGGAGCCTTGAAGAGACGAACAGTGCGGAGGTTAAGATGTTAATGGACAAGATAAAAATACTTGCCCAATCTGGACTGTCCATAATTGAGGTTATGTTGATTTCCATAACGTGAGGCGTCCAGCCAATCCAATATAGAGGACTCCCCATGTGGAACTATAAGAGGGAGGATGATGCATCCCGCTGCGGTCGGAAGGGTCCAGACAACTTTGCCGCTTGTCCGCCATGTGGCCGATCTTCATAAAGGAGAAAAAGAAGAATTCACTCGCCTTAAGTGCCGAGAGGAATTTTCCATGTACAACCCTCCTAGCTGGGTAAGCTTTTAATCTATAAGCTTACTCAATCCTCTTCCTGAGTCGCGAGCGGTTGGATTTAACCTGGCCATTTTTAATATGAATGGAGGAAGGCCACTGCGGGGATCTACAGTCCTACTCCGCAGCCGGAGGACTATATTCGGGACCTAGATCCTGGTTTTGAGGAGGATCCGGATATATCCGTGGAGCTCAAGGAGGGGGTCTTCTATCAGGCAAGCTATGACGGCACAGAAGTGTCCATCGTAGTCGATTACCCCAGCCTTCTCCTGTATTCCTATGTAAGTGCCCAAGGAGCGTCTCCTCCAAAAGAGTTTTCCCGTCGCGCCTCACCCACTGCACTGTTTCGTGCCTCAAAGGGGCGACGCTCGTCTCGTCACGCTGCATCGGCATCGTCCCTCAAGAAAGGGACGCCAACACAAGGCGGTCCTTCGAAAAGAAAGGTGGACGGCGGTACTCCCAAGCCCCTACCTTCGTTGGTAAGGGTTTCAATATGCCCTGCGACAAGTATACCGAACTGTGACATTCTCTATTATGCCATATTTCAGGAAGAGCATCCACCGAAATGTATCCGGAGACTTGGCTGGACATATGTCCACCACTCCGACCCCGGGCCCTGCCTTCACGGCTAGAGCTGGTACGGGTGCAATGCCGGGTTGTCCTCTCTCTGACGATTCGGATAATGTATTCGTCACCAACTCCGAAGTGGAGAGTGCTATGAACCATCGACGCCGGAGGGCAGTTACGCGTGTCCCTGGCTTTACGGAAGAGGCATTCAATGCCTTCAGCTCGACGGATGCATATATCCGAGCTGCTCGGGATGGGCTTGCTGGAGCCACTTACCAGCTCTAAAAGGATATGCGGGTAAGATTATTTTGTGTAGATTTAATAACCATATACCAGTAGCCCCCGAGACTTGAAAATAGTTGAAGCAACTGATTTTAAGGATCGATGTATAATTAGGTACTCGTGGATAAGAACAACACGATATCCCGGGAGCTAAAACAATGTTGGACCCAGTTGACTGCCGTTACCGCCGAACTGGAGAAATCCAAGGAGGCCCCGACTGGTAATGCCCCCTTTCATCAAGAAAATATAATCAAATGCCCCTACTGTTTATGTAAATAAACAATGATGTATTTTACGATGGAAGGATCGTCGGGTCAGTTGGAATAGAAATTAAAGGCTGCACTGGCGGATAAAGTGCATGCCGAAAGGCAAGAAGCCGTTGGTCAACGTGTACTCACGCAGATTGGGGTTGAGAAGAACAATCTACAGGATGCCAACACCCAGCTCGGCAAGGAGCTAAAAGACGTGCGAGCCCAACTTCTGGATGCCTTAAAAGAAAACAGAAATCTGAGAGGTGGCATATTCAGTATGCCTTTGAACTTATTGTCGTATAGTTCGGTAATGCAAAATCCTGACAAGGTTATTTCTGCAGACGTGTTGACTGGGCGGCCCGAAGAAGAGGTGTCCGGATTTCGAGGCGACCTGCTACAAGAGCTGTCCAAGGTGCATGAGCGAGCACGAAAGGTAATGAGGAACATTGCTAAGGCTTTATGGCCAGCCGATTCTCCTCCAGGAAGTATGGAGGAACTTGTGAATTTATTCAAAGGAGCTCGGCGCCGTTTTGGGCTATGGAAGATATCGGCATCCCGAGAGGGTGCTCGGGAAGCCTGGGCCATGGTAAAGACACGGTACACCGGGCTTGATCCAAATCATATGGCGCGGGTCGGACCTCGAGGATCCGATGGACAAGAAATTCCAGTCAGCCTGGTGTACGACCAAGTAAAGTTGGCCGCCAAGTTTTCCCAACAAGATTGTAAACTAGACAACTTATTAGAAGGTCTAGAGGAAGAAGAAGTGCTTGAGTCTAAGTAGTAATGTACTTTTATCAATAAACTTGTCTCCAGACGAATTTGCAAAATGATTGTCATGGCAGACTTTTTGCTTCGACCTCCGGAAACCCTAGGTTCGGAGTGTTCTTGAATACTATACGATGGGTAAACAACCAAGTATGTTTGGATACCAGGTAGTCCATTCATAGCTCTTGAACAGACAAGTTGTATCCGGGGAGTTATGTTATATTACATTTGATTGTACGAAACATCTTCCAGAGAGAATAGTTCCGTTAAGGGTTCCTTTCCCTGGGCCAGTATGTGGGTTTTTGTGCATACCGAAGTTGTGACGCTAAAAAAATCATAGTACAAGTTGTAATCTGGGGTTTTGTATTGCAACAAGGGCAGTTTGTCTTTTGCTCACCGACCGATCATTCCATTAAGAACACTAGCTTTCGGCTTCACCCGTCTGAGGTACACATCCGGGTAACCCGGCTGTAACAATCGCATAGGTGCTCCCTTTATGCCCTAGCCGAACAAGCAGGAACGTATGGCATAAGCATAGGAGCCAGGCAAGCCAGCCTCGCATAATCTTAAGTCATAAAGGTGCATATAATGGTGGGAAAAAGACACATGTGAATAGTCGACGCATATATAGGGTGAGCTTGATGCTCAAAAAATAATTATAATAAGCTTCTTGTAAAAAGAAGCCCCCATGTATTTTGGCGTGTGTACATGTAAGGATGTATAGCCCTCAAGTGTGCGGTTTATCCGAACACACGCTAAAAAGTCGTATAGAAACGAGAAAATAGAAAATAGTGAAAAGGAGAAAAGAAGGAGCGAGGAAAAAAAGGTATATGCTCGGACTTTGGGCGTAGAATCTTCGAAGCCTTGCCGCGTTCCATGGGTTTGGCTCCAAGCGATTGTCCAAAGCATTGCGAAGACGATAGGCTCCTCCAGTGAGAACTTCATAAATAATAAAGGGACCCTCTAGTTTGGGTTTGAGCTTGTCCTTTTCCTTCTCTAGTAGGCGTAGAACGAGTTCCCCGGCATTGTAAGTCTTTGCCCGTACATCTCTGCTTTGGTACCGCCGAGCGTGCTGTTGATACAATGCGGAACGGGCCTTCGTGACATCACGCTCCTCCTCCAAGCCGTCCAGGTCGTTCTATCGGTTGAGCTTGGCTTCTCTCCCTTCATACATGCGCACTCGAGGTGCGTTGTGAATAATGTCGCAAGCCAAGACTGCCTCTATGCCGTACACCATGAAAAAAGGTGTGTATCCGGTCATGCAATTGGAAGTGGTTCGCAGCCCCCAGAGTACGGAATCGAGTTCCTCGACACATTGTTTGTCTGATTCTTGCAGAGATCGCACTAGTCTGGGTTTGATGCCGCTCATTATCATGTCGTTAGCCCGTTCGACTTGACCGTTTGTCCGAGGTGATATACGGAGGCGTAATTGAGTTTGATGCCCAAATTGGCGCACCAAGTTTTCACCTCATCGACTGTAAAGTTAGAGCTGTTGTTAGTAATAATACTGTGCGGGACACCGTAACGGTGTACTACGCTGGATATGAAGTCTATCACCGGTCTGGCTTCAACTGTTTTTGACTGGCTTGGCTTCTGTCCACTTAGTGAACTTGTCGACCATAACCAATAAGTATTTCCTCTTATGGCTTCCCCCTTTAAGGGGTTCGACCATATCGAGCCCCCAGACCGCAAAGGGCCAAGTGATGGGGATTGTTCTTAGGGCAGTGGGCGGCATATGGCTTTGATTAGCGAAAATCTGGCATCCCACGCAGCGTTGTACGAGGTCCTGTGAATCTGCCCAGGCCGTGGGCCAAAATAAGCCCGTGCGGAAGGCCTTACTTACAAGGGCCTGAGCCGCGTCATGGTGGCCGCCAAGACCAGCGTGTATTTCAGCCAGGAGTTGTTGTTCCTCTTCTTCGGAGATACATCTTTGAAGGACTCTGGTAGTACTTTTCTTGTACAGTTCTCCTTCGTGAACTTTGTAGGCCTTTGAGCGTCACACGACGCGACGAGTCTCAGTGTGATCCTCCGGGAGCTCATTCCTGGTAAGGTAGGCGAGGAAAGGTTCGTTCCAGTGGGCAATTATAGCCATGATTTCATGGGCCGATTGCGTTATTTTGGTACCCGAGCCTCCGATGATATCAGAACTGTGTTCAGAATCAGGGGGTATGATCGGCTCCGGACTAGTGTTGCTGCTCTCGTCCTGCCACACCACGAATGGCTTGAAGAGCCTTTCCACAATGGTGTTGAGTGGGACTGGGTCACGTTTAGCGCCCATGCGAGCGAGGATGTCTGCGGCCTGATTACTCTCTCGAGCTACGTGATGAAACTCAAGACCCTCGAACCAAGCTGATATTTTGAGTACAGCATTGCGATAAGCCGCCATTTTTGGATCTTTTGCCTCAAATTATCCGTTTATTTGGGATATTGCAAGGTTTGAATCCCCGCGCACCTCAAGGCATTGTATGCCCACGGAGACGGCTATCCGGAGACCATGCAATAGGGCCTCGTATTCGGCTGCATTGTTAGAGTATGTATATATTATTTGGAGCAGATAGCGGACTATGTCCCGTGGGGGATGTAAGGACGACACCAGCCCCAAGTTCGGCTAGCATTTTAGAGCCATCGAAGTGCATCACCCAGTTGGAATACGTGTCGTACTCTTTAGGGAGTTCGGCCTCTGTCCATTCGGCAACGAAGTCGGCCAACACCTGAGATTTAATTGCTCGGCATGGTTTGTACGTTATTTCAAATGGTAAGAGCTCAATAGCCCATTTGGCTATTCGGTCGGTGGCATCCCGGTTGTTTATAATAGCATTGAGTGGTACCTCCGAAGCCACCGTGATCGAGCAATCTTGAAAGTAGTGCCGCAGCTTGCGGGATGCCATAAAGACCACATATGCTATCTTCTGATAATGCAGGTATCAGGATTTGCATGGTGTGAGGACCGTCGATACGTAGTATACTGGTTTTTGAGTTAGGAATTTATGCCCCTCCTCTTCTCGTTCAACGACGAGCACCGCATTCATCACCTGGTGAGTTGCCGATATATAGAGCAACATTGGTTCACCGACGTTTGGTGCGGCCGGGATGGGGTTGCTTGCAAGCAAAGTTATTATTTCCTCCAGTCCGGCTGCTGCAGCATTCGTCCACACAAAGTGGTTGGTGCGTCGGAGCAGGCGATACAATGGCAGTGCTTTTTCTCCCAGTCTAGAAATAAAACGGCTAAAAGGTGCCACACACTCAGCTAATTTTTGGACCTGCTTGAGGTCAGTTGGTGTTGCCAATTGTGATAGGGCCCGGATTTTGGCTGGGTTTGCTTCAATTCCTCTATTGGAAACAATAAACCCGAGTAGTTTGCCGGCGGGGACGCCGAAAATGCACTTTTCCGGAACGAGCTTTATATCATATCTTCGGAGGTTGTTGAACGTAAGGCGTAAGTCGTCCACCAATGATTCAATATGCTTGGTTTTGATGACTATGTCGTCTACATATGCCTCCACAGTTTTGCCGATTTGCTTTTCCAGGCATGTTTGAATCATGAGTTGGTAGGTGGCGTCGACGTTCTTGAGCCCAAAAGGCATAGTGTTAAAGCAGAAAGGCCCGTACAGGGTGATAAATGTCGTTGCGGCTTGGTCAGATTCCTTCATCTTAATTTGATGGTATCTGGAGTATGCGTCAAGGAAACACAGTGAATCGTGTCCCGTGGTTGAATCTATAATCTGATCAATGCGAGGTAGTGGGAAGGGGTCCTTAGGGCAGGCCTTGTTAAGGTCTTTGAAATTGACACACATGCGCCAGGACTTATCCTTCTTTGGTACCATGACCAGGTTTGCTAGCCAGTCCGGATGTTTGATCACTCTGATAAACCCGGCTTCGAGTAGCTTGGCTAGCTCCTCCCCCATAGCCTGTCGCTTGGGTTCGGAAAATCGCCGGAGCGTTTGCTTGACCGACTTGTATCCCTTCAGTATATTGAGACTATGTTCAGCCAGCGCGCGTGGGATTCCTAGCATATCCGAGGGGTGCCAGGCGAAGATACCCCAGTTCTCGCGCAAGAACGCGCGTAATGTGGCGTTGACCGTGGGTTCCAGCAGTGCCCCGATAGAAGTTGTTTTCTTGGGATCCGTCGGGTGGACTTGAAATTTGACTATTTCATTCGCTGGTTTGAAAGAGGTGGATTTAGGCCTTTTATCAAGGATTATGTCGTCCCTATCGACTGTGGAACGCGGAGAGGTGAGTTCCTCGGCCGCTAGGGCTTTGAACAATGCCTCGAGGGCCAGGGATGCGGTTTTATTTTCGGCGCAAAGTACTATGTCCGGATCACTAAAGATAGTGATAACACCTATGGGCCCGGGCATTTTGAGCTTCATGTACACGTAATGAGGTATAGCTTGAAAGTGTGTGAATGCATCTCGTCCTAATAGGGCATGATATCCGCTGTTGAAAGGGGCCACCTGGAAGATTATCTCTTTGGACCTATAATTTATGGTGTGCCGAATACCACATCCAGTTTAATTTTTCCCTGAGCATCTTACTTCCCTGCTAGGGATGACCCCTCTAAAGGATGTATTGCTCTGCTAAATGTGAATCCTGTCCATTTGCATTTTATTGAGCGTGTCCTCGTAGATGAGGTTCAGCCCGCTGCCACCGTCCATTAGCACTTTAGTGAGCCGAAAGTTGTCCATGATTGTGCTTAGGACCAATGCGGCTGGTGCTCGGACTGAGTGGGACCTTGGTTCGTCATTGGCGTTGAAAGTCATTGTCGTATTGTTCCAAGGGTTTATTGCTGCTATTTAGCAGACTTCGACGAGGTCGCGGAGCACCCTTTTGCACCGATTATTCGATGAGTAGGTCTCGAAGACCGTGAATACTTTGAAATCATCATCCTGCGAAGAGTACCTTTTTGGGGTATTGTTGGTGAGGATACCCTCACCGCTCTTGGCCACCTGCCAGAGTATCCAACGTGCCCGTAGGCTGCGCGTTGGTTCGGTATCCGGTGTTGAGTGTATTTGACACGGCCTATCGAGGCATTCCTCGAAGACAGTTCTATGTCCTGTAAAGGGCTTTGTTTTCTTCTCAATGGGATGATGATTGGGTGCCCCATGAGGGTGCATCCTTTTTGCCCGCCCGGGAGATGGCTTAAATGCATGTGGTTCCCAGCGGGCCGTTTGGCTTTTCCAAGCGCTTTCCATTGCGCAGTACTTCTGTACTATGTGTGCTAAATCTGCGAAGTGCAGTATGCGGCGTCGATTGAGGGCATTAAGAATTCCCTCATCCGTAAAGTTGTTGCGAAATACTGAAATTGCATCATCGTCGCAGCAGTTTTTATCTTGTTTTTGATAAGGAGGAATCTGGCCCAAAAGTGATGGACTGTCTCCTGAAGTTGTTGCCGTACATGCATTAGGTCGCATAGGTCCGGAGGGCTGGAATTTCTAGGAGAATATTGCTTGTGGTGGGTGGGCAGGATTAAATTCGCACCCTGCCCACCTATGGAGTCAGGTGTTTGAGGGATTTCTGAGGTTACCGACCCAGGTTCCGGAGTCTCCGGTGGATTTTCTGGCTTGACGCCCGATTTTGTGTTCGGGGGACAGGGAGTCTCCTCCCGAGGAAGGGTATCCGGTTCTCCGAGTTCGGAAATCCGAACATAATTTGTTCTAAATGTAGGAGAAGAGTTGTTGTCAGCTTGTTCCTCCACAACCGATACCTGATGGGTGATCGGCGGAGTTTTAATCTCTCTCCGGTCGGGTTTAAGCCTGATCCGATCATAGTCAGTTGAGACTCCGAGGGCGGTACTACTTCTCGAGCTTGCGTTGTATTCCCACGAAGAGGAAAGGGAGATGCAGCACAGTAGCATAAGTATTTCCCTCAGTTTTTGAGAACCAAGGTATCAATCTAGTAGGAGACCACGCGCGAGTCTCTCACACCTGCACAAACAAATAAGAACTTCGCAGCCAACGCGATAAGGGGTTGTCAATCCCTTTACGGCCACTTATGAAAGTGAGATCTGATAGAGATGATAGTTTGATATTTTTGGTGTTTTTGGATATAAGAACACAAAGTAAAAGCGGAAAAGTATAGATTGCAGATTGATATGTTGAGAATATACCCGGGGGCCATACTTTTCTCTAGTGGCTTCTCTTATGATAGTGGTATTCTACGGCGGGTTAACAAATTACTGTCGAGCAATTGATAGAAAAGAGAATAATTATGAGACTATCTAGGCATGATCATAATATATAGGCATCACATCCGAGACAAGTATACTGAAACGATTCTGCATCTACTACTATTACTCCACACATCGACCGCTATCCAGCATGCATCTAGAGTATTAAGTTCATAAGAACAGAGTAACGCTTTAAGCAAGATGACATGATGTAGAGGGACAAACTCAAACATAGTGATATAAACCCCATCTTTGTATTCTCGATGGCAACAATACGATACGTGCCTTGCTGCCCCTACTGTCACTGGGAAAGGACACCGCAAGATTGATCCCTAAGCCAAGCACTTCTCCCATTGCATGAACTATAGATCTAGTAGGCCAAACCAAACCAATAATTTGAAGAGACTTGCAAGGATATTATAATCATACATAAAGAGTTCAGAAAAGAACCAAATATTTCTCATAGATAATCTTGATCATAAACCCACAATTCATCAGATCTCGACAAACACACCGCAAAAAGAGATTACATCGAATAGATATCCTCGAAGACCAAGGAGAACTTGATATTGAGATCCAGAGAGAGAAGAAGAAGCCATCTAGATACTAGCTATGGACCCGAAGGTCTGTGGTAAAATACTCACAACTCATGGTGAGCCGATGATGATGATGTAGAAGCACTCCGTGGAAGATCCCCCCTCCGGCGGAGCTCCGGAACAGGCCCCAGGATGGGATCTCATGGGAATAGAAGGTTGCGGTGGTGGAACTAGGGTTTTCTCTGTTGTTCTGACGGTTTCGGGGTACGTAGGTATATATAGGAAGAAGGAGGGCACAGGGGGCCAAACGGGGTGCCCACAAGGCAGGGGGCGCGCCTCCCACCCTCGTGGACGCCACGTCAGCCCTACTCCGTGGTTCTCAAGTCTCCCGTGCGTATTTTGCTCCAAAATTATCTCTCCCAAAGGTTTCATTCCGTTTGGACTCCGTTTGATATTCATTTTCTGCAAAACCCTGAAATAGGCAAAAAAAAACAGCAATCTGGACTGGGCCTTTGGGTTAATAGGTTAGTCCCAAAAATAATATAGAAGTGTATAACAAAGCCCATTAAACATCCAAAACATCATAAATAATAGCATGGAACAATAAAAAATTATAGATACGTTGGAGACGTATCAAGCATCCCCAAGCTTAATTCCTGCTCGTCCTTGAGTAGGTAAATGGTAAAAACAGAATTTTTGATTTGCAATGCTAACCAACATAATTTTCAATGTAGTTCTCTTAATTGTGGCATGAATGTTTAGATCTGAAAGATTCAAGATAAAAGTTTATATTGACATGAGAAATAATAATACTTCAAGCATACTAACAAAGCAATCATGTCTTCTCAAAATACTATGGCTGAAGAAAGTTATCCCTACAAAATCATATAGTCTGGCTATGCTCCCTCTTCATCACACAAAATATTCATATCATGCACAACCCCAATTTTAGCCAAGCACTTGTTTTCATATTCTATTCTTTCAAACCTTTCAACATTCACGCAATACATGAGCGTGAGCCATGGACATAGCACTATGGGTGGAATAGAATGGTGGTTGTGGAGAAGACAAAAAGGAGGGAGATAGTCTCACATCGACTAGGCGTATCAACGGGCTATGGATATGCCCATCAATAGATATCAATGTGAGTGAGTAGGGATTGCCAAGCAACGGATGCACTAGAGCTAAAAATGCATGAAAGCTCAACAAAAGAAACTAAGTGGGCGTGCGTCCAACTTGCTTGCTCACGAAGACCTAGGGCATTTGAGGAAGCCCATCATTGGAATATACAAGCCAAGTTCTATAATTAAAATCCCCACTAGTATATGAAAGTGACTAAACATGAGACTCTCTATCATGAAGAACATGGTGCTACTTTGAAGCACAAGTGTGAAAAAAAGATAGTAGCAATTGTCCCTTCTCTCTTTTCTCTCATTTTTTGGAGGGGCTTTCTCTATTATTTTTAGCCCCTCTCTATTTTTTTGGGGCCATCTCTTTTTTTTATTGGCCTTTCCTCACATGGGACAATGCTCTAATAATGATGATCATCACACTTTTATTGATTTACAACACGATATTACAACTCGATACTAGAACAAGGTATGACTCTATATGAATGCCTCCGACGGTGTACCGGGATATGCAATGAATCAAGAGTGACATATATGAAAAATTATGCATGGTGGCTTTGCCACAAACACGATGTCAACTACATGATCATGCATGGCAATATGACAATATGAAGCGTGTCATATGAACGGAATGGTGGAAAGTTGCATGGCAATATATCTCGGAATGGCTATGGAAATGCCATGATAGGTAGGTATGGTGGTTGTTTTGAGGAAGATATATGGTGGCTGTTTTGAGGATGGATATATAGTGGGTTTATGGTACCGGCAAAAGTTGCGCGGTACAAGAGAGGCTAGCAATGGTGGAAGGGTGAGAGTGCGTATAATCCATGGACTCAACATTAGTCATAAGAACTCATATACTTGTTGCAAAAATTTACGAGTCATCTAAACAAAGCAATCAACGCATACTCCTAGGGGGGAGGTTGGTAGGAGTTAACCATCGCGCGCCCCCGACCTCCACACAAAGGATGACACTCTACAAATACCTCATGCTCTAACTTCATCACATAGCGGTTCACCATACGTGCATGCTACGGGAATCACTAACCTTAACACAAGTATTTCTCAATTTCATAATAACTCCACTAGCATGACTCTAATATCACTATCCTCATATCTCAAAACAATTATCAAGCATCCAACTTCTCATCATATTCAATGCACTTAGTATGAAAGTTTTTACTACATTCATCTTGCATGCCTATCATGTGAAGGCTAGTTATATAGCCAAAGCACATTACCATGCTGTTTTAATAGACTCTCACAAGGATAAAAGTGAAGCATGAGAGTTCAACAATTTCTACAAAATATAATCACCACCGTGCTCTAAAAGATATAAGTGAAGCACTAGAGCAAAAACTATTCAACTCAAAAGATATAAGTGAAGCACATAGAGTGTTCTATCAATTCCTAGGCCATATTTAACTCTGTCAAATAGGTGTGTCCAGCAAGGATGATTGTGGCAAACTAACAAGCAAAGACTCAAATGATACACGACGCTCCTAGTAAAACACATATCATGTGGTGAATAAAAATATAGCTTCGAGTATAGTTACACATAGATGAAGACGAAACAGAAGATGCCTTCCCGGGGCATCCCCAAGCTTAGGCTTTTGGTTATCCTTGAATTTTACCTTGGAGTGCTTTGGGCATCCCCAAGCTTAGTCTCTTGCCACTCTTTGTTCCATAGTCCATCAAAGCAATACTCAAAACTTTAAAACTTCACAACACAAAACTTAGACAAAAATCTCGCGAGCTCCGTTAGTATAAGAAAACAAACCACTACTCAAAGGTACTGCAATGAACTCATTCTTTGTTTATATTGGTGTTAAACCTACTGTATTCCAACTTCTCTATGATTCATACTTCCCAATACTACTCATAGATTCATCAAAATAAGCAAACAACACACGAAAAAACAGAATCTGTCAAAAACAGAACAGTCTGTAGTAATCTGTAACTTTCGCATACTTCTGTAACTCCAAAAAATTGAATTAAATTGGTAAACGTGAGGAATTTGTCTATTAATCATCTTCAAAAAGAATCAACTAAATAGCACGCCCCAGTAAAATCTGCTGACCATTCTAGCGAGCGCTAACAATTCTGTTTTTTCACAGCAAGATCATATAAACTTCACACAAGTCTTCCGAAAGTTTCTACTTGGCACAAACACTAATTAAAATACAAAACCACATCTAAAAAGAAGCTAGATGCAATATTTATTCCTAAACAGAAGCAAAAACAAAAAATATAAAATTGGGTTGCCTCCCAACAAGCGCTAACGTTTTACGCCCCTAGCTAGGCACGATACATGGAGAGATCTAGGTATTGCCATCTTTGGAAGGCAATCCATAAGTGGCTATCATAATAGATTCATATGGTAATTTGATTTTCTTTCTAGGAAAGTGTTCCATGCCTTTCCTTAACGGAAATTGGAATCTAATATTTCCTTCCTTTGTCGGTGTACTAAGATAGGGGTGCCCTAGTACCCCAACTTGTGCACGGGCAGTAGCAGCTTCCCGCGGCAGGGCTTACCACGCGCTTGCCGAGGCCCGCTCCAGATCCCTTCAAGCCATTCAAGAACAAAGTATTTAAGTTAGAAGACAAGACCCCGACAAGAGGAGCTTGCCGGGAAGGCCGCACCAGGCTCAAGGACATCTTTCCAGCACAAGACCCTGGCAAGAGGCGCTTGCCAGGAAGGCCAAAGGATAAACTCCACAAAAGATACATCGCGGCGCATCGTGCGCCCCGGCAGGGCCCTGGAAGCGGCAAGCTTCCGGACCCGGCAAGATAGCAGCCCCGGCAAGGTGCTTGCCAGGGGAAGCTCACACTGTGTGCCTGCGCTCCAGCTCACTCAGCCACGCGTCGCCCTGGGGCCCTTCCAGGGGCGCGTGGCAGGTGGCTGTGCAGCCTGAGGGACACGCTGGCGAGCCGCGGTGACGAGGCTATCGCCGTGGCGAACGGAGACGCATGGACAAACGCTTTTGGGGTCGACGGCGACGGGCATTAAATGCCCTTGTCCCCCACCGTCAAGGTTAGGTGAAGACCACTGTTCATACACTGTTCATGCACTGTTACAACTACCACCAAATTTACACTTTTACCCTCCTCTACGTTGGCACTTGTCGGTGACCCCTTGAGCTATAAAAGGAGGCCCATGCACAACGTAGGGGAGGTTCGACTCCAGAAACTTGCTCACTCCACGCTCGGTGTAGCTGGTACTGTAGATCTTCAAGCTCCCGAGCTCTGAAAACTAAATTCAACCAAAGTAGGAGTAGGGTTTTACGCGTCATCGCGGCCCGAACCTGGGTAAACCGCCCGCGTGTGCCCCTCGATCTGCTCTCCGTGCTCCCTCCGCTCCCTTACCGCAACGTAGAAGGGGCTCCGGTCCCATAGGTGCTCGTGGGAGGACAGTTTCCCCCGACATCTTTGGCGCGCCAGGTAGGGGGCGTCGAGGTTGTGCGAACCTGATCCGGCGCTCGTGCGGGTGCATTCTTCATCAACCTCTCCAACTTCATCGGCTACATCAACATGCCTCCGAAGAAGAAGGTTTCGGAGGTTGGAGGCCCGTCTGCGTCAATCCCACCACCACCAGAGCCGATGGTTGGTGGGGGAGGCGCCGGCGGAAGGGTGGACGCCGGTGGGGACACTCACGGCGCCACCAAGTCCAAGGACAAGACGGACGACCGGGCGAACTCCAAGGCCTCGGTGTCCGTGCACGCACCACGGCCCTCTCAGGAGGTGCCAGACCAGCAGCGACGTGGTACCGGAGGTACCATCCGCTTGCTGGGACGTGGACAGGCCGGCGAATCATGGGACGCTCAAGGCCACCGCCCCGGCACGAGCAAGGCGCGGTCGCCGGGACGGGAACATGCTCCTTCTAACGCAGTTAGAAGTCCGAGCGTGTCCCGCTCCTCGCACCGTTCGCCACCGTTTCCCTCCTCTCCAGCAGAAGCCCTGGCCAGGGCTCAGCTGCTCCTCGACTTCCCTCCAGCGGCGGACAAAGCCGAAGACTGGAGGGCGACGATCCAAAGCCTCATCGCCTTCGCCAACAACGACGCGCCGCAGCAGCCGGCAACTTCACGACCGCGGCAAGTTGACCAAGCGAAGGCCGATGGCGACAAGACCGCCGGGGGTGCAACTACCGTGCAACTACCGTGCACTCCCCGCCGCGGAAGCAGAAAACGCCGCCCCGCCGGATCAACGTCGACGACGACTCCACGGCGTCGTCAGATCCGCGGGCCCGCCGCGATCAGCGCCAAGTCCTCGACGACAGGCGACAAGAGGACGCTCGAACCCGCATCGAGCGTCGACGAGATGCCAGAAGGCAGTCCGATCAGCGAGCTGGGACCGCTGTCGATATGCACGCGCCCGGTGAACCAGGTGACTTGCCGTACGCGGCAGGCTGCCCTGCGTTCACCCGAGAGCTGCGGCAAGTCCAGTGGCCCAGCATGAAGAATTTCAAGCCCGACGTACCCGAGAAGTACGACGGCAAGACACACCCCTCGGAGTTCCTCAACATCTACACCATTGCGGTGCAGGCTGCCGGGGGACGCGACGAGAAGATCTTAGCCAACTACTTCCCGCTCATGCTTAAGCCAAACGTCAGGTCTTGGCTTATGCACTTGCCGGAGAACTCCATCTCTTCATGGGCGGATCTGTGCCACCAGTTTGTCGGCGCCTTCACAGGCGGCCACAAACCCCACGGCCAGGAGAGAGATCTCCACATCTTAGCCCAGAAGGAGGGAGAATCCCTGCGCAAATACATCCAAAGGTTCTGCCGTGTACAACACAACATCCCCGATGTCCACCCTGCCGCGATTATCAGCGCGTTCCACCAGAACGTGCGTAACCGCCGGATGAGGGAGGAGATGGCCATGACCAAGATCCGGGACGTCAGCGAGCTTTACGCTCTGGCTGACAAATGTGCACGTGCTGAAGAGGGGAGGAGGCTCCCCGGAGAGGATACTGGCGCAGGAGGAAGCGACAGTGAGGATGCCGCCCCGGCAAGGAAAGGCCGGCGGTGGAACAACAGAAAGAAGAAGAGCAAGGAAGTGTTGGCTGTCGAGCAGTCCGGCAAGGAGGCTCCTGCCAAGAAGACACATGCTGGTGGCTCCGGCAAGGAGCCCGCCCCTGTAGCGGCAGCCGACAAGCAGGACGGCTCCGACAAGCAGTACTGCAAGATCCACCGCACCAAGGGCCACGACCTCCAAAACTGCAAAAGGGTAGAGTACCTCGTAGAGCAGCAGAAAGCTGAATACGAGCGTCGCGACAAGGAGAAGGCCCAAGGAGGCGGAGGAGAGCCCAGCAAGAAGCGGCCGTTCAATGGCCGGGGAGGACGCCGCGGCAAGGCCAAGCAGCGGCAAGGAGACAGACCTCCCCGGGGCCGCGACAAGGATGAAGACAAGGACGATGATGAGGATATGGACGAAGGAGACAACAGCGAGCAGGAGTTCCAGAAGGCCACAGAAGTTCTGTGCGTCGATGGAGGTGCCTTTCTGCACACTTCCCACCGCCAACTCAAGCAATGGGTGCGGGAAGTGAATGCAGCTAAGCCAGCCGTCGAGTCGCGCAGGCTCCTGAAATGGTCCAGCACGCCCATCATCTTCGACCTTGAGGATCACCCTGACCGCACAACCGCGGTCGGGTGCTTGCCGATGTTGGTTTCACCAACAATCCACAACCTCAAGGTCACCAAGATGTTGGTTGACGGCGGGGCCGGCCTCAACTTGATCTCCTCCACTGTGATCAAGAAACTGCAGATCCCCGATAGCGAGCTCGAAGAAACCGGGACGTTCCAAGGAATCAACCCGGGAAGGAGCAAGCCGAAGGGGAAGGTTACATTGCCAGTGACCTTTGGTGGGGAGCTAAACTTCAGGACGGAGAGGATCACGTTCGACGTCGCCGATATCCCATTGCCGTACAATGGGATACTTGGCCGTCCTGCGCTCGCCAAGTTCATGGCAGCTTCCCACTACGCGTACAATATGCTCAAGATGCTGGGGCCGATAAGCGTCATCTCTGTCCCCGGCGACAAGAAAGATGCGCTTATTTGCGCCGACAAGATCTACCGGGATGCAGCAGCCGCGGCAGACATCAAAACACTTGCCGCTGAGGCTCCCGGGGGGAAGACCAAGACCAAGTCCGGCAAGAGCTCTGGAGCCCACTTCGGCAAACGCACCTCTTCGGAGTGCTGCGCTGCCGTCGAGGACGCACCATCGAGCTCCACCGGCAAGTGTAAGAAAGGAATGGCAGCTCCACCGGCAACCAAGAAGGTGTCCGCGAAGGAGGACGACACTGGTGGTACCTTCACCATCAGCGCTACACTCGACCCCAAATAGGAAAGCGCGCTCGTTGCCTTCCTGCGGGCGAATGTCGACGTGTTCGCATGGCAACCGTCTGACATCCCCGGCGTTCCCAGGAAGGTAATTGAGCACAAGCTTGTTGTTTGTCCTCATGCGCGGCCCTTCAAGCAGAAGGTCAGGAAGCAAGCCGTGGAGCGCCAAGAATTCATCGCCGAAGAGATAAAGAAGTTGGAAGCAGCAGGCCTGGTTAGAGGCGTAATCCATCCTACGTGGTTAGCCAATCCAGTTGTCGTGCGCAAGGCCAATGGGAAGTGGAGATTTTATATAGACTTCACTGATGTGAATAAAGCATGTCCGAAGGATCCATTTCCCTTGCCGCGTATTGACCAGATTGTTGACTCCACCGCCGGATGTGAGTTGCTTTCATTCCTTGATGCATACTCAGGTTACCACCAGATATTCATGGCCAAGGAAGATGAAGAAAAGACTGCATTCATTACTCCATGCGGCACATACTGCTTCATACGCATGCCCTTTGGATTGAAGAATGCATGCTCGACATTTGCAAGGGTGATGCACACTGCTTTTGAGCCACAGATACATAGAAATGTAGAAGCCTACATGGATGATATAGTGGTCAAGAGCAAGAGCAAGGATACCCTGATCCAAGACTTAGAGGAAACCTTTGAGAATCTGCGCAAGATACAGCTCAAGTCGAACCCCGAGAAGTGCGTCTTCGGAGTCCCCTTCGGCAAGCTTCTCGGGTTCTTCGTGTCCCAGAGGGGAATTGAAGCCAATCCCGACAAGATTAAAGCCATCGAGCAGATTGAAGCCCCGAAGCGCGTCAAGGAGGTAAGGAGACTTGCTGGTTGTGTGGCTGCCCTCAGTAGGTTCATTTCAAAGTCTGCAGAACGCGCCCTGCCTTTCTTCAAAATCTTGAAAAAGGCAGGTCCTATGAAATGGACTCCGGAAGCAGAGGCTACGCTGCAAGACTTGAAAGGATACCTATCCTCCACTCCAATACTTGTCGCACCTAAACCACAAGAGAAGTTGTTGCTATATTTAGCGGCGACCAATCAAGTGGTTAGTGCTGCGTTAGTAGCGGAGAGGGAGGCAGATGAGGAACCCACATCCCCGGCAAGTGCACCCAGCGGCAGGCAGGGGGCTTCACCGACAAGCTCTGGCCCCGACAAGGACAAGTCTGCGCAGGAACAAGAAGAAGTGCGAAAGAAGATGGTGCAGCGCCCAGTTTATTTTGTAAGTTCCCTCTTGCAGGGGGCTAGATCAAGATACTCTGGGGTGCAGAAGTTGCTTTTCGGCCTCCTCATGGCCTCGAGAAAGCTGCGCCATTACTTTCAAGCACACGAGATAACAGTGGTCACTCGCTTTCCGTTGAAGAGGATATTGCAAAATCCAAAAGCAACAGGCAGGATCGTCGAGTGGGCGCTGGAGCTGTCAAGCTTTGGTCTCAAGTTTGAGAGTACTTCAACCATACAGAGCAGAGCTTTGGCAGAATTCATAGCGGAATGGACCCCAACGCCGGATGAAGAAGCTCCAGAGACAAGCATCCCCGTCCAAAAAGCAAGCAAGGAGTGGATAATGTACTTTGATGGTGCCTTCTCGCTGCAAGGCGCCGGTGCCGGCGTGTTTCTCATAGCGCCCACCGGAGAGCACCTCAAGTATGTTGTTCAAATGCACTTTCCCAAGGAGCAAGTGGCAAACAATACTGCTGAGTATGAGGGACTGCTTGTCGGCCTCAGAATTGCGGCCGAACTTGGGATCAAGAAGTTGATTGTGAGGGGAGACTCACAGTTGGTAGTCCGCCAAGTGAACAAGAGTTACCAGAGCCCCCTGATGGAAGCTTATGTAGATGAAGTGAGAAAGCTTGAGGAACACTTTGAGGGCTTGCAAATGGAGCATGTTCCAAGAGCTCAGAATGATATCGCAGACGGCCTTTCAAAGTGTGCTGCAATGAAGTTACCTGTGGAACCAGGAATCTTCGTGCTCAAGCTAATCCAACCATCCGTTACACCATCAGTTGGGCAGAGCAAGAAAAGGAAGTTGGTCTCCGACGACTACTTGCCGGCGGATCTTCCTGAAGCCACCGCTAAGGTCCCCAAGATCAACAACCAAGATGCTGAGGAACAGTCTGCTCCTGCTGACCCAAGAGTCTGTACAGTTGAAGCAGGCGTTCCCGACAAGCCTTGCCCCGGCAGGCTTGACGGGGAACCCTCAGCTCCGGCAGAACCGCAGGTTCTTGCCGTAGAAGCTGAGGTTCCCGCAGCAGCACTGATGCCTTTAGTCCTTGTTGTTGAGCCGCAGGCTCCAGCATGGGCACAACAAATCATCCGTTTTCTTCAGACTGGAGAACTTCCCGAAGAACCAGAAGAGATATATAAGATAACCAGGCAGTCAAGTATGTACCAGTTCATCGACAACGAACTGTACAGAAGAAGACTTAACGGTATCAGGTTGAAATGCATTTCCCGGGAAGATGGACGGAAGCTGTTGGCAGAGATACATGGAGGCATATGTGGTCACCACATAGGCGCAAGAGCAATTGCCGGAAAGGCGTTCCGGCAAGGTTTCTTTTGGCCAAAAGCCCTCCAAGATGCAACTGCACAAGTAACCAAGTGTGAAGCGTGCCAGTTCCATGCCAAGCAAATTCACCAGCCAGCTCAAGCTCTCCAGACGATCCCTTTATCCTGGCCCTTCTCGGTCTGGGGGCTCGATATCCTCGGCCCCTTTCCCCGCGCCGTCGGGGGTTTTGAGTACTTGTACGTCGCAATCGACAAGTTCACAAAATGGCCAGAAGTGGAACCAGTGAGAAAAGTGACAGCACAGTCAGCAGTCAGGTTCTTCAAATCAATAGTTTGCCGTTTCGGAATCCCTAACAGGATTATCACCGACAACGGCACGCAGTTCACAAGCCGCACCTTCCTGCAGTACGTCCAAGACCTTGGCGCCAAGGTCTGCTTTGCTTCTGTTGCTCACCCAAGGAGCAACGGTCAAGCGGAGAGGGTCAATGCTGAAGTGCTGCGCGGATTAAAGACAAGAACCTTTGACAGGCTGCACAAGTGTGGAAGAAACTGGATAGAGGAGTTGCCGGCGGCTCTTTGGTCAATCAGGACGACACCGAATCGAGCCACCGAACAGACACCCTTTGCTCTTGTCTATGGAGCAGAGGCAGTTCTCCCCACGGAACTCGTATACGGATCTCCTCGAGTACTCGCTTACGACGAGCTCGAGCAAGAGCAACTGCGGCAAGATGATGCATTGCTCCTCGAGGAGGAACGTCTCCAGGCTGCTGTACGAGCTGCTCGATACCAGCAAACCTTGCGTCACTATCATAGCCGCAAGGTCAAGGCCAGGAGTCTCGAGGAAGGTGACCTTGTTCTTCGGCGTGTTCAGTCCGCCAAGAATTCCAACAAGTTGACGCCGAAGTGGGAAGGCCCTTATCGGATGAGACAAGTCACAAGGCCCGGCGCTGTCCGCCTTGAGACCGAAGAAGGCTTACCGGTGAGCAACTCCTGGAACATAGAGCATCTTCGCAAGTTTCACCCATAAGGCGCGGTTGCCGTGATCCGCTCCGGCAACCACCTTTTGTACAAGTATTGCCGCTGTTGCATGTAAACCTATGTACAAAGCCGGGCGCAGACCCCGTGCATCAGTAAAACTTTTGTGCTTCGCACCATTTGTCATTTCGTGCTTATCCTTGTATTTGCATATATCATCTGACATCTCGTGCAGCACAAACTCCTGGTAAGCAGTAACAAGCTGCAAGGCTCCATACTTGTATTTTCTCCTCCTTTGCCTTTCTCTCTGGAACAGAAGGAGTGTCTCCTCGCGCACAAGTTTGCCGGGGGGGGAAGGAGATAGCAGTATGGACCAAGTGCTGTTCAAGAAAGAAAAGTCTCGCCGGGAAGTAAACGACCCAATGAAAGCTAAGTTATCAAAGTTTGAGCATTCAAATTTTTAAATTTTAGTTATCTTCCTTGAACAACCACACTTTGTATGGAAAACCTGTGCGCGAAGGAACCTACCCGTAGCTAGCCGCGCCCTTGCTTTGTTTCGAGCACGCTCAACGACTTAAGTGAGCTGCGACAAGTGTCGCGCCCTTACTTCGTTTTCGAGTTCGCTCAGCAATGTAAGTGCGTTGCGACTAGCTGCGGCAAGGTTACTTGCCGACAAGGTCTTTGCTAGCAGGCTGCTAAGAGTCCCGCACTCAGCGCTCGCGGCAAGGGCCCCTTGCCGGCAAGTTCCCTAAAAGCGTAGGGTAAAAAGCATACAAAGTGAAGGACCAAAAGCAAGGGAGATAACACTGCATTGATTACCCAAAACAAAAGTATATATTACAAAGATAGCTTGCCGCTGTTCTAATCAACTACTGCCTATGACTTAATTGGCAGCGGCAAAAGAAGCAAGAAGCCTAATTCCTACGGTCTCCCTCGACCCTCTGGATCTTGCCCACCTTGGCTATGATGTGGGAAACTTGGGCCTTCAACGCCTCATGATCAGCCTCGGGCGGCAAGGTGCGGAGGACGTTGACGAGGTTGATGCCGGGGTTGCGGTAAACAATCTTCGACAGCACGCGCTCCATGGTGCCCATGCAGAGCCGGCGTGCCTCGTCGGCCAGCTGCTCGGGGATCTTCTCCCGTAGCCGCGCAAGCGCCGGCGCCACTCCCCTGAAGAACAGACTCAGTTTGGCGCTGTGGGGGCGGTTCTCGTCGGGGGAGTACATGAGATGCTCCGCCCTCAGCGCCATCATCTCCATGTCTATGTTGGCGGCGGAGGTGACGAGGTCCTCGGTCCATCGCTCCACATTCTGCTGGAATTGGGTCTGCGAGACGGCGGTGCTTTCCAGCAGGGCCCTCTCAGCGCAGAGATCGTCCTTCAGCTTGGTCTCGCGGTCCCGGGCAGCGTCAAGCGAATCAATAAGGGTGGAGACCTTCAGCTCTAGATCAGCAATGGAGTCCTTGGCATCAGTGAGCTCTTTACCCTTATCGGAGAGGCGGATTTGCATCTCCGAGTTGGTGTGGGCATCCTTCTCCCGCTCGACGTTGAGCGCGGTGACCCTGTCTTCACTCGCCTTCAAGAACAGCTCCAACTGCGCTACTCTGGCCTCCAGCTCCTTCTTGGCGGTCTCTGCGGCAGCGGCAGCATCCCTCGCCTCCCGCAGAGCCCCGCCAATAGCCTGCTCCCGAGCGGTGAGGTCGTCCTCGTGGCTGTCGAGGTCGACCTTCTGCTGGTTGAGCGCCCCTTCCCGCCGAGACAGCTCTTCGGCGGCCAGACGCTGCTGCTCCTCGACCTCGGCCTTTTCAAGGACGAATGCTTGCTGCGCCGCGGCAAGCTCCTCGCGCTCCTCCGCCAAGTTCCGAAGGGCCGCCTGGTTGGCGGCACAGAGCTCCACGGCGCGCTTCTCCAGGTCGGCACCAGCCTTGGCAGCCAGAGCCTCCCGAGACTCCAACTTCGCCTGCCTGGCCCGGTACAAGGCCAGGAGCCGGCGAAGGAGCCGCTCCTCTTCGGGCTCGTCGCTGCTGCCGGGCGCATCCACAACCTTCAGCCCGGCGGAGGCGAGAACCTCTCCGTCGAAGGTCTCTCCCTCCGCGGGCACCCTAGACGAGGACGCCCACGGGACTTGAATGAAGACCCCGTTGGCGGCCTCCAGATAGACACCCGACCGCTCCGTGGAGGCGGAGGGGTCGGCGGCCGGTGCAGCGTCCGACGCTCCTGCAGCCTCCGGACCAGCAGTGTTGTCGCCGGTCCCTTCCCCAGCCGCGGCGTCGGCGGTCGGGGCGGTCTCTTCGACGGCTGGCTCGTCAGCGGTAGTGGCGTTGCCGCCGTCGCCGTGCACACCCTCCTCGGCGGTGGCCTCCGTCTCCATCGGCTCCGGGGCGGGAGGATCTAGTAGAAGAAAAAGAAAAGAAAGATCGTCAAGCAAATATCCAAAAAGAAGAATTCGAGAAGAAGAAGCTACAAGGTTTACCTTCGCGGACTTCCTCGACGACGGGGTCCCTCGCCGGGGATTTCTCCCTTGGCGGCGGAGTGGTAGTCCTTGCTGGCGGAGGGCCGCTTGCGCCCTCCCTTGTCGGGGTGCTCGCCCTTGGCGGAGTACCCATCCTTGGCGGAGCACCGTCCCTTGCCGGGGAGCTCCTCCTTGGCGGGGAGGGTGGAGCAAGTGGCTCATCGGGGGCAACCTCCTGGTACTCCTCCGGCTGCGGCTCCACCTCTGCACGAAACAACAAAACGTCAGTACAAGCGATAAACTCGAGCGCGCCCGTCCAACAGAAAAATGGATACCAGACTTACGCTGGGGGCTGCGCTGCGGGCCGCTCCTCGGAGCAGCAGGCTGATCCGGCAAGTCTGCCGCTGGCGCGTCTCCTGTCGCTGTGGCGGGCTCGTCGTCTTCGATCTCGACCACAGGGACCTTGGCCCTCTTCCCATCGGCTGGGTCAAGGTCCTGTAAGCCAAGACAAGAACAAGATCAGAACCAAGCAAGGGAAATCAAGACAAAATCAAAGGAAATGAAACTAGCAAGTACTTACTCTTCCTCCTCCTCTTCGTCGGAGCTGAGAGCGGAGAAGTCAAATCCCGCCTCGGCTGCTCCAGTGCGAGGAGCCGGAGGAGAGGGCTCCCTCGGGCGCTTGGCGGGCTCCAGGGCCGCGGGCTGTGAAGACCCGGCACCGGTTGTCGTCGAGGTCCGAGGAGCAGAAGGTACCCCGGAGTCACTCCGGGAAGACCCCCCTCCGCTTGTCGCTCGGGCGCGTGGCGCCTCCTTGGCGACCTTGCTCGTCGTGGCGGCGCGTGTCGCCCGGCGCTGCGGTCGTTGTTGAGGCACCGACGGCCTCGCCGTCTCGACGGCCTTGCGGAGACGCTTCTTCGGTTGCGGCGGAGGGCTTGGGCTTGGTGGTGGCGGAGAGTTCTCCGAGGACGAGGAGGCGTCGTCATCAAGATTCAAAGATCCGCCGGAGTCTTCATCGGAACCACCGGACACGGCCTCCTCCTCCTCCTCCTCAGCAGGCCCGCTGGACTCGGTCCCCTGCCCGGCAGCCTCGCCAATCCCGGCAGGCTCCACGGCAGGCTCCCCGGCAAACTCCTCGAGCGTGATCTGCAGTAACTTGAGGATTTCCTCCTCCTCGGCCTGGCTCACCGCGTCCGCCGCCTCCGCTTCACCAACAGTATACCCAAATTCGCCTGCCGCTGCTGCCGCGGCGGCCTCCACCATCCTGGAGGCAATGTACGCTATATCCCGCGCGGTGGTCTCCCGGGTGAGCCCCTTCTTCTCGTCAGCTTTGCGTGGTTTTTCAACCAAGTTGTCGAAGAAGGCTTGCACGGTCTCCGCCGAGGGCTCCAGCGAAGTGGGGACGACCCCGTGGGAGTCACACTCCGGCATTGCCGCGCGGATGTCACTGAGAGCGGTGTTGTTACACAAAGGGACCACTCCGGTCAACGGTTTGAACCACTCCGGATGCTTGGGGTCGTGTTTGAACAGTTCCCGGACCATCCCCTTCAACTCCAAGACGGTGAAGTTGTAGTTCAACCCGGGGCGCAGCCTCATGCGGTCTGCCGCATTGCCGAACTCCCAAGCAGGCCTCTTCCTTTCCTGCAGAGGGGCGATGCGGCGGCGGAGGAAATCAGCTCCAACTTCACCCACTGTCAGACTGGCAGCCTAGAGACGAAGAATCCTAGTCAAGGCGATCTGCAACTTGTCGTCCTCCGGGGCCAGGTCACTCCAATCCTTGCCGCGCACTATGGGAGTCTGGCGCGGCAAGGTAAACTGCTCAGGATCTTTCTCCAGGATCCAACACCAATCTGCCCTCCACTCCTCCCACTTGCCGCGGAGCTCTCCCTTCAAGTACGCCTCCTTCTTGTTCAGCCTGAAGATCCAAGAGATGCCGCCAGAGAGAGGGGATCCGGATTCTACTCTAGGCGTGAAGAAGTGGCGGAAAAGGGCTACATTTGGGTGGACTCCAACGTAGTTTTCGCACAGATGTGCGAAAACGGCAAGGGTGAGGACTGCGTTGGGGGTGAAATCAAACAGACGGAAGCCGTACGTGTTCATCACGTCGCAGAAGAACTCCGAGAACGGAGGGCAAAGACCACAGTAGAAGAATGCGGCGAAAAAGTAGTAACCTCCCGGGAACATGTCGAAGGCCACGGCGGGGAGGACTTGGGTGCGGGGATGATCCTTTGTCTCCCTCGCCCATAACAAGTAGTACTTGTCCCGCAGCTCCCTCGGGCCGAGCCTTGGCGGGAAGACCACACTCTTCCTCCTCATGGCCGCCAGCTTCGCCGCCTGCTCGGACTTCTCCTTCTTCGCCTTGTCGCTCTTCGCCTTGTCGCTCTTCGCTTGGTCGCTCTTCGGGGCCATGGCGGGGGCGGCGAGGGAGAACGGCGGCACGGCGGGTGGGGAGGACGGTGGAGGAAGGGCGGAGGCAAGAAGCAGCGGGGGTTTCTGAGAACTCAAGGCGCAATGAAGACGATGGGG
>LR738711.1:639976026-640284535 GCA_902687465.1 Secale cereale | reverse complement strand
GGGGGGGGAACTGCCCCTGCTTCCTCTGCTTTTAAGGGGGAAGTGGGGGACGTTCCGCATTTCCCATTAAAGAATAGGCCACGATCTCTCCCACGACGCCGCAATCGATGCGTGCCGTTGAGGAGGGATGCGGCGGATACGGAGAGGGATACGGCTTGCCGTGGGCCGCGTGTGTCCGTGCACTGTCTTGGGCCTGGCCCAACAGCGCTCGGCACCGTGTGTGGCCCAGGCCCGGGGGCTCCTGTCGGTGTACTAAGATAGGGGTGCCCTAGTACCCCAACTTGTGCATGGGCAGTAGCAGCTTCCCGCGGCAGGGCTTACCACGCGCTTGCCGAGGCCCGCTCCAGATCCCTTCAAGCCATTCAAGAACAAAGTATTTAAGTTAGAAGACAAGACCTCGGCAAGAGGAGCTTGCCGGGAAGGCCGCACCAGGCTCAAGGACATCTTTCCAGCACAAGACCCTGGCAAGAGGCGCTTGCCAGGAAGGCCAAAGGATAAACTCCACAAAAGATACATCACGGCACATCGTGCGCCCCGGCAGGGCCCTGGAAGCGGCAAGCTTCCGGGCCCGGCAAGATAGCAGCCCCGGCAAGGTGCTTGCCGGGGGAAGCTCACACTGTGTGCCTGCGCTCCAGCTCACTCGGCCACGCGTCGCCCTGGGGCCCTTCCAGGGGCGCGTGGCAGGTGGCTGTGCAGCCTGAGGGACACGCTGGCGAGCCGCGGTGACGAGGCTACCGCCGTGGCGAACGGAGACGCATGGACAGACGCTTTTGGGGTCGACGGCGACGGGCATTAAATGCCCCTGTCCCCCACCGTCAAGGTTAGGTGAAGACCACTATTCATACACTGTTCATGCACTGTTACAACTACCACCAAATTTACACTTTTACCCTCCTCTACGTTGGCACTTGTCGGTGACCCCTTGAGCTATAAAAGGAGGCCCATGCACAACGTAGGGGAGGTTCGACTCCAGAAACTTGCTCACTCCACACTCGGTGTAGCTGGTACTGTAGATCTTCAAGCTCCCGAGCTCCGAAAACTAAATACAACCAAAGCCGGAGTAGGGATTTACGCGTCATCGCGGCCCGAACCTGGGTAAACCGCCCGCGTGTGCCCCTCGATCTGCTCTCCGTGCTCCCTCCGCTCCCTTACCGCAACGTAGAAGGGGCTCCGGTCCCATAGGTGCTCGTGGGAGGACAGTTTCCCCCGACATCCTTCATATCAATAATTGCACCAATCGTTCTAAGGAAAGGTCTACCAAGAATAATAGGACATGAAGGACTGCAATCTATATCAAGAAAAATGAAATCTACGGGCACATAATTCCTATTGGCAACAATAAGAACATCGTTAATCCTTCCCATAGGTTTCTTTATAGTGGAATCCGCAAGATGCAAATTTAAAGAACAATCATCAAGCTCATGGAAACCTAGCAAATCACACAAAGTTTTTGGGATAGTGGAGACACTTGCACGCAAATCACACAAAGCAAAGCACTCATGATCTTTTATTTTAATTTTAATAGTAGGTTCCCACTCATCATAAAGCCTTCTAGGGATAGAAACTTCCAATTCAAGTTTTTCTTCATAAAATTGCATCAAAGCATCAACTATGTGTTTGGTAAAAGATTTATTTTGACTATAAGCATGCGGAAAATATAGTACGGATTGCAACAAGGAAATACAATCAATCAAAGAGAAATTATCATAATTGAATCCCTTGAAATCCAAAGTAGTGGGTTCATCACTATGCAAAGTTTTAATCTCTTCACTCCCACTTGTAACAATTTTAGCATCAAGATCTAAAAACTCCGAATCATTGGAACACCTATCAATTAAAGTAGACTCATCTCCAATCCTATCTTTATCAAGATTCATACTAGAAAACAAGGATCTAATAGGAGACACATCAATAACTTTCAGATCTTCATCTTTATTTTCATGATAACTAGAAGAACACGCTTTTATATAATTCTCTCTTTTAGCACGCATCCTAGCGGTCCTTTCTTTGCATTCATCAATGGAAATTCTCATAGCTTTGAGAGACTCATTGATTTCATGCTTAGGTGGGATAGACCTAAGTTTCAAATAATCAACATCAAGAGTAATTCTATCCACACTTCTAGCCAATTCATCAATCTTAAGCAATTTTTCTTCAAGCAAAGCATTGAAATTCTTTTGCGAATTCATAAACTCCTTAACACTAGTTTCAAATTCAGAAGGCATGTTTCCATAAGAGTTGTTGCAGGAATTACCAAAATTATTAGAGGAATTACTAGGAAAAGGCCTAGGATTAAAGTTCCCTCTATAAGCATTGTTACCAAAATAATTCCTACCAGCACAATTCACATCCAAAGATTCATTTTTATTTTCAATCAACGTGGATAAAGGCATATCATTAGGATCAAAAGAAACACTCTTAGCAACAAATAATTTCATAAGTTCATCCATCATTCCACTCAAAACACTAATCTCTTCAATAGCATGCACTTTTTTACTAGTAGATCTTTCAGTGTTCCATTGAGAATAATTAACCATAATATTATCTAGGAGTTTGGTAGCTTCTCCTACGGTAGTTTCCATGAAAGTGCCTCATGCGGCCGAATCTAAAAGATTTGTAGAAGCAAAATTCAAGCCAGCATAAAAGTTTTCAATAATCATCCATAAATTCAAACCATGTGTAGGGCAATTACGTATCGTTAGTTTCATTCTCTCCCACGCTTGTGCAACATGCGCATGGTCTGGTTGCTTAAAATTCATAATATCGTTTCTAAGAGAGATGATCTTAGCAGGAGGGAAATACTTAGAGATAAAAGCATCTTTGCACTTATTCCATGAATCAATACTATTTCTAGGCAAAGAGGAAAACCAAGTTTTAGCACAATCTCTAAGTAAAAACGGAAATAACTTCAATTTAACAATATCGTTATCCGTATCCCTTTTCTTTTTTAAAATCACACAAATCAACAAAGTTGTTTAGATGGGTAGCGGCATCTTCACTAGGAAGGCCGGAAAGTTGATCTTTCACGACAAGATTCAACAGAGCAGCATTGATCTCACAAGATTCAGCATCGGTAATAGGAGCAATCGGAGTGCTAATAAAATCATTATTGTTGGTATTGGAGAAGTCACACAATTTGGTATTGTTCTGAGCCATAGTGACAAGCAAGCAATCCAACACACAAGCAAACAAGAAGCAATCGAGCAATAAACACACGGCAAAAGAAGGGCAAATAAAACGGCAAGGGTGAAGTGGTGGAGAGGAAAACAAGAGGCAAAAAAAATTGTAATGCGAAGGATAAGGGTTTGTGATAGGTACTTGGTATATGACTTTTGCGTAAGCCTCCCCGGCAACGGCGCCATAAATTCTTCTTGCTACTTCTCGAGCTTGCGTTGTATTCCCTCGAAGAGGAAATGGTGATGCAGCACAGTACCGTAAGTATTTCCCTCAGTTTTTCAGAACCAAGGTATCAATCCAGTAGGAGACCACGCGCAAGTCCCTCACACCTGCACAAACAAATAAGAACTTTGCAGCCAACGCGATAAGGGGTTGTCAATCCCTTTACGGTCACTTACGAAAGTGAGATCTGATAGAGATGATAGTTTGATATTTTTGGTGTTCTTGGATATAAGAACACAAAGTAAAAGCGGGAAAGTAAAGTAGATTGTAGATTGATATGTTGAGAATAAACCCGGGGGCCATAGTTTTATCTAGTGGTTTCTCTTATGATAGCGGTATTCTATGGCGGGTAAACAAATTACTATCGAGCAATTGATAGAAAAGCGAATAATTATGAGACTATCTAGGCATGATTATTATATATAGGCATCACGTCCGAGACAAGTAGACCGAAACGATTCTGCATCTACTACTATTACTCCACACATCGACCGCTATCCAGCATGCATCTAGAGTATTAAGTTCATAAGAACAGAGTAACGCTTTAAGCAAGATGACATGATGTAGAGGGATAAACTCAAACATAGTGATATAAACCCCATCTTTGTATCCTCGATGGCAACAATACAATACGTGCCTTTCTGCCCCTACTGTCACTGGGAAAGGACACCGCAAGATTGAACCCAAAGCCAAGCACTTCTCCCATTGCAAGAACTATAGATCTAGTAGGCCAAACCAAACCAATAATTCGAAGAGACTTGCAGGGATATTATAATCATACATAAAGAGTTCAGAAAATAACCAAATATTTCTCATAGATAATCTTGATCATAAACCCACAATTCATCGGATCTTGACAAACACACTACAACAAGAGATTATATCGAATAGATCTCCCCGAAGACCAAGGAGAACTTGGTATTGAGATCCAAAGAGAGAAGAAGAAGCCATCTAGATACTAGCTATGGACCCGAAGGTCTGTGGTAAATTACTCATAACTCATGGTGAGGCGATGATGATGATGTGGAAGCACTCCGTGGAAGATCCCCCCTCCGGCGGAGCTCCGGAACAGGCCCCAAGATGGGATCTCACAGGAACAGAAGGTTGCGGCGGTGGAACTAGGGTTTTCTCTGTTGTTCTGATGGTTTCGGGGTACGTAGGTATATATAGGAAGAAGGAGGGCACCGGGGGCCAGACGGGGTGCCCACGAGGCAGGGGGCGCGCCCCGCACCCTCGTGGACGCCACGTCAGCCCTACTCGATGGTTCTCAAGTCTCCCGTGCGTATTTTGCTCCAAAAATATCTCTCCTGAAGGTTTCATTCCATTTGGACTCCGTTTGATATTCCTTTTCTACAAAACCCTGAAATAGGCCAAAAAACAGCAATCTGGACTGGGCCTTTGGGTTTATAGGTTAGTCCCAAAAATAATATAAAAGTGTATAACAAAGCCCATTAAACATCCAAAACATCATAAATAATAGCATGGAACAATCAAAAATTATAGATACGTTGGAGACGTATCAGGCGGCGATGCGATCTAGCAGCTCATTCAAAGACGACAGATCTGCCTGGTCCATCTTGTCGGATTATTCAGGGCTAATACAAAGAGGGTTTTCGGCGACTCAAGGGTTCACTTTCGGCTTAATGGCCGAAGGGGCACCCATGGTGAAGCCACCACGCTTGAGGGTTTGCCCTAAAACTAAGGTTCATCCGGAGGTGACACTGTCATTGATGACAATGCGAGCCATCGAGCCTTTCGACGATGGCACAGTGGAACTCTTAATGAAAGCACCAATGTCAGTGTCAAAACCGGCAGATCTCGGGTAGGGGTCCCGAACTGTGCGTCTAAGGATCGAAGGTAACATGAGGCAAGGGACACGATGTTTTACCGAGGTTCGGGCCCTCTTGATGGAGGTAATACCCTACTTCCTGCTTGATTGACTTTTGATGAGTATAGGGGTTACAAGAGTTGATCTACCTCGAGATCGTGATGACTAAACCCTAGATGTCTATCATGTATGATTATGATTGCTCTACGGACTAAACCCTCTAGTTTATATAGACATCGGAGGGGGCTCGGGTTGTACGAAGTCGGTTTACTGTCACACCCTGCATTTTGTAACATGTCATTTGCATCAATGAAGCATGAAAATTTGGACCAGCAATTTTTTTCGGCATCATTTGGCTTTTATTTGAATTAAGCTTTTTGCCTCATGTGTTTTTCTTGTGCTCATTAAAGTCAACTATTACCTCTTGTAGAATTCATCTCCATACCCACAACTTCTGCCCAATGATCACACCAAGTGTTTATAGCAGTATAGTATTTTCTTATAAAAATTATTTTGGCCAAAATGTATTTTTAAAATTTAGTATTCCAAAAACCCCTGAATTGAGGTTTGCACTGCAAGTGCTTGATTTAGGGTGAGAAAATTATTTCAAAAAGTATATTTGAGACCTAGTAGTCACAGGACTCCCAGAAACCACAAAAGTATAATTTTAAAAGTTATTTTCCTATTTTATTTAAAAGCTTTTTCTTAAGGCCAGAAATGGTCTTTAAAAGGGGAAAATTATTTAAGTGTTTCAAAAATATTTGCCAAAATTCAGGGAGACTCATAGGACATATATTGTCCATATATAAGAGTTTCAACACTTGGTCATGTTCAAAATAATGGGCTAATCCCTCTAAAACCCTTTTTGGATATTTCAAGCTTTTGAAATATTTACAAAGGAAATATTCTCCAAAAAATCCAGGGAAATTCTATCATGTCATATATGACATATTTGATGATCTTGCCAAGTCCCATGCCTTGGGAAGCAAGATAGCATCCTCAAAACCCTTCAAAACCATTCTGTCCATATTTGAAGTTTGAGCAACTTTACATTGCCAAACTTGTCCAAATGCTCTCAAACTTGGTGCACATGCTAGAATGGCCTAATAAGGCATCTAGACCAAATGGCACAAGATTTGGAGTAGGGTAACTTGATCAGAATACCCCAAAACCCTTTCTGTTCAAATTCAAATTTGAACAACTTTACATTACCAACTTTTTATCTGGAGCTTCAAACTTTGTGAGCATGATCAATACCCCAAATGATGAAACTACACCAAGTGGTGCATCAAGGGGAGATTATTAGCTTGACTTAAACATGATGAAGCCATTTTTGTTGATTTCTAGGGTTCACCAAAGTTACATTGGCTAGTTTCTCCAAATGAGCCCAAATTTGGTGAAACACCCTATTTCCATATAACTTTCAATCCTATTAAGTGCCATGGCTAGTGGAGATCATTTGTTTGTCCAAAACATGATCAAACACTTTCTGTCATTTTACCAAAACCATCTTCTTGACCTCTTTTACCATTTACTTTTGCCTCAACTTTCTACCACAGCTTCACCAAGTTACATTCTACCTCCAGTAACTCCCCCATGTCCACAGCTCCATGATTGAGGGGTGAAAACCTCAATTCACCTTGCTGGACAGCCCATTTCTACTCATTTACCAGCTTCACTCCTCTCTCACTGATCATCCAGAGCATCCAAAGCCACAGCTGGGTTGATTACTTCGTGCAGGACCCCCCAGACACGGCGGACACGCCCAGAGAGCCAATGGCATGCAATTAGCACGCTCCAGAGCGCGCTACAGTGCGCACCCGCACTGTAGCTTCGCCCAATCGCTCGCCCCCGACCACCTCGTGCTGCCCCCTCGCGCCAGTCGATGCGCCTCGACGTCTGCGACCTCCCCCGGCGCTGTCCCCCTCCTCCTCCTCCCTCCAGTGGCCGCCCTCGCACGCGCGCTGGCCGCCCGCAAGCTCCAACCTCTGGCCTCACACGTGCGAGCCCTCTAGAGCATCCCCCGCTCCCCCTCTTCCTTCCCTCCGCCCTGGAATTCGTCCAGCAACACCCCAGGCGCAATCCCATCGCCTCCCGTACACTGTGGCATCGAGCAGAAGCTCGCCGGCGCACAGGTCCACGGGACCTTGCCGCTCCCCTATAAATAGGGCCTCCGAGCCCCTCCTCTCTTCACCAACAGCCTCCTCTCCCTCACAATCGCCTCCATGAGCCACTCGCCTCTGCCCAGGCCCGCCCGAGCTCGAGATGGAGCTCGAGCTCCGCTGCGGTGGCCTCCCGTCGCCAGCCCAGTACAGGCCGCCCTAGCTCTTTCTTTTGCTCGATCTAGCACCGCAGCACTCCACTAATGCCTTTCCCTCTCTTTTCCCCCTCTGCAGCTGCCGGAATCGACCGGAGCAGCGACCTCCCGACGATCCTCCGCCGCAAGTCCTCGCCGCCGGCGAACCAGGCCTCTCCGGCGGCCAACTCCAGCACCACTACATCCGCGACTAACTTCTGAGCCCGTTCCTACCCTCCGCTTGCCCCGCCGTGCCCGGAATCGCCGCCGGTGAGCTCGCCGTCGCTCTGGCCGTGAGGTTGAAGATGACAGGCGGGCCCCGCCTGTCATCCTCACCCCCCCTCTCGCTCCTCTCTCTGCCACTGACCGTCGGGCCCCGCCCGTCAGGTTTAAAAACCCTGACGTGCGCGCGCTGGCGCCCGTGCGGTGGGCTATTAGTCCTGGGCCGTGCACTGTGGCCGTTCTGGCCCAGTGGCACGGTGCCTTTTCTCTTTTTCTTTTCTGTGAATATTTCAAATAATTTCACAGAAATAAATATATGTCCAAATGAATTAATTCCAACTCCTAAAATCTTGTAAAATTCCAACCTATTTAATGGTGTCACTTTCACACATATCCATGAACCATTTTCGTTCTGTTCAAATTTAAATTCATATTTGAACATTAAAACTTCTGTTCAAAAATCCTTAGATCCCATTCTGCCACTCCAAAACTCCAACTAAGAATTTTTGCCATCTTAGTTTTCTCTCTAGTATTTAACAAAAATAAGTTGACATTTTTCTGAGCACTTTGATTTTTCTGTTTTTATTGAGGTCTTATTTTCCCGTTGTTATTTTGCGACGATTAGATACCGTATTTGATGAGGTTGCTGAAGAAGGAGAAGGGGAAGGATTTGAAGACTTTGAAGACCAAGCCAATCCAGGCAAGCAGCCCTTTGACCATGATACACTTGTGTTCTTCGGAACCCGTTTGTTTCCAAATGCATGATGATAAGAATGACGGTGGTGGCTTAGCTAAGAACCACCACATGATGCATGCTTTACTCATAATCTTGCTATGTGCTAGATGCATTGCAAATGACTAGTAGTGATGCTCAGAGATGCATGTGTGCCATGATACCTTCGTGGTTGCATTCTTTTCGAAAACCCCGTCGGGGGCCATTCATGCCCGAGGGAGATGGTGAGATGGGTAACCACTTGATGATGAAGTGGTCTACCGAGACAAGTGTGTGTGATGTTTTTCAAACGGATTGGTTTAAGTTGCGACCGTTATTCCAACCATACATGTGCAACCACTCTACCCCTTATGGGACGGGGCTTTATTGATTACTTAGGCCGATACTAGCATGGTGCCCGCATTACTAGTGACGGGAAGACTTGAGGTCTTTCCCGGGACGGGGTCGTGCTTGTTTAGACGACCATGACTGTTTTCACAGGGCACCGGACACACCGTTGGTCCCTTCGGGTACGCGTGACATTGAAATTAGGGCAAGTCCCGTGATCTATTGTTTGTACTCGAGGGCCGTGTACCAATGAGTGGACTCTTTGTTAGTGTCGTCTAAGGAAAGATAATGACCGGGTGCTTCCCCCGAGTACTTGAGGTACTGCGGG
Source organism: Secale cereale (assembly GCA_902687465.1). NCBI lineage: Eukaryota > Viridiplantae > Streptophyta > Magnoliopsida > Poales > Poaceae > Secale > Secale cereale. Next base: position 640,275,402 of record LR738711.1, on the reverse strand, counting down.
ATCGTGGGTGACATGAAAGCTTCCCGGATCTTGTGTGTAAAGTGCGCAACCTCAGCAGAGTGTAAAACTATTCGAATAGCCGTGTCCACGGTCAAGGACAGTTGGGTAACCGCTCTTGGGCTACGTCCAATGTTTGCGAAACCTTGTGTGTGTGTGTGTGTGTATGATGAGTCAAGGTGGTGACTTGACTCGTTGAGCTGAATCATATTCATGTTGATATCGGTAACCTGTCTTCGAGGTTACGTGATTTATTGATGCATATACTTGATGGTAGAATATTTATTCTAGCTCGTTGCTAGATTGCTCATTGTTGTTCAATTGCACTGTTACTTTGAACCAAATCATGGGTTGCTTGCGAGTACATTCAAAGTACTCATTGGCTTGCCACTGGTTATTTAATTGGCCAGGCATGGAGGAACAGGAATATGAAGAAGAGTTCTATGGAGACGAACATGCGAACTAGGACGCTATCCCAGTCAGAATGCCTGTAGGGTAAAGGCAGATGGCATGGGTTCTACTTATCATCGAAGACTTCCGCTATTGAGTTATTTGCTATTCAGCCCTTGAGGCTTTATCTATGTAAGACTTGGCCATAATGGCCTTAATTTGTGTAAGACGGTATGTATGGATGTAAGACTCTTGTTATTCAGCTTATGTGTGTTCAGTGAGCATTGATCTCTGGGATCACTGTACACGTGCATTCGGTGATCTCGACTTCTAAGTCGGGGTCCCCACAGAGCTGGTATGAGAGCCATCCTGACTATAGGAAGCCTTAGTTAGCATGGGCGTTAGTTAGATGTGACCCCTTTTCAAAAAACCTTTTGAACCTCTCTTCTTTTCTAAACCTTACCAACCTGAGATTTCATCAGCTATTTAACCTCTCCTATTCCACCTTTGTAGATGGCCGCTGTACCTGAAGAACACATGACCACTCGGTTTCCCTTGCTTCTCGAGGATAGCCTCCAGGAGTGCCAGTTCCACCGAGCACCCATCCTCACCTACCTTGACCATTGGGTTAGCAACAGTGAGGTGGAGTACCATGTGGAAGTGATCGTGAAGGCAAACAATCCTCCCACAAGTTGGTTCTTCGAGGGACCCCAGATAGCAACACTACCTCTCGCTGTCGAGGCTGCTGCACTCAAGGCACTATCCCGTCTCCGCGAGCTTCTTCCGGAGATGGCAGCCAAGATGACAACTTGCTTCTTGCCTTACCGGAAGGAAGGTGAAGATGAAAGCAGCGCACTAGCCCCTCCACTGAAGGAAGGACTCTCGCTTCGGTTCCAGACCTACTTCAGTCTATGTGCCTACAGCTTGGCACAAGACTTGGCCTCGGAATCGATGAAGCTCCGAGAAGAACTTCACAAGACCAAGGCACTTCTTCGTCGAGCTCAAGAGAAGACAAATAGGATCAAGAAAGAAGGAGCGCCTTCCGGACAGTCCGCTATCGCATACCGAGGCGGAAGGCCCTCCGAAGATGTATCTTCCAAGAATGAAGAACCACCTCGGCGACGCCGTATGACGGCAAGGGAATATCGCAAGCTTTTCCCTGCACCACCGACAAAGCACCGTCGTATCCAACTCCTCCACTCCCCCACACCCTCAAGTGACAAGGGGGCCCAGACAGATGAAGACAAGGAGGAAGACCCCGAAGAGCCGGAATACGCGACCGAGCATTCCGCCGCTTAGGCATTATTCGCTACTCGGATATGCCAGTTCGTGACCTCTACGGTAGGATAGGTCGTGTAACCCCTATGCGCAGTCGAGTCCTTGTATGGTTCATATGAAACCATCTAGTGTTTGCTTTTGTTGTGTTTGGATGTATGTCGTATTCTTCCTTCGGGAATATGTAAACGACTGCATCACCCATTTGGATTTTAATGAATGTGTTTTGGCCTTTCGGCCCTTGCATGATTTGATTAGTGTCACACCCACCCCCTTACTAGGCACCCATCTATCTTGCTTTCCCTCTTCCAAGTCATGAGACCTTTTACCGCTCCAACAGGATGCCTGTTGTAACTCGTACTGGTACCTCTACCCAGCAGCCTGAAGCCGGAGCATCCGCTCAATCAGAGGCAGGCCACGACCAAACCAACGACCAAGCTCCACCACCACCACCTCCTCCGAACATGGACATGGCTCAGCTTCTCCAAGCTTTCCGAGAGGAACGCCAAGCCAACACCGCAGCCCTTCAGTTGATTGCTCAAGCTGTCATTAACAACCGCCAGCCGGCAGGGAATGGCAATGGACGTTCCACGTTGGCAGAGTTCAAGAAGCATGCACCGCCAACTTTCATCGAGACTGCTGAACCCCTGGATGCAGACGACTGGGTCCGCACCATTGAGGACTTGCTGGAACTAGTCGGATGCACCGAAGACCGCGAGAAGGTGGCTTATGCAGCCCACTGCCTCGGGGGGACTGCTAGAGCTTGGTGGGATGGATTCAAGGTCATGCATGCTGGACAAGACATCACTTGGGACAACTTCAAGGCAGAATACCGCAAAGCCCACATTCCTTCCGGGATCATGGCTATTAAAAAGCGTGAGTTCCTAGCCCTGAAGCAAGGAAGTGGCACTGTCAAGGAGTACATGCAGAAGTTCAGTGTTCTGTCAAGATATGCCCCCGAAGATGTCAGCACTGATGCTGCAAAAAGGGAGCGCTTCATGGAAGGCCTCAATCAGACTCTGCAATACTCGCTTGTTGAGTGCGACTGCCCGACCTTCCCTGACCTGGTGAACAAAGCACTCATGCTTGAAGACAAGCGGCGTGCTTTGGAAGACACTCGCAAGCGCAAGATGGTCAGCAAGGGAAGTTCCAGCAACCAGAAGCCTCGCCCGTGGCAGTCAGCCCCGGCCAAGCCAACCTATCAGCAACCAAGAGCTCCTGCACCTCGCACCAACTTTCAGCCTCAGCAGTATGCCAACCCAAGGCCAGCTTTCAACCCCAATAACAGTGGTGGCAACAAGATCAACAATCCAAACCAAGTCACTTGCTTTGGATGTGGTCAGTCAGGACACATCTCAAGGGTGTGCCCCAACAAGAAGCCTGATGCCCCGCGCCCCAATGCGCAGAACCCAGTACAAGGCCGCGGGATGCCACCAAGGAACCCCGCTCCTCGCAACCCGCCTAACCATGGGAAGGGGCGTGTGAATCACGTCACTGCTGAAGAAGCCCAGGAAGACCCGGACGTCGTGCTGGGTACGTTCCTTGTCAACTCAGCACCTGCAACTGTCTTGTTTGATTCGGGAGCCACGCATTCATTTGTCACTCAAAAATTTGCATTAAAAAGTGGCATGACCCCTACACCCCTGAATAACCCCATGGTGGTACAAACCCCCGGAGCAGAGATGAGAGCCAAGATAGGCTGTAAAGGAGTCAGTATTACCATTAACGGTGTAGACTTCCTAGCAGACCTTATCATCCTAAGATCGCAAGGCTTGGATGTGATCTTAGGGATGGATTGGCTCAGTAAGCACCAAGGCTTATTAGACTGTACCAATCGGACTGTCACTGTGACCAATGACCAAGGAGTCGAAGTTAAGTTTGCTTCCAACTCCTCTTCTGCTCAAGCCATTCAAGTCAACTGTCTGTCTGAAGTTGGGCTAGAGCAAGTACCGGTGGTATGCGAGTATCCTGATGACTTTCCGGATGAGCTACCGGGAATCCTTCCTGACCGTGACATTGAGTTCATCATCGAGCTCGTGCCCGGGGCAGGACCCATCTATAAGAAGCCTTATAGAATGGGGACGGAAGAATTAGCCGAGTTGAAGAAGCAACTGGAAGAGTAGCTGAGGAAGGGATTTATCCGCCCAAGTGCCTCCCCTTGGGGATCACCTGTTCTGTTTTTGGCAAAGAGGGACGGTACCATCCATTTATGCATTGACTATCGCTCCCTCAATGAAGTTACAATCAAGAACAAATATCCACTTCCCAAGATTGAAGATCTGTTTGATCAGCTCAGCGGAGCCAAGGTGTTCTCCAAGATCGACCTCAGATCTGGATACTACCAGCTAAAAATCAGACCCCAAGATATTTCGAAGACGGCATTCGTAACCAGATATGTCCTGTATGAGTGCACGGTCATGTCCTTTGGGTTAACCAATGCCCCAGCTTACTTCATGTATCTCATGAATAAAGTCTTCATGGAATATTTGGACAAGTTTGTTGTTGTCTTCATCGATGACATTCTTGTCTTCTCGAAGACGGAGGAAGAACACGAGCAACATTTGAGGATGGTCCTAGACAAGCTTCGGGAGCACCAACTATACGCCAAATTCAGCAAGTGTGAGTTCTTGCTGCATAAAGTTGGATTCTTAGGTCATGTCTTTACCGAAGAAGGATTGTTAGTTGATCCCGCGAAGATCGAAGCTGTGACCCAATGGCAATCTCCAACGACCGTCAAGGAAGTCAGAAGCTTCCTCGGACTTGCGGGCTATTACCACAAATTCGTGGAAGGATTCTCTAGCATTGCCCGGCCGATGACTCAGCTCCTCAAAAAGGACAAGAAGTTCGAGTGGACGCCAAAATACGAAGAGAGCTTCCAAGAGCTCAAGAAGAGATTGACCACCGCCCCAGTTCTGGCAACACCTGATATTCACAAGGAGTTCGTGATATATTGTGATGCCTCTCGAACCGGATTGGGAAGCGTTCTGATGCAAGAAGGCCGAGTCATAGCTTACCTCTCCAGGCAGCTACGACCTCATGAAGAGAACTACGCTACTCACGATCTTGAGTTAGCGGCAGTGGTTCATGCCTTGAAGACATGGCGGCATTACCTCCTAGGGAAACGGTGTGAGATATACACGGACCACAACAGTCTGAAGTACATTTTCACCCAAAAGGAATTGAACATGAGGCAGCGAAGATGGTTGGAACTCATCAAAGACTATGACCTCAGTGTTCAATATCACCCCAGGAAGGCTAACATGGTGGCCGATGCCTTAAGCAGGAAGGCTTGCTCCTTGAATGCCATTATTCAAGAGAGGCAGCCAGCCTTGTTTAAGGAACTCGAGCAATTCAGTTTGGAATTAGTCACCCCTGGATTTCTGGATCATTTGGAAGTCAGACCGACCCTGATGGACAAAGTCAAGAAGGCGCAAGGTGGGCACGCAAGCATTGAAGGCATCAAGAAGAAGATGAAGCTAGGCAAGGCCCCAGGATTCTCTGAAGACGAGCACGGGATTGTTCGGTACAAAGGCCGCATCTGCGTACCAAACAAGATGGAGCTGAAGAACCTGATCCTGCAAGAAGCCCACGACACTCCGTATTCCATCCACCCTGGAGGAACCAAGATGTATCAAGACTTGAAGGAAATATTCTGGTGGCACGGGATGAAAAGAGAGATTGCAACCTATGTTGCAAAGTGTGATGTGTGCCAAAGGGTCAAGGTTGAATATCAGCGACCCGCTGGATTGCTTCAACCACTCAAGGTTCCTGAGTAGAAGTGGGATAAAGTCGGAATGGGCTTCATCACTGGATTACCAAGGTCGAATAGAGGACATGACTCCATCTGGGTCATAGTCGACCATTTGACCAAGGTGGCCCATTTCATTCCTGTCAAGACTACCTATTCAGGCAACCAGTTGGCAACTCTCTATATCAACTGGATCGTGAGCCTCCATGGTGTTCCACAAGAAATTGTGTCAGATCGGGGCACCCAGTTTACTTCAAGGTTCTAGAGAAGATTCCAAGAAGCCTTGGAAACCAAGTTGTCTTTCAGCACGGCTTTCCACCCACAGACCGGAGGTCAGACAGAACGAGTAAATCAAATTCTCGAAGACATGCTCCGAGCCTATGTCTTGGCGTATGGAGCCAAGTGGGAAGATTGTCTCCCTTTTGCCGAGTTCTCCTATAACAACAGTTACCAGTCGAGCCTTCAGATGGCACCATTTGAGGTGTTGTACGGACGCAGATGTCGCACACCCCTCAACTGGTCAGAGACTGGAGAAGGGCTAGTCTTTGGACCGGATATTCTCCGCGAAGCAGAAGAGCAAGTCCAACTAGCCAGAGAACGTTTGAAGGCAGCCAAGTCAAGGCAGAAGAGTTATGCTGACACTCGACGCCGAGACATGAGTTTCCGTGTCGGATATCATGTGTACCTGCGAGTAACCCCTCTAAAGGGAACCAAGTGTTTCCACGTTAAGGGGAAACTTGCGCCAAGATTTGTTGGCCCTTTCAAGATCATCGACCGACGAGGAGAAGTGGCTTACCAGTTGGAACTACCACCTGAGCTATCCGATGTGCACAACGTATTCCACGTGTCACAACTCCGGAAATGTCTCCAAGTTCCGAACAAGCCTGATCTCTACAAGGATGTTGATCACCAAGCCATTGATCTGCAGCCTGATTTGACCTACTGTGAGAAGCCCATTCGCATTCTGGATAAAGCAGAACGACGGACGCGAAGCCGCACCATCAAGTACTTCAAGGTCCAGTGGAGCAACCACACTGAAGCAGAAGCAACCTGGGAACAAGAAGACTATCTTAGATCCGAGTATCCCGATCTCTTTTAAGACCTAGTTTAGGATTCTCGGGGACGAGATTTTTTTAAGGGGGGTAGGTCTGTCACACCCTGCATTTTGTAACATGTCATTTGCATCAATGAAGCATGAAAATTTGGACCAGCAATTTTTTTTGGCATCATTTGGCTTTTATTTGAATTAAGCTTTTTGCCTCATGTGTTTTTCTTGTGCTCATTAAAGTCAACTATTACCTCTTGTAGAATTCATCTCCATACCCACAACTTCTGCCCAATGATCATACCAAGTGTTTATAGCAGTATAGTATTTTCTTATAAAAATTATTTTGGCCAAAATGTATTTTTAAAATTTAGTATTCCAAAAACCCCTGAATTGAGGTTTGCACTGCAAGTGCTTGATTTAGGGTGAGAAAATTATTTCAAAAAGTATATTTGAGACCTAGTAGTCATAGGACTCCCAGAAACCACAAAAGTATAATTTTAAAAGTTATTTTCCTATTTTATTTAAAAGCTTTTTCTTAAGGCCAGAAATGGTCTTTAATAGGGGAAAATTATTTAAGTGTTTCAAAAACATTTGCCAAAATTCAGGGAGACTCATAGGACATATATTGTCCATATATAAGAGTTTCAACACTTGGTCATGTTCAAAATAATGGGCTAACCCCTCTAAAACCCTTTCTGGATATTTCAAGCTTTTGAAATATTTACAAAGGAAATATTCTCCAAAAATTCCAGGGAAATTCTATCATGTCATATATGACATATTTGATGATCTTGCCAAGTCCCATGCCTTGGGAAGCAAGATAGCATCCTCAAAACCCTTCAAAACCATTTTGTCCATATTTGAAGTTTGAGCAACTTTACATTGCCAAACTTGTCCAAATTCTCTCAAACTTAGTGCACATGCTAGAATGGCCTAATAAGGCATCTAGACCAAATGGCACAAGATTTGGAGTAGGGCAACTTGATCAGAATACCCCAAAACCCTTTCTGTTCAAATTCAAATTTGAGCAACTTTACATTACCAACTTTTTATCTGGAGCTTCAAACTTTGTGAGCATGATCAATACCCCAAATGATGAAACTACACCAAGTGGTGCATCAAGGGGAGATGATTAGCTTGACTTAAACATGATGAAGCCATTTTTGTTGATTTCTAGGGTTCACCAAAGTTACATTGGCTAGTTTCTCCAAATGAGCCCAAATTTGGTGAAACACCCTATTTCCATATAACTTTCAATCCTGTTAAGTGCCATGGCTAGTGGAGATAATTTGTTTGTCCAAAACATGATCAAACACTTTCTGCCATTTTACCAAAACCATCTTCTTGACCTCTTTTACCATTTACTTTTGCCTCAACTTTCTACCACAGCTTCACCAAGTTACATTCTACCTCCAGTAACTCCCCCATGTCCACAGCTCCATGATTGAGGGGTGAAAACCCCAATTCACCTTGCTGGACAGCCCATTTCTACTCATTTACCAGCTTCAGTCCTCTCTCACTGATCATCCAGAGCATCCAAAGCCATAGCTGGGTTGATTAATTCGTGCTGGACCCCCTAGACACGGCGGACACGCCCAGAGAGCCAATGGCATGCTGTGGCATGCAATTAGCACGCTCCAGAGCGCGCTAAAGTGCGCACCCGCACTGTAGCTTCGCCCAATCGCTCGCCCCCGACCACCTCGTGCTCCCCCTCGCGCCAGTCGATGCGCCTCGATGTCTGCGACCTCCCCCGGCACTGTCCCCCTCCTCCTCCCTCCAGTGGCCGCCCTCGCACGCGCGCTGGCCGCCCGCAAGCTCCAACCTCTGGCCTCACACGCGCGAGCCCTCTGGAGCATCCCCCGCTCCCCCTCTTCCTTCCCTCCGCCCTGGAATTCGTCCAGCAACACCCCAGACGCAATCCCATCGCCTCCCGTACACTGTGGCGTCGAGCAGAAGCTCGCCGGCGCACAGGTCCACGGGACCTCGCCGCTCCCCTATAAATAGGGCCTCCGAGCCCCTCCTCTCTTCACCAACAGCCTCCTCTCCCTCTCAATCGCCTCCCTGAGCCACTCGCCTCTCCCCAGGCCCGCCCGAGCTCGAGATCGAGCTCGAGCTCCGCCGCGGCGGCCTCCCGTCGCCAGCCCAGTACAGGCCGCCCTAGCTCTTCCTTTTGCTCGATCTAGCACCACAGCACTCCACTGATGCATTTCACTCTCTTTTCCCCCTCTGCAGCTGCCGGAATCGACTGGAGCAGCGACCTCCCGACGATCCTCCGCCGCAAGTCCTCGCCGCCGGCGAACCAGGCCTCTCCGGCGGCCAACTCCAGCACCACTACATCCGCGACTCACAGCTGAGCCCGTTCCTACCCTCCGCTTGCCCCGCCGTGCCCGGAATCGCCGCCGGTGAGCTCGCTGTCGCTCTGGCCGTGAGGTTGAAGATGACAGGCGGACCCCGCCTGTCATCCTCACCCCCTCTCGCTCCTCTCTCTGCCACTGACCGCCGGGCCCCGCCCATCAGGTTTAAAAACCCTGACGTGCACGCACTGGCGCCCGTGCGGTGGGCTATTAGCCCTGGGCCGTGCACTGTGGCCGTTCTGGCCCAGTGGCACGGTGCCTTTTCTCTTTTTCTTTTCTGTGAATATTTCAAATAATTTCACAGAAATAAATATATGTCCAAATGAATTAATTCCAACTCCTAAAATCTTGTAAAATTCCAACCTATTTAATGGTGTCACTTTCACACATATCCATGAACCTTTTTTGTTCTGTTCAAATTTAAATTCATATTTGAACATTAAAACTTCTGTTCAAAAATCCTTAGATGCCATTCTGCCACTCCAAAACTCCAACTAAGAATTTTGGCCATATTAGTTTTCTCTCTAGTATTTAACAAAAATAAGTTGACATTTTCTGAGCACTTTGATTTTTTTGTTTTTATTGAGGTCTTATTTTCCCGTTGTTATTTTGCGACGATTAGATACCGTATTTGACGAGGTTGCTGAAGAAGGAGAAGGCGAAGGATTTGAAGACTTTGAAGACCAAGCCAATCCAGGCAAGCAGCCCTTTGACCATGATACACTTGTGTTCTTCGGAACCCGTTTGTTTCCAAATGCATGATGATAAGAATGATGGTGGTGGCTTAGATAAGAACCACCACATGATGCATGCTTTACTCATAATCTTGCTATGTGCTAGATGCATTGCAAATGACTAGTAGTGATGCTCAGAGATGCATGTGTGCCATGATACCTTCGTGGTTGCATTCTTTTCGAAAACCCCGTCGGGTGCCATTCATGCCCGAGGGAGATGGTGAGATGGGTAACCACTTGATGACGAAGTGGTCTACCGAGAGAAGTGTGTGTGATGTTTTTCAAACAGATTGGTTTAAGTTGCGACCGTTATTCCAACCATACATATGCAACCACTCTACCCCTTATGGGACGGGGCTTTATTGATTACTTAGGCCGATACTAGTATGGTGCCCGCATTACTAGTGACGGGAAGAATTGAGGTCTTTCCCGGGACGGGGTCATGCTTGGATAGACGACCATGACTATTTTCACAGGGCACCGGACACAACGTTGGTCCCTTCGGGTACGCGTGACATTGAAATTAGGGCAAGTCCCGTGATCTATTGTTTGTACTCGAGGGCCGTGTAACAACGAGTGGACTCTATGTTAGTGTCGTCTAAGGAAAGATAATGACCGGGTTCTTCCCCCGAGTAATTGAGGTACTGCGGGATCGTGGGTGACACGAAAGCTTCCCGGATCTTGTGGGTAAAGTGCGCAACCTTTGCAGAGTGTAAAACTATTCGAATAGCCGTGTCCACGGTCAAGGACAGTTGGGTAACCGCTCTTGGGCTACGTCCAATGTTTGCGAAACCTTGTGTGTGTGTATGATGAGTCAAGGTGGTGACTTGACTCGTTGAGCTGAATCATATTCATGTTGATATCGGTAACCTGTCTTCGAGGTTACGTGATTTATTGATGCATATACTTGATGGTAGAATATTTATTCTAGCTCATTGCTAGATTGCTCATTGTTGTTCAATTGCACTGTTACTTTGAACCAAATCATGGGTTGCTTGCGAGTACATTCAAAGTACTCATTGGCTTGCCACTGGTTATTTAATTGGCCAGGCATGGAGGAACAGGAATATGAAGAAGAGTTCTATGGAGACGAACATGCGAACTAGGACGCTATCCCAATCAGAATGCCTGTAGGGTTAAGGCAGATGGCATGGGTTCTACTTATCATCGAAGACTTCCGCTATTGAGTTATTTTCTATTCAGCCCTTGAGGCTTTATCTATGTAAGACTTGACCATAATGGCCTTAATTTGTGTAAGACGGTATGTATGGATGTAAGACTCATGTTATTCAGCTTCTGTGTGTTCAGTGAGCATTGATCTCTGGGATCACTATACACGTGCATTCGGTGATCTCGGGGTCCCCACATTTACATAGTAAGGAATATTCATATCTGCACACCTATCTTGCCTTCTACATCAAGGAGAGTCCCATCCGAACACGGGAGAAAGTCTTATGTCTTGTATCTTCACGGCCCATTAGTCCGGCCCACGTCACATAGCCCGGATGCCCGAGGACCCCATAATCCAGGACTCCCTCATACGCCAAGTGCAGAAACACCATCATCGTGGACAATGAACTGACTCCCATTGCCGACCATGATGCACAGACACCGCCGCGGCCATCGTACTCCTCCTCGATTGGTAATGTGTATATTGAATCTCTTAGCAGTACATGTGCAGTTCCGATTTTGTTCATACCTACCCTTCAAATTTCTTGGTTGCTATTGTTCTGGTACAAGTAATTGGTTATAGCTTGCATTGTCCAACATAATGTCACCTTGTAATTGTGCATCACTCCAGTATTGCGTTGTGCTTGCGTTGGTTCTTCATCTGCAACCAGTAGCGTGGCAAATGATGGAAAGTTTTCTAGAATAGCAGGGACATCGGGAAAGGATCGTGCACGTGGGGGAAAAATCGGCCGGGCACTTGCTAGTTTTGGCGTGCAGAATCTGGCGCGCGCTATAAAATCCAACGCCCTCCCACCGCTCAGTGCCTCGCGACCGCTCTCTCCCCACCCTTTCTCGCCTCGCCGCCGCCGCGCCACCATGCCGCTACGTCGCAGGGAAACTTGGGGCTACCGCGGCATCCGGACACGCCCCTCCGGCGCCTTCTCCGTGGAGACCCGATTCGACGAGGTGTGCCTCCACCTCGGCACTTTCCGCACATCCCACAAGGCCGCTAGCGCGTACGACGCGGTGGCGTGGTGCCTCCAGCGACCTCATAGGGACCTGAACTTCCCCAACGTGCAGACACGGGAGCAGGCACAAGAGCTCGCGCCTCCCCCAAGGCTTATCACCGATGATGATCATCACGACAACCAGAGGCGGGATCACTGTCTCGGCATCGCCGAGATGGACGAGGAAGCCATGGCGTTGTGGCGCCAACGCTTCCCGTAGGACATAATCAACAAGTGTGAGTTCTACGCGCAAAGGAGGGCGGATAGGGAGAAGAGGAGGGTGGAGCAAGCCGCCTATCGCGAGAACAAGCGTACGCGGAAGGCGTCCGCTCAATTCAACATCAAGCTAGGAGCAGCGTTGCCCTGGGACTCCGACGACGATCGGTATCTTGGCACCTACATTGAGATGTCGGAGGAGGACATCACCGAGGCGGAGTTGGAGGACGACGAGAAGTAGTTGAACTATCTATTTTTTTTATCTATCTATATGCTATATCTATGCCGAGAACTGTAGTATCTATGTATCTATCTATGCCACTATCGAATCAGAGTCAAATGTGTATACGCGCAATTTTTTGCTGCTGGAACCAACACTCCACGACGTGCAAAAACCGGCTATTCCAACGTTGTAAACTCTTTTTTAACTCTTCTGTTGGAGATGCTCTAACATGTTAGATGAGTGCTTTAACGTTACCCACAAAATGCGCGAGCATTACTATATTTTTCATACCATGTTGAGATTTTAAAACTACGAATGTGAACATGCAGAGGAGCAATGAAGACCAAACACGGGATATTGGGGATATCTTGAACGGACATCGCAAGTTAAAGAGGATCTGCACCGAACCTGTAAAACGAGCTTTGGTAAGTAACATCATTTCAATTACTTTGGCATTGAGAACCTGACTAGCAGTGGTGGATGTTTTGTGTGTCCTTGATGGTTTCGTAAATGTCAGGATGCAGTTCCTGCAAGGAGGGAAGTATGGTCATCCACGAGATCATGTTTCCAAAATGAGGCTGGATTACACACAAGGTGCCCGTTCCCTAATGATGCTGGATTAGACACCAGGGGAAAATTCCCACATGATGCTGGATTACTCACAAGCCAGGTGGAGTCGTCAAGTGTTCGTGTCCTCGTTGCTCTAGTAAAGGCTGAAAGAAAGTGTGCTGCAGCCCTTGAGAATGTAGTTGAGTTCCTGAAGAAGCGAAAGAGCAATCATATGCTCTCTTCACTCAAGCCAAAGAAGAGATGGAACAAGCCAGAAAGAAGCTAGTAGAGGCAGAGCAGGCTAGGCATCTCCTTCTATCTAAAACTGTTGTCAATACAAATTTTCATCCATAATAGCTAGGTTCAAATGTTTATCCAGCCAGGATGCCTGTTGTGATGTCCGTGCATCTACTGATGTGGCACAATATTTTTTTGGGTCATGTAATAAAACATCCACTACTTTTCGAACAATAACAGACAAACCATTGAGCATGGTATAGTCCACACGCAAGCCCGACATTCCAATTTCAACTTCCACATCAAACTCATGCTCACAAATATCTGCACGTTCATAGATAATGTCCATTGTACTGACGGCCTGGGGCGGGGAGGGAGGTGGGGCAGCGAGTTACCTGGCGCGTCGGGCCACCCAGCCGGCTTAGAACTCGTCTTCCTGCTTGTGTGGTGTGGTTCTTGCCAGGCATCTGGACTCAGTTAAATAGCAGGCAGACGAGAGGAGCCAACCGGCCGGCTCGCGGAAGGACGTGTTTCCGTTCAGCCAAACCAGGCTAGCACAAGTAAAATCTCTAGTTCCTACTACCAGTGCTGGCACTAGTCATGACCATACGTAATTAATTATATTTTGGACATTTTTTGAATAAATGCGAATAACTTTAGGACACGTGTATAATATCTAATTTCAGCCGCGGCTAGGGTCCACGATGTTCTGAGCCAAACCGGGCAACACACCGGCGGTCTATGCTGGTGATGCGGTGGTCGTAGCATTCGTGGGTTCAGAGCGGCGGCGGCTCTCGTGGTCTACTATTCCTCGGTGTTGGCGGTAGCCGCATACGTGTTGGCCACCTCCACCAGCATACCGCGGTTCCACCAACGTTCACGTCGGATGGCGTGGCCAACCACAGTGCATTGGATGTCGTGGTCCCCGGTGTGCCGGCGTGCAACAACTGGCCACTCCTCTGCGAGCAAGCTTTGAACGTCGAGTTGATGCACCATGGGCCATCTTGGAGCGGTGGCTTGCTGCTCCGCTTGCCCGCCAACAGCCTCGCGCCTAGTACTGATGGCCTGGGGCAGGGAGGGAGGTGGCACATCGAGTTGCCTGGCTCGTCGAGGCACCCATCCGGCTTTTATGTCGGAGAACTCGTCTTCCTGCTCACTAGATGCTATGCAGGGTGTGGAGAAACTGGTGCAAGGAGGGTATGGGGAGCGGCTGTGTGATGCGGTTCTTGCAGAGCATCTGGCCTCGTTTAAATAGCGGGCGGGCGAGAGGATCCAACCGGCTGGCTCGCAGAAGGACGTGTTGCCGGCAGCCCGGCGCACACGCGGATTCAATGGAGGTAGGTAGGGCCCTAGAGGTAGGCGGTGAAGTCTGAAGTCGGTTGAATGCGGCGAGGAGTCATGTTCAGCCTGGCGTGCAACGAGTGGGGCCCTGTTGGTCGGCGCGCTGGTTCAATGCCTGCACTAGTGAGAGGTCGCATCCGTGTGATAGCAATCACTCCCTTCGGTCCTTTTTTGTTTAGGTACTAGCAAGATGCCCAAGTGTTGCACGAAACATGAAGATGCATTTATATGAGTAGTTTATCTTGTGGGAGATAAGGATGAACGAGAGAAGGCCTTATCTGCGAATTTAGGTAGGAGAGCGGGTATCTTTTTGCAAAATTGTCGTAGTTTCCTTCCTATCCGTTAGATATAGATTGGACAACCTATATTGCAGGATGGCAGGCACACCATCATCACCAACTCTGTTATCTATAAGAGTAGAGATATACTAGCAATGTGCCCGTGCGTTGCAACGGATCCAAAGTAGAATAGTACTTGTTCACAAACTTGAGAGAAAACACTATTGTTTTGATATACATATGCCACTAAAAATATATTATGATTCATTAAAAATATATTTCTGAGGCTGTTTTGATGAGGTGAGGGAGGGATGTGGTTGGTTTCAAGATAATGAGGGGTTTTCTGCAAATTGGAGCAGAGAAGTGGGATATTGTTGCGAAAATGCCACAACTTACCTCACAACCGTTAGATGCAGATCTAATGGTCAGAAATGACGGATGGCAAACACATCATCGTCACCAAATGAGTCTTTTGTTGGAGTAGAGATACTAGTCAATGTGTACGCGCAATGTTAATTTGGAAGTATGTTAAGTGCATGCAGATATTAAGTAGGATAATATTTGCGTGTTATTATGTGATTAGCAGTATATTTGGCATGAAATTAATTGCACGCTAAACGTGTTGAGCGCTCGACATTAAAGCAGTTTACGTCATTGGATTGACATGATTTGAAGGCCAAGATTAATTGGATCTGCCCCTTTGGGTCTTTTTATATTGGTATAGATATAGATATATATATATAGAGTGAGAGGTATAGATAAAGTAGAGAGAAAATATATTTCTATATATTCCTTTGGTTGTTTTGATGAGATAAGGGAGGAATGTGATAGGTTTCAATATTCGAGAAGTGGGACCTTGTTGCAAAAAAAACATGTGCGTGTGAGAGAAGGAGGGAGAGAGGAAGAGGAAAGAGTGTGTGTGTGTGACAAAGACACAAAGTGCGAGAGGTAATACCATAAAATAAGGCGATAGTGTGCATGTGCACGGTCGAGAGGGCATGTCTCAAGAAGGGACGAAATATCTACATAGCCACAAGGAGCAAAAATGTGTGTTGGATGGATAAACCTATCTAAAGGCTGGTCGATCAATGTTTGTGAGAGAGATATGAGTCGGGTGTGCCAAAGCGAGAGTTTTGTGTGTGAGAGAGAGAGACGGTAGTCGGGAGGGGGATCCAAAGCGGGAGTAGTGTGTGTGTGAGAGAGGGAGGGGGAAGAGTTTGTCTGGTCGGTAAACAAAGGAATAATGTTAGTTTTGGAACGGAGATGAAGACGGAACAGAGATGGAGAGGAGTGCGGGTATCTTTTTGCAAGATTTTCATAGTTTCCTTCCTATTCGTCTGATGGATCGGATGACCTATATTGCAGGGTGGCAGGCACACCATCTTCACCAACTCTGTTTTTTTAGAAGAGTATAGATATAGATATCGATAGGGTGCGTGAGAGAACCCTAGAGAGAAAGACAAAGTGAAAGACGAGTGAGAGTGCGTGTGTGGTGGTGAAAAAGAAAGCTTAGGTTGCTATAGTGATACCGGAGAATGATAGAGATGCGAGAGCTAATGAAAACCGTGTAATCTTTGAAGATAGAGAAAGTGTGACACTTCCCGAGGGACACGATGAGAGACCGTGTTAGCAAAAAAGGGAGAAGCATGTACTGAGCGTGCGGGTAACTTGGAGAGAGGAGAGTGGTAGCTACATGAAGGATCATGCGAGAGAGACCTAGAGAAAGATGGGCATGAAACAAGATTCGAATATTTAGTTGTGTGTATAGAAGATGTCAACATGAAATGGATTCAAAAATTCGAATTCCAGATGATGGTACATGTAATTCACACTCTTAGCAAAATTTATCTATCAAACATGCATACTAATTTGAATTTGCTCGCGCGTATGTTATTTAGTATATTGATATTACCAATCCATAGATTTGAGCCGAACATAATTTGGTTTCAAAATTTTAAATTCAAAGTTGAACATAATTTGGTTTAAAAAACTTGAATTCAACCTTATGATTTTGAGATCATTGCATTTGTAAATCATATTATATATATAAAGGAGCAGAATTTTTTGTTGTGCTTTTGAAAATATATTAAAAAAATGATGTACGTATATAGATTTGTACTCGAATACAAACTGGATCTTGTCCGAAAAAAAATGGATTCGAAGTTAGTTGGCACTGTAAACGTGCACTGTTTTTCTGCAAAAAATTGAACAAAGTAGGGAAACTTGCAGTAACCGCCTGAAACCAAAATCTGCGAGATGGAAATTACTGCCTATCCCTGACATGCAAAGCCTATCGGCTGGATTTCCATAGGTTTCGATAAGTGTAGGCTTGTAATTTCACTCAAACGTGACATAACCGCATCCGCCTCTCACCTCCCCGGATTCATACTTGGTGGGCACCAAAACAAACTCACCTCGGCCGAAATCTCCGACGGAAAATTTCGGTGTATGCGAGAATACCGTCCTATCCCCAGCAGCCCAATATTCCTATGGTGTCTGAAATTTTAAACGGGGGATAAGTTGGTAACTTTCCCCGCATGAGACAAGCGTGTCCCAAAGACATGGTTCCCCCTACCTCTCTCCCTCCATTTCCCCATACGTACTCCGTGGGCGCCAAAACACCGTCTCCACCCCAGCTTCCTCCGTCCGCCACCCCATCCACCGCCGCCCTCCTCCACCATGCCGGATCTAAAACCCCAACACCGTCATCCATTACAGGAGATCGACCTCTCTCATCCACGGCTTCGGACTAGCTAGATCCTTGCATCCCGTCCTCTCGCTTCATCCCCGCCATCATCCACCTTGCCGGCGCCGCTCCTACGACCGTCTCGTCCACCACGCCGGGATATTTCCCCCGTCGCCACCGTCTGCCCTCCTACATCTGTTTACACGCCGCCGACAACCATCGCTACCGCAACACCGTCAAATTCTCAGCAGATGCATACACGGCACCACACCAAAGGGGGTACTCTCTCGTATCTGCTCAACTTATTCATCGCAGCTGCTTTACTATGATTTCTTGTCCATCACTTAGGATCTTACTTGTTGGTTGCGAAGTTGCGAAGTTGCCTTTGTTCGGTTTGCACCTTCAGATCCGCCATGGCACGATCAACATTATACTCGCAATGCTTATGGTTTTCCCCTTTTATATTCCACACTAGCTAAACAATGACCTAGGGGTGGTTCAGGGGTGGGAGGGGGGTCGGGGCCGGTGGCCCGTGCTGTGTTCCGTAAGGGAAGAATCAGAGGGGAGGAAGAAGAAGGGTTAGGAGACGTAGGATCTTCATCCAACCTCCTGAACTGGTCTACTGACCCAAATGACGAAAGTCACGTGACTTGCATGCATACATTCCTTTATACTCCAGTACCATCATAGTAGCTGCTTACCACTGCTCCTCAATCCATCAAGCTAAACAATGTGCCACTAATAATTCCAAACTTGTTGCTCAAATAAGAATCTAATTTGATGTTGATATTACTAAAACAAATAACGTTTAATTGGTCAGCTGATGTTCCCACTTTACTTTCGAAAAGCACGTGCGCCACATATAGAGAGACATCAGTTGTTGCATTCTTAATGTGCTCTGGTTCATCATGTGTGGGCACTGCGCAACAAACATTTTATTACCCTAAATCTGCTTGCTCTTCTTTAGCATGTTCCTCTTCTGTTCTTCTTTAATAAGTACTCTCTCCATTCCTAAATACAAGTCGTTGTATAGATTCCACCATGGACTACATATGGAGCAAAATGAGTGAATCTACACTCTAAAATGTATGTGTATACATCTGTATGTGATCCATAGTCGAAATCTCTACAAAGACTTATATTTTGGAACAGAGGGAGTATAATAGTACAGTACAATATGTTCCTTGTTGTGAAGAGGAGCAGGGACATTTGCATTGTACATGTCTATTCGGTCGGTTGGGATGGACACTTTTAACTCTTCGGGCCACTTTGATTCTTAGGATTTTATAAACATAGGAACAGGAACTGTAGTGGCCTGCCCACTTGAATCCTATAAGATTAGCAAGAAAATGCGGGGAGCTATGTCGCCTTTGCGAGTTACACTAATATTAACAATACCACACCTTCAGTTGAAGAGAGCTGTTTTGCGAAGCCTTTCTAGTCATACCGGCAATAGTAGCCCATATTTTCCAGCAAGTTCCACTTTCCTGATTTTACTTGTGATGCTTACGGTTTTCCAGTTATATCTACACTATGATCTGTGTTGGTGCTTTGTGTCACACTAGCAGCAGTCCGCTCTTGAAGCTAAACAACACACCAACCATAAGTCCAAAGCTTACTTCTTCAAATATGAAGTGTGATATGATGCTGCTATTAGTTAACAGACACACATTTAATTGGTCAGCTAATGCTCCCACTAGATTTTTCAAATGCATGTGGCCACATATAGAGAGACGTCATGGAATTGCATTTCTTTGGGCGTCGTGATTCATCATGACTGGGCAACCAACATTGTATAGAAAGAAGCAGAATCTCAATAATATGCTTCCTCTTCTGTTCTTTAGCATGTTCCTCTTTTGTTATTATTTATTTAGTAAGTACAATATGCTCCTTGTGAGGAAGGGGAGCAGGGACATCTGCAGTCAACATCTGATAGAGCTGGCATGTAGGTGATCGATATGTCGGGGAAACGACACCTATGGGATCACTGAGATCCCTTCCATGGTTGGCGGGCGCGGAGTTGTGCAAAGAGCGGGTCTAAGAGTCGGTACAAGGATCGTTTACCCAGGTTCGGGCCGCGAGAATGCATAATACCCTAGTCCTGCTTTGGTGTGTATTTGAGTGTTCTTGAGTTCTTGAACTAGCTACTGTACATGCCTAGTCCAAAAGATCCGAATCCTCCTCCAGTATGCCTCGGGCCTCCTTTTATAGTCAAAAAGGGCTGCCACAGTGGTACATAGGAGGTGGAAAGGTACACAGTCTACAAGCTTATATCATGCCATTACGGGACAAGACGCATTAAATGCTCTACTTAGGTGTCCTCTTGCTTTATCGGGGACGGGAGCGAGGCCCGTCCCGTCCGCTGCCGCTCCGTCTGGTTGCGACGCGCGTCTAGGCCAACGGGGCAGGCAGCTGAGATGTTCTTCGGGGGTGTCTTTGGCAAGGAGCCTTGTCGGTGCCTCGTGGGCATCCTCGGCAAGGAGCCTTGCGGTCACCTTGTCTTCTGGTTCTCGTCTGGGATCCGCAGACCCTTTGTCTTCACAAAGATCTGCATACCATCACGCAGGCGCCTCCCGAGCCTTGGTTCCAACACTGTTGATGATGTTGGAGCTCCTAGGCTCAAGGGTGGCTGCAACGGAGGCCTTGGGTGAGTTGCCCCGGCATGGGTTCTTGCCGGGGTCGCGCAGGCCGCCCCGGCAAGGGTCTTGCGGGGGAAGCCTATCTTCTTGCTTGGTCTTCTTGCACCACTGTCTTGGTGCTGCTCTGGTGGCCTTGTGCTTCGGTTTCCCTCCTCTGCCTTGTTATGTGTGGCCGCAGGCATTGCTCTGACTGCCCGTGCACAAGTAAGGGGTACAAAGGAACACCCCTACTTTTGTACACCGACAGGAACCTCCGGGCTCGGGCCATACATAAGCGCGACGCGTTGTTGGGCTAGGCCCAGAACGGTGTGCGGGCAGTGAGGCTGGATTCTTTCTACTTGTTGACATACGAACACATCATGTGTACCCTCGACGCCGGGGGTAATGCCCCGTAGCTCACGTCGAAGGAGGCCTGGCCAACAACGCGATACGCAAGACAGTCGGCGGACGCTTTTGAGACCCGAAACCCCGCGCACCCGGGAGGGACCCCGTCAGGGAGTGCGGCAGCAATGGGCTGCCCAAGGTCGATTCACTCGCCCCTAGAGCCTCGAGATTGGCAGCTCTCAAACACAAAGAACAGCGAAGAAGGAGAGAAAAAAATGATAGAGAGATAAAACATAGACTGCAAAAGTAGTATATTGATTTGTTCGATTGTGTGTTGTTCAATCGGCCGTCACCCCCAACATATATAAGAGGCGGCTGGACTTCCCGTACAAGTAAAGAATTCATCTAGGCTTTCCTTACAAGAAAATTACATCAATTCACGTCCAAGAGTCCTAGTTTTACTCCAACTCGGACTCAGCTCGAATCTGGTCCAAACTTCTGTCCTGCTTCTTGCGTGGGCCGTGGAAAATTTGCATATGACCTCCGATTGGGAAGATCAAAATACCATATTTCTGCGCCTCGACGTGACGAACAATTCTTATGTTGATCATTCTTCCAAATAAGGCAATCTTGAATACTCCACGGGGTCATCTTTAATTTTGAGTCGGACTCGGTCATGTAGCTGACTAGACCGTCCGACTCTTGTAGTGTCTCTGTAGGTCGTATACTACGTCGGATGATGATGACTCCAAAAGCAAAGTTAACTGCTTCGACGTTACGAACAACGCTTATGCTGAACATTTTTTGATCCGAGGCCATCTAGATAATTATTTGAGCCCATCTTCAGCTTCTGGTCGGATTGGCCTTGGCAGTTTCCATCCCGGCAAGCTTTCCACCCCGGCAAGCTTTTCGCGGCAAGATTTCCACCCCGGCAAGCTCTTTGCCCTGCAAACTTTCTAAAACTATTCAGTTTAAACTGGCTGCATCTTGCGGGTCTTTTTTGTGGCAGTAAACGACTTCGGATGGAAACGAGCTCAAAAGCAATCTTGACCATTTCGACGAGCCAAACAACTTTCATGTTGAAGTTTGTCGATTTGAAGCCATCTTCTGAGCTGAAACGGTCACGCAAAACACCTGTTCGCTCGCGTTACCCATCAGACATAGGTCTGGTGGGGCGCGCCACATCTCGCCTCGTGAGAGGGCTGCACTCCGATTGCTCTAACATTTGCATACAAACTTGGATTGGAACAATTTTTATATCAAAATCGATCGTATCGACGAGATGAAGACAATTCGTGTTGGATAGTTTTCCATCTAAGGTAGTCTTGAGGGCGTAATCAGCCAAACAGTGACCTGAACACAAATTTTTAGAACTTTGAACACTATTTCAGCTCCTAAGATGAGGTCGGATGTTGATGACCTGAACATCAGAGTTCCTCATTTTGACGATACAGAACTTTCACATGTTGAGAACTTTTTCATTTGAGGCCATCTTTATTGCGTTTTGCATCGTGCCAAAATCAGGTGTCAACACATGCCCCCCCCCCCTGTTTTCTGGCAGAGGTTGCATGCCAGAAAATACGTTGCCTCGGGTATTTGTTTAAGCACGATGTCAACACTCCATCGGCCATCTATTTTTCTCAGGGTGATAATTATGTATCGGCCATGTTTGTGCTAAGGGCAATAATCGTATATCGGCCATTGCCTACTTAGGCTTCTTGCCACACACTTGGATGGTATTTCTTCAAGTACTTGCCATTGAGAGCTCGAGGTAACAATGCCCCTTGTATAGATTCCACCAAATATGAAATTCTAGGAACTACTCTTGCGATCCTAAAAGGACCTTCCCAAATTGGAGACCACTTCCCGAATTTTCTATCTCTTGAACCAATTGGCAGAATCACTTTCCAGACGAGATCGCCAACTTGAAAATTCTTCAACTTAACCTTCTTATTGTAAGCCCTTGCCAGCCTCAACTTGTCTCTCTCTCTATGGCCTTTAAAGCAGCCAAACGTTTATCGGCAACCTCATCAATATTGTCCATCATCAAGTTATAAAATTCTATTGCCGATAAATCATTTTGTTTGGCTATTCTCAAAGCATTCAGATTTACTTCCACTGGTAAAACATCCTCTTGACCATATACTAGCTCATATGGAGTCACCTTCGTAGCACCATGCCTTGAGATTCTATGTGCCCACAAAGCTTCAGATAACAACTCATGCCATCTCCTTGGATTATCCTCAATCTTCTTCTTGATGAGTTTGATTAAAATTTTATTGCTAGACCCAGCTTGTCCATTAGCTTGGGCGTAATACGGAGAGGAATTGAGCAGCTTTATGTTATAAGGTTCGGCAAACTCTCTGACTTGGTGTGACATGAAAGACGAACCTTGATCTGTAGTTAACGTTTGAGGAATACCGAATCTATGAATAATGTGCTCAGTTATGAATTGAATTACCTCAGTATGTGTCATGTTCTTAAGAGGTATTGCTTCAGACCATTTAGTGAAATAATCGGTTGCCACCAATACGAACGGATGCCCCTTTGAGGAAGATGGATGAATTTTCCCAATAAAGTCTAAACCCCATCCTCTGAAAGGCCACGGCTTGATAATAGGGTGTAACATAGCAGCAGGAGCCAATTGAACATCACCAAATTTTTGACAAGCTTCACACCCTTTATAATAACTGAAGCAATCATTAATCATAGTCGGCCAATAAAACCCAGCACGTTGCAATAACCACTTCATCTTGGGAGCCGACTGATGAGTGCCACAAATGCCTTCATGTACCTCTCCCATAGCAACTCTTGGCTGGTTTTCATCTAAGCACTTTAGAAGAACATCATCGACTGTCCTGCGATAAAGACCATCATCTCCCATTGTATACTTGAAAGCCATACGCCGAACAGCCCTGTCCACCCTTTCACTCGGATTGCACAAGTAATCAACAATGGGCTTCCTCCGGTTGGGATTGTCACCTGCACTAGATTTTATGTTGATGGTCGAATCAGTGGGTTCAGGTTCGGCCTCTCCCATACTGGCAAAACAAGACATCGGTCTTTGAGAGATATGAAACATGCCATGATCAACATGATATCCACATGCTTGTTGTGCCAACTCATTTGCTTCCCAATTGTCACGCCTAGATATATGGGCAATGCTAAAACAATCCAAAGTAGAGATTATATCTAGACATTTATCAAGATAAACATTAAGTGATTCGTCCAAACACTGAAAGACTTTGGATATTTAATGTACCACTAGTAACGAATCACCAAAAGCCTCAATATGTGTAACACCTATAGCACTTAACATATCTAGGCCGAATAACAAGGCTTCATATTTGGCCTGATTATTTGTGCAAATGTATTTTAATCGGCACAAGGCTTCGAAAAACAACACCATGAGGAGATATATAAACAATACCAACACCTTGCCCATTGCTACAAACTGAACCATCGAAATATAATCTCCAAGGTACTAAAGAAACAAGGTTTATATCAACATCATGTTTGTTATCAATCTGATGCTCAACAATAAATTAACAACGATTTTTCCTTTCATGGATTTTAGTGATTCATAAGCCAAATCGTGCTCAATCAAAGCATAAGCCCACTTGCCAATTCTACCACTAAGAATTGGCCTATGCAACATGTATTTAATGACATCGGTTTGACAAGCTATTATGCAAGCACTTGGTACTAAATAATGTCTCAATTTTGTGCAAGCATAATATAAGCACAGACATGATTTTTCAATAAATGTATACATTGTCCCAGTATCCAATAAGCGTCTGCTCAAATATGTAATAGAATGTTCTTTTCCTTCAGTTTCTTGAGTCAAAACAACACCAATAACACCTTCTTCTGGTGCAATGTAAAGCTTAAAGGGCTCCTTATGCTTGGGTGCTCTCATCACCGGAGGAGTGCACAAATAATTTTTTATCATATCAAAGGCTTCTTGCTGTTTTGCCCCCCCAAGTGAAATCAACATCATTCTTTAACCGAAGGATAGGAGTATACGCATCACCTTTCCCTGACAGATTAGCTATGAATCTCCTCAAGTAATTGACCTTGCCAAGGAACTTTTGCATATCTCTCTTGCATGTTGGAGCTTCCACTTTCTTTATAGCTTCTATCTTTTTGGGATCAATCTCTATGGAATCTTCATGAATAATGAAACCAAAAAACTTGCCAGCTGACACGCCGAATGCACACTTCAAAGGATTCATCTTCAGTCCATACTTTTTCATTCTTTCAAAAGCTTACGCAAATCGGCCAAGTGAGATTCAAAAGCATCCGATTTGACAACAATATCATCAATATAAACTTCAAGTATGACACCGAGTAAATCATGAAAAGTCAAATTCATAGCCCTTTGATACGTGGTGCCAGCATTTTTTAATCCGAATGTCATCACTGTCCATTCAAATAAACCAAGGAAACCAGGGCATTGGAAAGCTGTTTTGGACATGTCCTCTTCGGCCATAAAAAATTGGTTATACCCCGCATTACCATCAAGGAAGCTAATGACTTTATGTCCAGAAGCATCATTAATAAGCATATTGTCTATTGGCACGGGATACTCATCTTTGGGTGTAGCCCTATTCAAATATCTGAAATCAATGCATACCGTTAACTTGCCGGACCCCTTTTTCTCAACCGAGACAATGTTAGAAATCCACTCGGCATACCTGCAAGGTCGAATAAAATTAGCTTTAAGCAGGCGATCGATCTCTTCCTTGACCCGGTCATATGTTTTTGGATTAAACTTCTTGGCCGATTGTTTA
The DNA here is from genome assembly GCA_902687465.1 of Secale cereale. NCBI lineage: Eukaryota > Viridiplantae > Streptophyta > Magnoliopsida > Poales > Poaceae > Secale > Secale cereale. The sequence continues at coordinate 640,250,393 of LR738711.1, read as the reverse complement.
TACAGCCTAAAACCAACCTTTGTAGGAAACCGATGCTCCACTAGCTCTCGGCTTAAACCTGGCATCTCATGATATTCACATGCAAAGCAACAAACATATTATTTCAATAGCTCGATTAACTTAGCTTTACAATCGGCTTTCAAATTTTTGTTTACAAATGTCGGTCGAGTGACTGAACCATCTCCAATATCTATCTCTTCTAATGGATTGGCAGATGTAAAACCTTGTGCAAGTTTATCCATGTCATCTAACTCCTCTATAGATTCATACATATCGTTCTCGTTGGACCGATATTTTACAAGACGTTTTTGTAACCACTCTGAACTAGAATCCATTTAAACATATCATACCTTGGAGCCGACTGCATTCAGTCGGTTTTAAAGAAATGGGCACGAAACAATTCTTGGTCGCGCTGAGAAAATCAAACTCTGACAAGTCACATCCCGTCAAGCAAGTAGCATTAGGATGTTGCCAATCCACTGATGCATTGGCCAAAGCAACACATGACGAGTTATCCGCATGAATGACTTCCACTTCATCCTCAACCCACTGGATCAAAAACTAGTGCATAGTAGTTGGCACGCACTGGTTTGCGTGAACCCAATCACGACCTAGTATGACGTTGTAGTTACCTTGCACCTCTGCGACAAATAATGCAGTAGCCAAAGTTTTGCTTCCGACTGTAAGTTCCACATACATCACACCTTTGGCTTCAGTTTTCTCTTTGCCTTCAAATCCACTGAGCACCATATTCGTCTTTATCAATTCTTCATCGGGCAAACCTAATTTCTTGAAGACCGAATAGGGCATAAGATTTACCACAGCACCGCCATCAACAAGCATCCGATTGAGTGGTGATCCATTGATATGACCTCTGAGATACAATGGTTTTAGATGCGTTACTGGATCTTTTGGCTTCTCAAATATTGCATTTTTAGGGCCAAAATCCAGCCGAGCCACTTCCCCTTCATCTATAGCATGAAATTTCCAGCAGGTAAGTAATACACCATATTGATATCCATACCTTCGCGGACCGGTGTAGGCTCATAATCTAACATATCATCTTCCTCCTCGGGCGTGTTTATCGAAGCTGAATCAATAGATGGTGGGGACGATGTAATGGCGGTGGCATCGTCCTTCTCTGGTGGTGTAGGTGCTGCCGTGATGGATGTAGGAGCCACTTCACCCTGTATTTTCTTAGGCATCAATACTTGTTTCGTAGGTACCATAGGCCGAATGTTATTAAACAATTTATCTCTTCGCTTCTCGGCCTCTTGTTCAGCCATCTCTTGACTCCTTCACCTCTGTAGTTTCCTCTTTTGTGTCTTTGTTAGCCCTGGAGGACACCACTTTGGCTAAGTGTATTTAAGATCCCTCGTTTTCACCTAGCTGGTGCTTGCTTCATGATCATTAGCCGAGTGCTTTGGCGCGATAGCAAGTATCGGCTTAGTAGGATTGCTATGCACAATCGGCTGCTGTATGGCGAATGTTTTGGTGCCCAAGATAAGTGAGTCGGCATCTATTTTCTCCTTGCCTTTTCCTGACTCGGCTGTTGTAGCACTTGGTGACTTAACACGCCACACTTTCTTGCCATCCCCTTTTTTATCTTGAATTGGCCGAGTGACACCATTCTTTCGAACGGCCTCGTGTGGGATAAGAAAGTCTCTCATGAACGAGACTCCTTGATTCTGCCCAACTCGGATGGAAAGCATAAGGGGCCATTTGGGGTTGTCACCATCCTCTATTGAATTCTCCCGTGTAGTATGGCGCATAGGGGGGGGGGTGGAGGCATCCATGGTCCTGGCGCCCACGACCCATATGGCCTTGCATGATGCTGGAATTCTTCCCGAGGAGGTTATCTTGAACGCTTCAAATTTGATGACCGGTTAGAGCTAGAACCGGCCGCTTGATTGTCATATTTGGACAGCAACATATCAAAAGTTGGCTTGATTTTTTTGCGTTGTACTTTAGCTTCATTCCTCTTCCACTTGCCAACTTCTGGACTCTTGGGCTTGACAAATTTAACACGAGTATTTTCTTGCCCTTGCGGTTGCCCCCCCCCCGAGTGTAGGATTCTTGATGGTGATCTTGATTACTTCCTTGCCATCGGGTTGCTTGCCAAGCACAATCTGTCTCCCCAAGACCTTGTCGTCCTTCTTGTCTTTCCTGGGCTCACCAACAATGACATTAGTTTTATTAGCAGATTCGGCTACTTCCGGCCGAATGAGTAGTTTCTTCCCCTCCAAATCCATGGCGCTCATTGGAAAAGGTTGGTTATCAACTTGCATCTCAAAAAAGTTCAATCGTCCATCATTAATGGCTGATTGTATCTGTCGTCGAAAAACATTGCAATCGTTAGTAGCATGAGAAAAAGAATTATGCTACTTGCAATAATCACGCCGTTTCAACTCTTCAAACGGCGGTAAAGTATGAGATATTCTAATAATTTTGGCTTGCAGCAAAGCATCAAATATTTTATCGCACTTGGCAATGTTAAAAGTAAACTTCATCTCTTCATCACGATTCTTATGAATCGGTTTCAGATCATTGCAAGTAAATGGTTTGGCTTTAGACGGCCAAACAAGTTCAGTAGCATACATGTCACCCTCATTGTCCGAGTGATCACTATCATATTCAACCATGTTCATCTTTGGACGATCAACTTTATATCTATGCACTTCTTTGAGATCTTTGCTTCGGCTTTCCTGAGCCAAATCCGTTTGCAAGACTTGGTTAATATTTAAGAACTCATAGCCTTCTAGCTTTTCCCTAATGGGAGTCCTTAAACCACTCAGCACCAGGTCTTCCAAGTCTCTCTCGGTTATCACCAAACTATAACACCGGCTTTTTGTTTCTCTGAATCTCTTGACATAATCGGAGACCAATTCATCATGCTTTAGTTTAACCGATGTCAGATGTGACAACTTGAGTTCATTATCGCCGCTATAAAAATGATCATGTAATTTCTGCTCTAGCTGCGACCAAACCCGAATGGAACCATGTGGTAAAGAAGAAAACCATGAAAATGCGGTACCAGTTAATGATAAAGGAAACAAACGCACTTTCAATTCATTCAATGAGCCTACCTCACTCAATTGTGCTAAATATTGACTAACATGCTCCCATGTGGTTTTTGTGCCTTCTCCATTAAACTTAACAAAATCTGGAGTTTTATATCCTGGAGGGCACTGGATGGCATCGAAGTACTCGGGATACGGCTTTTGGTAAATCCGATTCCGAGATAACTCAACTCCAAAATTCTCTCGAAGCATCTTAGCCATCTCCTCTCTAAGATTAGCTAGACCATCATCCATAGTGGACGATGAAGCTTATGGCAACGGCGTAGGAGGAGTAAGGTTACTAGCGATAGGTGAAATTGTGGCATGTATGTCGACCCATAATTTGGTAGTGATCGAGTGGTTGTAGCTGTAGGTAGGGTTTGGTTCGGCGTTGCCACCGAACCTGGCATGCTCATGATAGGACTAATTGGTGCAGCCATAATCTGATTTGTATGAGTAGGATAATAAGCCACCGACATGGGAGGCGTGGATGCAATAGGTAAAGTCAGATTAGGGTTTTGCGTACTAGCAGCTACACCACCATTACCACTAGATGATTGAGATATATTTTTCTGAGCATTAGTATTTTCTATGAAAGTTTGATAGACCAGATTGTTACCATAAGCAATACGACTCTCAATCTCAGCCCACTGCTCATGAGAAAAGGTAGTACTCACACAGGGTTTAACCTGCTCGGCTTGAAGAGGAGGGAACTTGATTTCTTCAATCGGAGCGATGTTGCCTTGGCGATCCTTCTTGAACTTCGCAAGAAACTCCTGCAAATCCTTCTCTTCGCGTGCCTTCTTGTACTCCTCATAAACTTGGCGATGGTCAGCCGATATCTCATGAAGACTAGGCTTAATGATGTTATCGGCGTCTACCTCAGATGGCTTGGGAAGATCAGACATGATGGATGATGATGATTGATCTTCTTTCCCCAGCGGAGTCGCCAAAAAGTGTGTTGACACACGAACACGTCACGTGTACCCTCGACGCCAGGGGTGATGCACCGCAGCTCACGTCGAAGGAGGCCCGGCCAACAGCGCGATACGCAAGACAGTCGGCGGGCGCTTTTGAGACCCAAAACCCCGCGCACCCGGGAGGGACCCCGTCAGGGAGTGCGGTGGCAATGGGCTGCCCTAGGTCGATTTGCTCGCCCCAAGAGCCCCAAGATTCGCAGCTCTCAAACACGAAGAACAGCGAAGAACGAGAGAGAAAAATGATAGAGAGATAAAACATAGACTGAAAAAGTAGTATATTGATTTGTTCGATTGTGTGTTATTCAATCGGCCGTCACCCCCAACATATATATAAGGCGGCTGGACTTCCCGTACAAGTAAAGAATTCATCTAGGCTTTCCTTACAAGAAAATTACATCAATTCACGTCCTAGAGTCCTAGTTTTACTCCAACTCGGATTCAGCCCGAATCTGGTCCAAACTTCCGTCCTGCTTCTTATGCGGGTCGTGGAATTTGCATATGATCTCCGATTGGGAAGAAAAAAATACAAAATTTGTGCACCTCGACGTGATGAACAATTATCATGTTGATCATTTTTTCAAATAAGTCCATCTTGAATACTCCACGGGGTCATCTTTAATTTCGAGTCGGACTCGGTCATGTAGCTGACAAGACCGTCCGACTCTTGTAGTGTCTCTTCATGTTGTATACTACGTCGGATGATGATGACCCCAAAAGAAAAGTTGATTGCTTCGACGTTACGAACAACTCTTATGTTGAACACTTTTCGATCTGAGGCCATCTAGATAATTATTTGAGCCCAGCTTCAGCTTCTGGTCGAATTGGCCTTGGCAGTTTCCATCCCGGCAAGCTTTCCACCCCGGCAATCTTTTCCCGGCAAGCTTTCCACCCCGGCAAGCTCTTCACCTAGCAAGCTCTTCACCCGGCAAGCTCTTTGCCCGGCAAACTTTCTAAAACTATTACGTTTAAACTGGCTGCACCTTACGGGTCTTTTTTGTGGCAGTAAACGACTTCGGATGGAAACGAGCTCAAAAGTAATATTGACCGTTTCAACGAGACGAACAACTTTCATGTTGAATGTTTTTCGATTTGAAGCCATCTTCTGGGCCGAAACGGTCACGCAAAACACATGTTCACTCGCGCTACCCATCAATCATAGGTCGGGTGGGGTGCGTCACATCTCGCCTCGTGACAGGGCTGCACTCCGATAGCTCTAACTTTTGCATACGAACTCGGATTGGGACGATTTTTATATCAAAATCGATCGTTTCGACGAGACGAAGACAATTCATGTTGTATAGTTTTCCATCTGAGGCCGTCGGAGGGGCGTAATAAGCCAAACAGAGATCTGAACACAAATTTTTAGAACTTTGAACACTGTTTCAGCTTCTAAGATGAGGTCTGATGGTGATGACCCGAACATTAGAGTTCCTCATTTTGACTATACGAAACTTTCACATGTTGAGAACTTTTTCATTTGAGGCCATATTTATTGCGTTTTGCATCGTGCCAAAATCGGGTGTCAACACTACTGCAGTAACTCCTTCTGTGGTTGCGCTTCCCCACGATCTGCGCATGACGTGGGGATCGTGCATGGGGTGACCGCACCATGTTTGCGTCATCTCGTTGTTACAAATAGTAAAGAGGTGGTTCACGTTCTCCTCATAAAAAATAGAGGAAGTTGCGGGGGTGCGGCTCATTTACTAAGTGGATTCGGTTCGCCCCACGATCACGGGGTGCGAAACGATCATACCACGTGCCATCTGAACCCCAATCAGCCTGCCACGTGCCCCTCATGCATCGAGGAGGGAAGGCGGCGGACACATAGGGTGTGGGCTTTAACGCCGGGGCGGGAGGCCGGGCGCCGCTGATTGGAGCAGCGGGTCGGTCTTGTTTTCTTGAGTCTCCGGCGTTTGGACTGGTTGATCCGGGCGGTCGCCCTTCTACAAAGACGGGGGAGAGGGATAGTGCTCCCCCCACTCCACTCATCCTCTTCCAGTCTGATCTCTTCCCTTCCCAAGTTATGCCGAGAGGGCGTGGTCGTGGCCGTGCCCCTGCGGAGGCGACCAGGTCGTCCTCTCGTCAGAGGGTGGCGGCGGTCAAAGAAGAGCCGGATGCCCAAGACGAGGGCCATGCTAGAGGTAGAGGAGCCGGCCAGGGTTGCAGTCGGCGAGGAGGTCGAGGCAGAGGCGGCCGAGGTCGGGGGACACCCGCGTCGTCATCATCTCCATCTCCATCTCCTCCGCCGTCTCCTCCTGCCTCACCACGCGACCATGTCGGGGACACGGCGCCGGAGTTCATCTTATGACTGCGCGAGCCGCCGCGCAGTCGCCTCCGTTTTCCTGAAGCGTTCGCGAGGGTGTTGGAGGTCAACCAACCATCGAGGTTGAGGCTTCACGTGAAGGGGTGTTGCAATGGCGCCATGTGGGTGAACACAAAGTTCCCCGCTCTTCATGTAATGCTCCTCCGCCGGGGGTGGAAGACCTTCGTGCGTGCCCACTGCTTGATGAAGGGGCACGTCGTCTGCTTCAAGTTAGCCGAGAGCAATCTGCTCTCCGTCAAGGTCTTCGGGCGCTCGGGACACAGGCTAGGGTGCTGTGCGGAGAGCTCGACCGATGACGAAAACTCCTCCCCGAGCTACAGTGATGGGGAGGACAGCGACGAGGAGGGCAACAAGTGGGAGGATGATGGGTCTGACTAGGCATCAGACACACCGTCCCTGGGCAACGCCGGTAGCACCATCATCTACATCGCCAGCCCCTCGAACTTCTCGGGGTCGCCTCCTTGGGCGGCTGGCGTTGGGAGGCCGGAGAAGACAAAGAAGGTGGGCGGCGGCCATCATGTCAGAGTACGCGGGCACCAAATGCCTTCCTCGCTTATTTTCGGCCCCGCTGCCCCATCTTTCAGCTCTTCTCCTGGCGCCATGAACACCATCCTTCTTCGGGACGGCCACCGGGAAGTTCTCTTGGTGCTTTCTGCTGCTCGCACTACGCCTAGGTGCTCCCTTTGCCCTTTTGCCATCTTGTTCATTTCCTGAGGAGAGGGACAAGAAAGGGATTACGGGTACCTTATCTCTTTTCAGTTTTTAAGCCTATGGGACTTTGTAAGATTTAAATCTTGTAATCCCCTTGCTCATGTATGCATTCCGTATGAATTGTACTTGTTTACAATGTATTAATGGAGAGAAGGGTGTTTGCCGGGTTTTTTTGTGGGTGAGCAGGGGCCACACCAAGGAACGAATCCTTGTTACCTTAAGATAAACATCATACCCCGACAACAGGCCTTGCCGTCTTCCTGCTCTATAGCTCGACCACATTCACGCCCTTGGCGGAAGTAGGAGCAGAGTAGGATTAGGCCCTTCGTCTGCTCCTTTCCCATCACACTACTACCAAGTTCCGGTGCACAACAAAGTTTGTTGGATGCAGGGAAAAAAGGGAGCATGATGGTATAAGAGCGAGCGAAGTCTTGTACGTTCAAGTTTCATACGGAAGTAAGGAGTGGGGGATAAAAGACTTATCTGGTATTGTAGCCCCCGACAACCTTGTCTTCCCGGCGTTGGAGCGTCGGCCCGTCCTCTTTCTTCCAAACAGCTCAGCAGAAATCTCCATGCATCCCGTGAACAAGATGAGGGAAAGGAAACAAAGAGACGCATACTCGACCTCTATGCTAGGGGTTAGCCGCTGCCAAGCACTATCAACCCTAACAGAGAAAGAGACTTAACCTAGCATGCATGCTAAAACTTAAGGCGCCAGCGCTTCATTTATTTATGCTCAGGGTCCGCGCCTGGCTTTGTACGAAGGGTTACATGCCTTGCCGGCAAGGCTTGTACAAAAGGGTGGCTTGCCGGGGAGCCCGGCAACCGCGCCTTACGGGTAAAACTTGCGAAGATGTTCGATATTCCAGGAGTTGCTCACTGGAATACCATCTTCGGTCTCCAGGCGGACTGCGCCAGGCCTGGTGACCCGTATTACTCGATAAGGGCCTTCCCACTTCGGCGTCAACTTGATGGAATTCTTGGCCGACAGAACGCGCCGAAGAACAAGGTCGCCTTCCTCAAAGCTTCGAGCATGAACCTTGCCGCTATGATAGCGGCGCAAGGCTTGTTGGTAGCACGCTGCTCGCACAGCCACACGAAGACGATCTTCCTCGAGGAGCATTGTGTCATCTTGCCGCAACTGCTCTTGCTCAAGCTCATCATAAGCGAGCACTCGGGGTGACCCGTATGTGAGTTCCGTGGGGAGAACTGCTTCTGCCCCGTAGACGAGGGAGAAGGGTGTCTGGCCGGTGGCTCGATTTGGTGTCGTTCTGATTGACCAAGGAACAGCCTACAATTCATCAATCTAGTGCCTTCCGTACTTGTGCAGCCTGTCAAAAGTCCTTGTCCGCAGGCCTTGCAGTACTTCAGCATTTTCCCTCTTTGCATGGCCGTTGCTTCGAGGATGCGCAACAGAAGCAAAACAGACCTTGCTGCTGAGGTCTTGAATATACTGCATGAAGGTGCGGCTTGTGAACCGCGTGCCGTTGTCAGTGATGATTATGTTTGGTACACCAAAACGGCAAAGTAGGCCCTTGAAGAACTTGACGACTGATTGTGTTGTCACCTTTCTCACTTCTTCCACCTCTGGCCACTTTGTGAACTTGTTGATTGCAACGTACAAGTACTCAAAGCCCTCGACATCACGGGGAAAGGGGCCCAGTATGTCAAGCTACCAGACCGAGAATGGCCAGGAAAGAGGGATTGTTTGGAGAGCTTGAGCTGGTTGATGAAGTTTCTTTGAATGGAACTGACACGCTTCACACTTGGATACTAGTGCCATCGCATCCTGGAGGGTAGTGGCCCAGAAGAAACCTTGCCGGAATGCCTTGCCGACAAGGGCCCTTGACCCTATGTGGGAGCCACATATGCCTCCATGTATCTCTGCCAACAGCTTCAGTCCTTCCTCCCGGGGAATGCACTTCAATTTCACACCGTTCAGCCTTTTTCTGTACGAAACGTCATCGACGAACTGATACATGGCAGACCGACGGGCTACTTTCTCCGCTTCATCCTGCTCCTTAGGAAGCTCCCCGGTCTAGAGAAATCGGGTGGTATGTTATGCCCATGCCGGAGCCTGGGGCTCGACGGCAAGGACTAAAGGCACCTCCTCTGTCGTAGGAGAAATTGTCTCCGCGGTCAGGGCTCGACCCCCTGCCGGAGTATGTTGCCCTATGGTAGGCTCAGCGTCCCCGGCAACATCTTTGCCGGTGGCCCCTGGGGGCTCGGCGGGAAAGTACTTGCCGGGGCCTGATTTCCTTCGCTTGTTCTGCTCTGTCGATGGTTCAACGGATGGTTGAGTTAATCGAAGCACAAAAGTACCTGGTTCCACAGGTAGTTTGAGGGCGGCACGCTTTGACAAGTAGTCGGCAATGTCGTTCTCCACTCGAGGAACATGCTCTGCATGTATACCGTTAAAACCCTCCTCCAGCTTCCTCACTTCATCTACGTAGGCCTCCATCAATGGACTCTGGTAATCTTTGTTAACTTGCTTGACGACAAGCTGTGAATCACCTCTGACGATGAGCTGCTTGATTCTGAGGCCTGTCGCGATCCTGAGACTAGCAAGCAGTCCCTCGTACTCGGCAGTGTTGTTCATCGACATATCCCTAGGGAAGTGCATCCGGACCACATACTTGAGGTGCTCTCCGGTGGGTGCAACGAGTAGTACACCAGCACCGGCGCCTTGCAGCGAGAAAGCTCCGTCAAAGTACATAACCCAGCCGTGAATTGTTTCCTTGCCGGGGAGAGTGGTCTCCTAGATCTCTTCGTGTGGCGCTGAGGTCCATTCTGCAACGAACTCTGCCAAGACTCTAGTCTGAATTATTGAAGTGCTTTCAAACTTCAAACCAAAGCTCGACAGTTCCAAGGCCCATTCCACAATCCTCCCGGTCGCATCTGAGTTATGCAATATCCGCTGCAACGGGAGGCGGGTGACGATAGTAATTTCATGTGCTTGGAAGTAATGACGCAGCATCCTCGAGGCCATAAGGAGGCCGAAGAGCAATTTGTGCATACCGGAGTACCTCGACCTAGCCCCCTGCAAGAGGGAGCTGACAAAGTAAACCGGGTGCTGCATCATCTTCTTCTTTTGCACTACTTCATTGAGTTGTGTCGCTTCTGCCCCAGTGGTGTCGGGTTCTGTCGTTGTTATTACTTCTGCATTGACGTTTCTCTGAGCTACTAGCGCGGCACTGACCACTTGATTCGTCGCCGCAAGATATAGCAGCAACGGCTCTTGGGGTTTAGGCGCGACCAATATTGGTGTGGAGGAGAGCTATTTCTTCAGGTCTTGCAGTGTTGCTTCGGCTTCTGGGGTCCACTCCATTGGGCCTGCCTTTTTCAAGATTTTGGAAAAGGGAAGGGCGCGCCCGACAGATTTGGAGATGAATCTGCTCATGGCGGCAACGCAGCCAGCAAGCCGACGCACATCCTTGATCCGCCTGGGCGCCTCAATTTGCTCGAAGGCCTTGATATTGTCTAGATTCGCCTCAATTCCACGCTGTGACACAAAGAAACCGAGAAGCTTGCCAGACGGAACACCGAAGACACACTTCTCAGGGTTCAGCTTGAGGTTGATCTTGCACAAATTCACAAACATCTCTTCCAAATCCTATACGAGCATTGCCTTGTCCTTGGTTTTGACCACTATATCATCCATATAGGCTTCCATATTTCTATGTAGCTGAGACTCAAAACCAATTTGGACTGCTCTTGCGAATGTTGAGCGAGCACTCTTCAACCCGAAAGGCATTCATATGAAACAATACGTACCACATGGGGTGATGAATGTTGTCTTCTCTTCATCTTCTCTTGTCATGAAGATTTTATGATACCCTGAGTAAGCATCAAGAAATGATAACAGGTCACACCCGGCCATGGAGTCTACAATCTGGTCAATGCGCGACAACGACATGCCTTATTGATGTCTGTGTAATCAATACACAGTCTCCACTTCCCATTTGCCTTGCGCACCACCACCGGATTGGCCAACCACGTCGGATGGGGTACTCCTCTCACCAAGCCTGTCGCCTCCAACTTTCCTGGTTTCCTCTGTGATGAACTCTTGTCGTTCCAGAGCTTGCTTCCTGACCTTCTGCTTGACGGGGAGGCCAGGCAGCAAGATGGTGATCAATCACCTCCCTGGGAACGCCGGGGATGTCGGATGCTTGCCACACAAACACGTCGACATTCAGCCGCAGGAAGGCGACGAGCGCGTCTTCCTATTTGCTATTGAGGGCGGAGCTTATGGTGAAAGTCCCTCCCGTGCCATCCTCCTTGACGGACACCTTCTTGGTTTCTGGTGGTGCAACTCTAGATCTCTTGCTCTTGTCGGTGGACCTCTCTAGCACGTCCTCGAAGGGAGCGCTCCACTCCAAAGAGGTGCGCTTGCCGGAGTGGGTGCGAGAGGTGCGCTTGCCGGAGTGGGTGTGAGAGGTCTTACCGGTCTTCCTTCCTCCCGGGGCTTCAGCGGTAGGAGAAAGTGCCTTGGCGGTAGCCGCTGCAACTGCCTCCCGGTAAAGTTGATCAGCGCAGATCAGTGCATCCTTCTTGTCGGAGGGGACGGTGATGATGGACATCGGCCTAGGCATCTTTAGTGTATTGTATGCGTAATGTGATGCTGCCATGAACTTGGCCAATGCTGGGCGGCCGAGGATCCCGTTGTAAGGCAAGGGGATCTCGGAAACATAAAAACAACCCCCTCTGTCCTATAGTTCAGTTCGCCTACGAATGTCACGGGCAGTGTGACTTTACCCCACGGCTGACTCCTTCCCGGGTTGACCCCTTGAAAGGTGCCCGTCTCTTCGAGGTCTCCATCAGGAATTTGCAGCCTTTTGATCACAACGGGCGAGATCAAGTTCAGACCGGCCCCTCCATCAACCATCATTTTTGTCACCTTGAGGTTGCGTATTGTTGGTGAAACCAACAATGGCAAACACCCGACCATAGTTGTGTGCTACTTCTCGAGCTTGCGTTGTATTCCCTCGAAGAGGAAAGGGTGATGCAGCACTGAAGCGTAAGTATTTCCCTCAGTTTTTGAGAACCAAGTTATCAACCCAGTAGGAGACTACACGCGAGTCCCTCGCTCCTGCACAAACAAATAAGAACTTCGCAACCAACGCGATAAGGGGTTGTCAATCCCTTTACGGTCACTTACGAAAGTGAGATCTGATAGATAGGATAGTATAATATTTTTGGTATTTTGGATATAAGAACATAACGTAAAGATAGCAAAGTAAAGTAGATTGTAGATTGATATGTTGAGAATAGACCCGTGGGCCATAGGTTTCACTAGTGGCTTCTCTCATGAAAGCAGAATTCTACGGTGGGTGAACAAATTACTGTCGAGTAATTGATAGAAAAGCGAATAATTATGAGAATATCTATGCATGATCATTATATATAGGCATCACGTCTGTGACAAGTATACCGAAACGATTCTGCATCTACTACTATTACTCCACACATCGACCGCTATCCAGCATGCATCTAGAGTATTAAGTTCATAAAAAACAGAGTAATGCTTTAAGCAAGATGACATGATGTAGAGGGATAAACTCAAGCAATATGATATAAACCCCATCTTTTTATCCTCGATGGCAACAATACAATACGTGCCTTGCTGCACCTGCAGTCACTGGGTAAGGACACCGCAAGATTGAAACCAAATTCAAGCACTTCTCCCATTGCAAGAACTATAGATCTAGTAGGCCAAACCAAACCAATAATTCGAAGAGACTTGCAAGGATATTATAATCATACATAAAAGATTTCAGAAAAGAATCAAATATTTCTTGTAGATAATCTTGATCATAAACCCATAATTCATCGGATCGAGACAAACACACCGCAAAAATATTACATCAAATAGATCTCCTCGAAGACCGAGGAGAACTTGGTATTGAGATCCAAAAAGAGAGAAGAAGCCATCTAGCTAATAACTATGGACTCGAAGGTCTGTGGTAAACTACTCACAACTCATGGTGAGGCAATGGTGTTGATGTAGAAGCACTTCATGGAAGATCCCCCCTCCGGCGAAGCTCCTGAACAGGACCCAAGATGAGATCTCACGGGAACAGAAGGTTGCCATGGTGGAATTAAGGTTTTTTCTGTTGCTTTGATGTTTTCAGGGTACATGGGTATATATAGGAGGAAGGAGGGCATTGGGGGAGCCAGAGGGGGCCCACGAGGGTGGGGGCGCGCCCTGTAAGGGGGGCCGCCCTGGACCCTCCTGGCCGCCTCCCTCGTTCCCTCATGTGTACTCCAAGTCTTCTGCGTTGATATTGTTCCAAAAATAACTCTTGCGAAGGTTTCATTCCGTTTGGACTCCGTTTGATATTCCTTTTCTGCGAAACCCTGAAATAGGCAAAAAAACAGCAATCTGGACTAGGCCTTTGGGTTAATATGTTAGTCCCAAAAATAATATAAAATTGTATGATAAAGCCCATAAAACATCCTAGAAGGATAATATAATAGCATGGAACAATAAAAAATTATAGATACATTGGAGACATATCAAGCATCCCCAAGCTTAATTCATGCTCGTCCTCGAGCAGGTAAATGATAAAAACATAATTTTTGATGTGGAATGCTAACCAACATAATTTTCAATGTAATTTCTTTATTGTGGCATGAATGTTCAGATCCGAAAGATTCAAGACAAAAATCTATATTGACATAGGAAATAATAATACTTCAAGCATAATAACAAAACAATCATGTCTTCTCAAAATACCATGGCTAAAGAAAGTTATCCCTACAAAATCATATAGTCTGGCTATGCTCCCTCTTCATCACACAAAATATTCACATCATGCACAACCCCGGTTTCATCCAAGCACTTGGTTTCATACTCAATTTTTCAAACCTTTCAACGTTCACGCAATACATGAGCGTGAGCCATGGAGATAACACTATAGGTGGAATAGAGTGGTGGTTGTGGAGAAGACAAAAAGGAGGAAGATAGTCTCAAATCGATTAGGCGTATCAACGGGCTATGGAGATGCCCATCAATAGATATCAATGTGAGTGAGTAGGGATTGCCATGCAACGGATGCACTAGAGCTATAAATGTATGAAAGCTCAACAAAAGAAACTAAGTGGGTGTGCATCCAACTTGCTTGCTCACGAAGACCTAGGGCATTTGCGGAAGCCCATCGCTAGAATATACAAGCCAAGTTCTATAATAAAAATTCCCACTAGTATATAAAAGTGACAAAACATGAGACTCTCTATCATGAAGAACATGGTGCTACTTTGAAGCACAAGTGTGGCAAAAGATAGTAGCATTGTCCCTTTTCTTTTCTTTTTTCTTCTTCTTTTTTTTCTTTCCTTTTTTTTCTTTTCTTTTCCCCCCTTTTTGGGTCCTTTCTTTTTTTCTTTGGCCTTTCCTTTTTTTTTTTTCTTTGGGACAATGCTCTAATAATGATGATCATCACACTTATATCGATTTCCAACTCGATATTACAAGTCGATACTAGAACAAAGTATGACTTTATATGAATGCCTCCGGCGGTGTACCGGGATGTGCAATGAATCAAGAGTGACATGTATGAAAAAATATGCAAGGTGGCGTTGCCACAAATACGATGTCAACTACCTGATCATGCATGGCAATATGACAATATGAAGCGTGTCATATGAACGGAACGATCGAAAGTTGCATGGCAATATATCTCGGAATGGCTATGGAAATGCCATGATAGGTAGGTATGGTGGCTGTTTTGAGAAAGATATATGGTGGGTGTATGGTACCGGTGAAAATTGCGCGGTACAAGAGAGGCTAGCAATGGTGGAAGGGTGAGAGTGCGTATAATACATGGACTCAACATTAGTCATAAAGAACTCATATACTTATTGCAAAAATTTATGAGTCATCAAAACAAAGAAATCAACGCATGCTCCTAGGGGGGAGGTTGGTAGGAGTTAACCATCGCGCGCCCCCGACCTCCACACAAAGGTTGGCACTCAACAAATACCTCATGCTCTAACTTCGTCACATAGCGGTTCACCATACGTGCATGCTACGGGAATCACAAACCTTAACACAAGTATTTCTCAAATTCAAAATTACTCCACTAGCATGACTCTAATATCACCATCCTCATATCTCAAAATAATCATCAAGTATCAAACTTCTCATCATATTCAATGCACTTTGTATGAAAGTTTTTACGACATTCATCTTGGATGCCTATCGTATTAGGACTAGTTTTATAACCAAAGCACGTTACCATGTTGTTCTAAAGGACTCTCAAAAGGATATAAGTGAAGCATGAGAGATCAACAATTTCTACAAAATATAATCACCACCATGCTCTAATAGATATAAGTGAAGCACTAGAGCAAAACTATCTAGCTCAAAAGATATAAGTGAATCACATAAAGTGCTCAAAGACTATCTCTCTCTCTCAAAAGGTGTGTCCAGCAAGGATGATTGTGGCAAACTAAAAAGCAAAGACTCATATCATACATGACGCTCCAAGCAAAACACATATCATGTGGTGAATAAAAATATAGTACCGAGTATAGTTACCGATAGATGAAGACGAAAGAGGGGATGCCTTCCCGGGGCATGCCCAAGCTTTGGCTTTTGCTTGTACTTGAATTTTACCTTGGGGTGCCTTGGGCATCCCCAAGCTTAGGCTCTTGCCACTCTTTGTTCCATAGTCCATCAAAGCCATACTCAAAACTTGAAAACTTCACAATGCAAAACTTAGCCAAAATCTCATGAGCTCCGTTAGTATAAGAAAACAAACCACCACGCAAAGGTACTATAATGAACTCATTATTTGTTTATATTGGTGTTAAACCTACTGTATTACAACTTCTCTATGATTCATACTCCCCAATACTACTCATAGTTTCATCAAAATAAGCAAACAACACACAAAAACAGAATCTGTCAAAAACAGAACAATCTATAGTAATCTGTAGCTTTTGAATACTTCTGTAACTCCAAAAAATTAAAATAAATTGGTAAACGTGAGGAATTTGTCGATTAAGCATCTGTAAAAGAATCAACTAAATAGCACTCTCCAGTAAAATCCGGTGGCAAATCTCGTGAGCGCTAAAGTTTCTGTTGTTCACAACATGATCATATAAACTTCACACAAGTGTTCCCAAAGGTTCTACTTGGCACAAACACTAACTAAAACACAAAACCACATCTAAACAGAATCTAGATGCAATATTTATTCCTAAACAGAATAAAAAACAAATAAAATAAAATTGGGTTGCCTCCCAACAAGCTTTTTCTTTATAGACATTAAGATAGGCTTGAGAATTCGATGATGCTCACATGAAAGATAAGAATTGAAACTCAAAGATAGCATCATATAGCATGTGAAAGTCACATCTAAGTCTAACATACTTCCTACGCATAGGCATTTTATAGTAAAACAAATTATCTAGACAAGCAAGATCTAGAATATGCAAGGAAGAAGAAAGAAACAAGATCAATCTCAACATGAAGAGAGGTAATTTAGTAACATGAAGATTTCTACAACCATATTTTCCTCTCTCATAATAATTGTATGTAGGATCATATTCAAACTCAACAATATAGCTATCACATAACATATTATCAACACGATCCACATGCATGCGAAGTTGACACTCTTCCAAAATAGTGGGGTTAACATTAACTAAAGTCATGACCTCTCGAAACCCACTTTTATCAAAATAATCATAAGATAGAACATTCTCCAAATATGTGGGATCTAAAGTTGACACTCTTCCAAACCCACTTTCAATATCATTGCAAACATTATTATCAACCTCATATTCATCATGGGGCTTAAATAAATTTTCAAGATCATAAGAAGAATCACCCCAATCATGATCATTGCAACAAGTAGTGGACATAGCAATACTAGCATCCCCAAGCTTAGGGTTTCGCATATCATTAACACAACTGTCATTAATAGAATTTACAATAGTATCATTGCAATCAAGTTTTTCATTAAAAGAGCTATTGTGGATCACTTCACAATTTTCTTCTTTCAACACTTCATCACAATTTTGAGATTCACGAATTTGAAGCAAAACTCATAAAGATAATCTAGTGCACGCAGCTCACTAGCAATTGGTTCATCATAATTTGATCTCTTAAAAAGATTAGCAAGTGGATGAGGATCCATAATTTAGCAAGCGAAGATGCAAGCTAATAGAAGGCACATGGCAACACAAGCAAACAAAAAGGCGAACAGAAAAAGGGCGAATAAAACGGCAAAGGTGAAGTGGGGGAGAGGAAAACGAGAGGCAAAAAATGTAATGTGAAGGATAAGGGTTTGTGATAGGTACTTGGTATATGACTTTTGCGTAAGTCTCCCCAACAACTGCGCCAGAAATTCTTCTTGCTACTTCTCGAGCTTGCGTTTTATTCCCTCGAAGAGGAACGGGTTATGCAGCACAGTAGCATAAGTATTTCCCTCAGTTTTTGAGAACCAAGGTATCAATACAGTAGGAGAATACGCGCGAGTCCCTCGCACCTGCACAAATAAATAAGAACTTCGCAGCCAACGCGATAAGGGGTTGTCAATCCCTTTACGGTCACTTACGAAAGTGAGATATGATAGATAGGATAGTATAATATTTTTGGTATTTTGGATATAAGAACAGAAAGTAAAAACAACAAAGTAAAGTATATTGTAGATTGATATGTTGAGAATAGACCCGGGGGCCATAGGTTTCACTAGTGGCATCTCTCATGAAAGCAGAATTCTACGGTGGGTGAACAAATTACTGTCGAGCAATTGATAGAAAAGCGAATAATTATGAGAATATCTAGGCATGATCACTATATATAGGCATCACGTCCGTGACAAGTAGACCGAAATGATTTTGCATCTACTACTATTACTCCACACATCGACCGCTATCCAGCATGCATCTAGAGTATTAAGTTCATAAGAACATGGTAATGCTTTAATCAAGATGACATGATGTAGAGGGATAAACTCAAGCAATATGATATAAACCCTATCTTTTTATCCTTGATGGCAACAATACAATACGTGCCTTGCTGCCCCTGCTGTCACTGGGAAAGGACACCGCAAGATTGAACCCAAAGCCAAGCACTTCTCCCATTCCAAGAACTATAGATCTAGTAGGCCAAACCAAACCAATAATTCGAAGAGACTTGTAAGGATATTATAATCATACATAAAAGATTTCAGATAAGAATCAAATATTTCTCGTAGATAATCTTGATCATAAACTCACAATTCATCGGATCTCGACAAACACACCGCAAAAAGATTACATCAAATAGATCTCCTCGAAGACCGAGGAGAACTTGGTATTGAGATCCAAAAAGAGAGAAGAAGCCATCTAGCTAATAACTATGGACCCGAAGGTCTGTGGTAAACTACTCACAACTCATGGTGAGGCAATGGTGTTGATGTAGAAGCACTCCGTGGAAGATCCCCCCTCCGGCGGAGCTCCGGAAAAGGCCCCAAGATGGGATCTCATGGGAACAGAAGGTTGCGGTGGTGGAATTAGGGTTTTTTTCTGTTGCCTCAATGTTTTCAGGGTACACGGGTATATATAGTAGGAAGGAGGGCATCGGCGGAGCCAGAGGGGGCCCACGAGGGTGGGGGCACGCCCTGGACCCTCATGGCCGCCTCCCTCGTTCCCTCGCGTGTACTCCAAGTCTTATGCATTGATATTGTTCCAAAAATAACTCTCGCGAAGGTTTCATTCCATTTGGACTCCGTTTGATATTCCTTTTCTGCGAAACCCTGACATATGCAAAAAAAACAGCAATATGGACTGGGCCTTTGGGTTAATAGGTTAGTCCCAAAAATAATATTAAAGTGTATGCTAAAGTGCATCAAACATCCTAGAAGGATATTATAATAGCATGGAACAATCAAAAATTATATATACGTTGGAGACGTATCATTGTGCGATCAGGGTGATCCTCGGTGTCAAAAATGATAGGTGTGCTGGACCACTTCAGCGACTTTTGGGCATCGAACGACGGTTCCACTACTGTGATCTCATGCGCCCACTGCTTGAGCTGGCGGTGAGAGGTGTGGAGGGAGGCACCGCCATCGATGCACATGGCCTCCGTAGCTTTCTGGAATCTTGCTCGCCGGACTCGTCATCCTCATCACGATCGTCATCTTCTCGCTTGTTGTCGCGGCCTTGGGCGGGCCTTTCTTGTTGGTTGTCTTTGCCGCGGCGGCCAGGCTGGCCGCCATGTTTCTTGTCGGATCCCTCAGCACCATCCTGGCCCTTCTCCTTGTCCCGCCTTTCATATTCGGCTTTCTGTTTCTCTGCGAGCTGCTCGACTTGCCGGTAGTTCTAGAGGTCATGGCCCTTGGTGCGGTGGATCTTGCAGTATCACTTGTCGAAGCTTCCTGGCTTCTTGGCAGCTGCCAAGGACCGGCAGGAGACACACCCGGCAACTTCCTTGCTAGGGTCGTCTGCCTTGGCTTTCTTGGCAGCGCGGGCATCGTCGGATCCCCCGACGGCAAGCACGGCCTTGCCCTTGCGTGTCCTGTTGTGGCGTCGGCCCTTCTTCGCCGGGGCGACGCCGTCTTCGTTTGAGGAATCAGTTTCCACACCGGCGTCTTCGTCGAGGTACTTCCTTTCCTCTTCGGCCCGAGCGCATCTGTCGGCCAGAACGTAGAGTTCGGCCACATCCTTGACCTTATTCATCGCCAGCTCTTCACGCATCTTGAGGTTACGCACATTCTGATGGAATGCGCTGATGACGGCGGCGGGATGAACATCTGGGATGTTGTGTTGCACTCGGCTGAATCTCTGTATGTGCTTGCGCAGGTTTTCACCTTCTTTCTGGGGGATGACATGCAAATCGCTTGCTCGGCCATGAGCCTGGTGGCCTCCCGTAAAGGCGCCAACAAACTCATGGCACAGATCCGACCAGGAAGAAAGAGAATCTACTGGCAAGTGCATCAACCATGACATGACGTTGGGTTTTAGCGCCAACGGGAAGTAATTGGCGGGCACCTTGTCATCACGTGCTCCGGCGGCCTGCATCCGGCGGCCTGCATCGCGATGGTGTAGATGCTGAGGAACTCTGACGGGTGAGTCATGCCATTGTACTTCTCGCCAATGTCGGGCTTGAATGTGCGGTGAGTGGGCCAATGGAACTACCGCAGCTCACGGTTAAAGGCTGGACAACCTACCTCGTAAGGTAAGCCTCCAAAGCCTCCTGATGCTGGGTGGTACGTAGTGGGCCCTACCCGCCTATCCGACTGATCGCGTGCTTCACGCCGGCGCTCGATGGTAGTTCGAGCGCCTTCATGGGCATGCTCCTGAAGAACTTGGCGCTGATCGCGGTGGGTCCACGGGTCGGACGACGCTATGGAAATGTTATCACAAGCATCGTCCTAACGGACCGGTGCCCGTGGTAACTGGTGAGGAGGAGGAGAATGCACCGTGGCTGCGGCGCCTCCGGTTCTTCCACCACTGGCGTGCGGTGGCTCGATAGAGCGTCAGCCTGAGGGCCCGCTGGCCGCGGCTCATCTTTGTTAGCGATGGCGATGAGGCTCCGGATGGTGGCTCTCCACTCGTCGAGCTTCTCCGCAGCAAGAGGGAAGTCGAGGAGCAACTGTGCGCGCTAAGTCCTCTGCCGGTGTGGGCGGCGGCAAAAGCTGCATGGACTGTGACGCGCTTCGACCTCTAACCATGTTAGAAGGAGCTCTATCATGGCCCTGCAACTGTACGCCGCTTTCGCCAGCACCTCGGCGAGCATGTTAATCTTCTACGCCCCGCAACTGATGCGCGGGGCTCTTCCCGCAGCGCCGCCCGGGGTCATCAGCGTGGCGACGTTGCTCATCATGCACGACCTGGGAGGAGCGCGTTGTGGGCGCCGGCGTGGGCGTCTTGGAAGTCGCCGCGCTGCTTGTACGTGGCACGACGCCGCTCTTGGAGGGCCCCACGCCGCCTGCGGGGGGTCCGGCTCCGCCTTTGGACTTCGCGGCGTGCGACTCGTCGTCTTGTGCACGAACGACGCCGCTCGCCAAGCTTCGGCTGCTGGAGCGACGTGGGTGTTCACGGGCCACACACCGGGTCCCATCCGCGACCACCTCGTCGCTAGCCCGCACCAGCACGGGCCGTTCGGCTCCAGATGAACCGATCATTGTGATCGTCTTCTTCTTGGGATCCATGGCAATGAAGTGATGCTAAACTAACTACTAGACCGGATTTTCACAACTGAGATCCCCTACCTGGCGCACCAAAGATGTCGGGGAAACGATACCTATGGGATCACTAGGATCACTTCCACGGTTGGCGGGCGCGGAGTTGTGCAAAGAGCGGGTCTAAGAGTCAGTACATGGATCGTTTACCAAGGTTCGGGCCGCGAGAATGCGTAATACCCTAGTCCTGCTTTGGTGTGTATTTGCGTGTTCTTGACTTCTTGAACTAGCTATGGTGCATGCCTAGTCCAAAAGATCTGAATCCTCCTCCAATATGCCTCGGGCCTCCTTTTATAGTCAAAAGGGGCTGCCACAGTGGCACACAGGAGGTGGAAAGGTACACAGTGTACAAGCTTATCTCATGCCATTACGGGACAAGACGCATTAAATGTGCTACTTAGGTGTCCACTTGCTTTATGAGGGATGGGAGTGAGGCCCGTCCCGTTCGCTTCCGCTCTGTCTGGTTGCGACATGGGTACCTGCCTGGGCTAGTGGTTCGGTCACCGAGGAGGCGACGATGGGGCGGAAAGGGCTTGCCGCGGTCTTGCGTCTGTTTCCGGCAAGGGTCTTGCCGAGGCCTTTGTGAGCGCCCTTGGCAAGAGGCTTGCCGGGGCTTCGGGGTTGTCTTTGGCAAGGAGCCTTGTCGGGGCCTCGTGGGCATCCTCGGCAAGGAGCCTTGTGGCCTTGTCTTCTGGTTCTCATCTGGGATTCGTAGACCCTTTGTCTTCACAAAGATCTGCATGCCATCACGCAGGCGCCTCCCGAGCCTTGGTTCGAACACTGTTTATGATGTCGGAGCTCCTAGGCTCAAGGGTGGCTGCAACGGAGGCGTTGGGTGAGTTGCCCCGGCCAGGGTTCTTGTCGGGGTCGCACAGGCCGCCCCGGCAAGGGTCTTGCCGGGGGAAGCCTATCTTCTTGCTTGGCCTTCTTGCACCACTGTCTTGGCGCTACTCTGGTAGCCTTGTGCTTCGGTTTCCCTCCTCTGCCTTGTTATGTGTGGCTGTAGGCATGGCTCTGACTGCCCGTGCACAAGTAAGGGTTTCAAAGGAGCGCCCCTACCTTTGTACACTGACAAAATAGGCTTTCAATTAGTAGCGGCAATACAACACTGTATTTTCCAGCCAGTTCTACTTTCCCGATTTATTTATGCTAGGTATAGTGTACCCCTTTTATTTACACTACGATATGCCTAGTTGTTGTGTGCTCTTGTTATCATGGTTTGGCAATAAACTTTCCATGCAGTATATTATCAACTTGTCATCTGCCGACCATCCTTACTTCTAGAGCTCCCAACAGGGAGCCTATTTTTTTTTGTAGTTGTGCCAGATTATATTAATGCACGCACCATATTACAACACACATGGGCTCTCCTATCAGAATCCAATGATATCACACAAGGGTTAACACGGAGCCCCTATTATATTAGAATATCCTCTGCATTACAAAGATAATCTCACTACTATTTATGTTTTCATGCTTCTCAGATATTGTACGTTGTCACAATTAATATGAGAATGCAGGCATCAGAAGAATATTACAGAACAATGCAATGACTAACAAACTTGGCACCAAGGCATTGAGTTCCATTCAGGATGCAATGAAACTCATACTATCCCCACCTGCAGATTCTTGTTCAGAATATGATCCTAATGACTATTATGACCTCGAGGAGTCGAAGAAAGATGGCCTATCATACTCACCCATCAAGGTGCCTGTTCCAATTTGATAAGGTTTTATTGATTGCATGCATCATGCATAAGGTGTCTTGCATTTCTTCTACTTCGTTGCACCGCCATCTGCTTAGTTTAGTCATCATAGATGTCAAGATGCCATACCCATCCATTATCAATACATGTTCCATCTATCATCACACCATGTTTTCTCACTCAAATGTTGTTCTTGTGCATCAGACATCAAAAAGGAAGAGGGTGACTGCCGAACCTGAAGGAGCACCAGCAAAGTCCTTGAAAAATGTGGTGGTGCCGGAGAAATAAGATAGCACCCCACTTATATTTCCTCTCCAACCAGTGACACAAAACGTAGGACCGACTCCAACAGACTGTACCCATACTTCACTGGCCACACCACTAGACCCACCACACATGACCTGCACTCCAGCAAAAGGTATGCCGATTGCAGTTTCCATAGCACCAGCCGTACCATAGAAACATCCCGCTTCAGCAAAAAGTACAACAAGTCCACAGGCCGAAGACCTATCCCAACTGCAGAGATGGCCAATTTCCGCATATTGGAACCCCATTCCGGTTATTCACAGTTTAAAAGACAATGCTTTCGATGTTGTTAGGAACTACGTGCATATATTCCCATCATGGGAAGATTATAGTGAAGACAAACACCATTTTCACATCTTCGTGTCCCACTTACGTGTAAGTGCTATTATTCATGGTGATTATTTTCATGTTTTCTGCTGATTGAACACACCACTGATTTACATTACATTATTGTAAGTAGGCGAGGGTCAATCTGCATAGTCATGACAAGCAAAGCTTGCTTGCGCTTTTGAAGGAAGCATTGCAGCAGTATCTGTGTTACCTGAGGAAAACTCACTTTAATGGCAAGTCGATAAATGAATTTCCGGTGAAGTCTCCTATGCTAAATTTAGAAGACATTGAATAGAAAAACATTGTTATGCACTGATCTCATTCCTAGGATGAGGTACTGTCTATGATATCACATGACAATTTTAACTTCTACTTTTCAGCATGTGCCTTACCGATTTCTTTTGCAGGAAATCTGCTCGAAGAGGAATTCCGGTTTGAAAAGGACGACGAGATATCGCAAATATGATGCTCATTGCTTTGCTCTTGTTGGTACCTGTTGTCCTATATAACTGTACTTGCATTCATACTTGGTTCATTATGTGACAGCAATATGCATGAGAGCTTGCTTATCAATTGTTCACTCCAAATTATCACATATGTATTAATGGTTACATTAATGTAGAATATACCCAATGCCAATTAAATAGTTTAGCTCTGCACTGTTCTTCTAAGTACCTGTTATCCTTCATGTACAATCACACTGCAGCTTATTTTCATTTGCCCTCCATTTTCTACACATCAAATCTATATTTACTCTTACCATAAGGTTGGATAAAACCAATGGTACTGCAGAAGTTTAGCTCTGCATTGCTCGTGGCAGTACCTTTTGCATGTATCGTTGTACGTACATTTATAGCTAGTTGGCTATGTAGCATCACTCTTCATCTTATCTTAAATGTTCTCAATTTTTTCTTATATTATCACATCTATATTTACTCTTAACAAAATGCAGAATAAAGGAACTTCTTATGAAGAAGATTATGTGGTAAACTTCTTGAATTGCCCCACCATCAGCATGGACAAGGGCTTTACAGTGTCGGTCTTCACCATAATGCAATTTTGTCCTTCTGAAGCCTTCAAACTTTGTTGTGTATATTTGGTTAAGCATAACTTCAAGAGTTGTTTATTATTGGTGTTTGCATCAAATTGCATGTTTAAAGTTTATTATGAAGTTCATAAACATAAGTTTGTCCTTCTCAATTTAAGTTTTTAGCTGTACAACCAAGTTCCTTCTTCATACCATGTAAACTAAACTATACAGAGCAAGTGATCTTCTTTTGCACTGCATGTATGCATCTATTCTTGATCTGTAATCCAGTGGTGTTGTGAAATTACCCACTACAACACAATGTCATATTCTACAATGTCTTAACTATGAACAATGTCATATTATTCGAGTATTATTTAAACCGTCTCTTTATTTGCCAATCTGAAATGGGATAAATTGAGAGCACACTAACCATTGATACTTATGTGTTCTTTAGCACTGCATGTATGCTTGAGTTCTTGATCTGTAATCCAGTGGTGTCGTGAAGCTGCCAACTCCTTCACAGGGTCATTTTCTGCCATGTCTTAACCTGAACAATAACATATTGTGTTAATGCTATTTTAAACTGTGTCTCTTTATTCACTGATAAGAAATGTGATGAATTGCCAGCACTGATACTTATATGTGCAAAACCTCTCATCTGTCTGCTTGTTTCTCTTTCAGAGTGATACCTCTGGCCCCATGAAGAACTGCCACAATGATAGTTAGACGAACCCATTGCATGTCCCTCTAACATATATTGCAGGGAAGAAGGCAACACATATTGGAGATAGCAATACAACTCCAAAGTCATGTCTTGATGTAGCATTGAAGTTACTCGCTAATGGCAGTGACACAAGCTCGATGAAGTCGCCACCTGAATCTGTAAAACTTCTTCAGTCTCAACTTCAAGCATGGAAGATCAACGAGAAGTCCAGTGCGTCCATTGATGCTATGCAGCAAGAGTTGGAGGATGCAAGCGTCAAACAAGCGCAGTCTCATCAACTTCCTCAGCTGCTTGCGCTGCAGCTCCTGAGCAGGGCTAACCTTTCTTGAACTCAATTGAAGTGATGTCGGTTTTGTATATTATTTTGTCGGTGTGTTTATTTGTACTGGTGGCGATATTTGATACCTAGTGTATGTAATCTGCTGTCTGCTTGTGCTTTATTATCACTGGTGGCAAACTTTGATGCCCAGTGGATGTAATATGCCGTAATTTCTTTATTGTATAGTCTAGATTTTTTCTTATTATGATACTGCAGTTATTTTACTGCATATGTATCATGTCTTCGCTCTAAAGTAAACGGGCGAAAACATAAAATTATGATACATAATCGGGCCGACATGATGGGTTGCATCGTGGGCCTAGTCATCTCTGTCCGTTAACATGCCTAAATGTAAACTGGCCCACTAGTAGTTTCGTGCCTTTAAGAGGGCCGAAATAGACCCCGACCCATGATTGTGCTAATCACATCACGGGCCCGTTAACAGGCTAAAATTCTCTCGGTCCTTGTTTGGCCCAACCAGATTATCGGCTATGAGCAGGCCGGATGCAAAGCAGGCCGTAATTAGGCCCAACTATATGATGGGCTTTTAGCAGGCCGATATAAATATAGGGCCGAAATGTTAAACGAGCCTTGAACAGGCTGAAACTAATATGAGTCCATACTATTTAATGGGCCTTTAGCAAACATAAATCCTAACCGGGCCTCAAGGGCCCAAAAGCACATCATCCAGTTGACGGACCGAATCTAATATGGGCCATAATTTATCCCATAGATTGATAGGCTCTTAAAGGGTCGGGTCTGATATGGGCCGTAATATGGCCCAAAACGTGGTAGGCTATTAACAAGCCGGATATCTTATGGGCCCATATTAGGCCCAGAACATGGCAGGTTATTAATGGACCGGATCAAATATGGGCCGGCATTTGGCCCAAAACATGACAACCTCTTAACGGGCCGGCCCACTAGTGTCTTGAAAATCTTTTGGGCCTTTAGCTGGACCGGCTGTTATGGTTTGCTAAATCTTGTGGGCCATTAGCTGGGCCGGCCCATTAGGGTCTCCAAAATCTTGTGGGCCTTAGTTGGGCCGGCCCATTTAATCTTTATGGGCCACTTTTGGGCCCGTCCACGTGTCAACATATCATAGGCGCATCTCGCCCATTGGATGAGTGACATCTGTGCCAATGCGGAGCTGACACGTGGTCCCTTCGACCAATGAGAATTTTACACGTGGAAAATCCCCATTGGTTCTAGCTGTTAACGAGTTATTGGATCCAAAACCAGACCCGATAGGGTTAACAGCGTGCCATTACAGTGGATGCCACATGTCAGTTACCCTTCACGAAAGCACTTCCATGATGCGGCATTTATCGTCATGGAAGTGAACACTTCCGTGATGATAATTTTGGTATTGTCATGGAAGACATCTACGACACCACATGTATGACTATCTTGATTCTGTTATAAAATCTGAAGGAAATATGCCCTAGAGGCAATAATAAAGTTGTTATTTATATTTCCTTATATCATGATAAATGTTTATTATTCATGCTAGAATTGTATTAATCGGAAACTTAGTACATGTGTGAATACATAGACAAAACAGAGTGTCCCTAGTATGCCTCTACTAGACTAGCTCATTGATCAAAGATGGTTATGTTTCCTAACCATAGACATGAGTTGTCATTTGATCAACGGGATCACATCATTAGGAGAATGATGTGATGGATAAGGCCCATCCGTTAGCTTAGCACTATGATCGTTTAGTTTTACTGCTATTGCTTTCTTCATGACTTATACATGTTCCTATGACTATGAGATTATGCAACTCCCGAATACCGTACGAACACCTTGTGTGCTATCAAACGTCACAACGTAACCGGGTGATCATAAAGATGCTCTACAGGTGTCTCCGAAAGTGTTCGTGGTGTTGGCATAGATCAAGACTAGGATTTGTCACTCCGAGTGTCGGAGAGGTATCTCTGGGCCCTCTTGGTAATGCACATCATAATAAGCCTTGCAAGCAAAAGACTAATGAGTTAGTCACGAGATGATGTATTACGGAACGAGTAAAGATACTTGCCGGTAACGAGATTGAACTAGGTATAGAGATACCGACGATCGAATCTCGGGCAAGTAACATACCAATGACAAAAGGAACAACGTATGTTGTTATGCGGTTTGACCGATAAAGATCTTCGTAGAATATGTAGGAGCCAATATGAGCATCTAGGTTCCGCTATTGGTTATTGACCGAAGATGAGTCTCGGTCATGTCTACATAGTTCTCGAACCCGTAGGGTCCGCACACTTAACGTTTGATGACGATCGGTATTATGAGTTTATGAGTTTTGATGTACCGAAGGAGTTTGGAGTCCCGGATGAGACCGGGGACATGACGAGGAGTCTCGAAATGGTCGAGACGTAAAGATCGATATATTGGACGACTATATTCGGACATCGGAAAGGTTCCGAGTGATTCGGGTATTTTTCGGAATATATGGGCCTTATTGGGCCATATGGGAATAGAGGAGAAAGGCCAAAAGGAAGGAGGCGCCCCCCCCTCTGGTCCGAATTGGACAAGGGGTGCAGCCCTCTTTTCCTTCTCCCTCTCCACCTCTTTCCTTCTCTCCTACTCCGGAAAGGAAAGGTGAATCCTACTAGGACTTGGGAGTCCTAGTAGGACTCCCCACACTTGGCGCGCCCCCTCTAGGGCCGGCCTCTCCCTTGCTCCTTATATACGGGGGCAGGGGGCACCCTAGGACACACAAGTTGAATTATTTTAGCCATGTGCGGTGCCCCTTTCCACAGAAACACACCTCGGTCATACCGTTGCAGTGCTTAGGCGAAGCCCTGCGCCGGTAGATACATCATATCTGTCACCACGCCGTCGTGCTGGCGAAACTCTCCCGTGAAGCTCAACTGGATCAAGAGCTCGTGGGACGTCATCATGCTGAACGTGTGCTGAACGAGGAGGTGCCGTACGTTCGGTGCTTGATCGGTTGGATCGCGAAGAAGTTCGACTACATCAACCGCGTCACTTGACGCTTCCGCTCCCGGTCTACGAGGGTACGTAGACACACTCTTCCCCTCGTTGCTATGCATCTAGTAGATGAAAAAATTGAAAATACTACGTTTCCCATCAAAATCGTCATGGATGTACATGCATGACAGAAAACGTGACCTACTGTGACAAACACGTATTATCACGGAAGTGTTTTTTTGTAGTGTTAGTATAAATCTGTGACGCCCGAGACCGATGCTCCAGAAGACTTCCAGTTATTCCGGGTTTCACCGTGTGTTTCATTGTGCTTGCTCTATTTATTTATTTTGCACTGCATCATGTCATCATGCTATCATGTCATTAATTTTTAAAACTCAAATAAATAATTGTATGGATCTTCGATCCATTTAAATCGAGGGAATTCACGTGGTGATTTCTCTTTATAACATATACTCCCAATATTTATAGGGAGCTAAAATAAATATTCCATTGATGTGGGATTACCTTTGACACACTTGCAAATAATTCCCCATGCCTTTGTCAACTCGCATCTTGAGCTCAAACTTTGCCCATAAATTCTTTCATCACTCTCCGGAGCTCCACCAAAAATCCGAACATTTTTGGACACTTCAAAAACCAAGTCCTAGTTCAAACTATTTGAATTTAATTCTAATAAGTTTGAATTCAAACTTCACTCCCATGCCCACTTGTAATTTTCTTGGATCATGCTCATTTTGATGATTCCGGGAGGATTAACCCCGTGTCCTTACACCATCCCTAGCACCTCCTTACTTCTCTTTTCTTCTTGTTTGTTTTTCTGCTTTGGGAGAACAGTAAGAAAATAGAAGAGGAAGAGAGAAGCCCAGCCAGGCACCCGTTCCAGGCCGGCCCAACTGCCCCGAGGCCCAGCCGTAGCCCAGCCTGCTCCCAGCAGTCAATTCGGCCCAGGCCGACCCAACCTCTCTCTCCCTCTCAACCCTAGCCCGATCGAACCTCCTCTCGCTTATCCCCTCGTTCCCTTCGTTCTCCTCCTGCGCCGCACACGCAGGCAGTGCCGATCCCCTTGGCCTCGACCCCGCGCCCCCGCACCTCCTCCTCGCTCCCCTGCCTCCTTCCTCCTCATCGAGCCACGCCACCACCTCCCTCATCCGGACGCGATCTGCTCCTCTCCCTCTCCCTCGTTCCCTCGAGCGCCGCCCAGGCCGCCGCACCATGGTGCCCCCAGGGATCCGTCCGCATCGCCTCATGCCTCCTTGCCGGACCGGGCCGCTCCAAGTGCTCCGCTGGCGGCCTCACCTGCATCCCTACGCGACCCCGACGCGCTCATCACCACGACCGGCCCTGCCGGAGCTCCATCCCACCGCCGTGCCATCTCCGTTCTCGCGTCGCCCCTTGACGCCACCACGCTGGGCCGCATGCGCGCGTGCCGCTGGAGTCCTCAGCACCACCATCCTCGTGTTGCATCGCCGCCGCTGCCGGATCTTGCCTCCTCCGCCCGGCCCCGTGAAGCTCTTCCCTGACTACTGCTGCCTTGCTCTTTGGCGAGAAGACAAGGAAGCCAAGCCCTGCATCGACTCGCTGCTGCCCCTGCCTCCTTGCTGCCCGGCGAGCTTCGCTCGACCATACCGTGGCCGTGACCGAGACCACCGTCGCTTTATTGCTGTTGCTGTTTCGCCAAGGGCCTCGGATGCGTCAAGTTCCTCGCCGTGTACAGCTACCGTCGCCAAGACCCGAGACCGTCAAGTACCACTCTCATCGACCCCAAAGAGCTCGGATTCGTCAAGTTCATCTACGTAGCGTGTACGTCTACCGCTGCCATGGAATCGCCAAGGCGACAAGTACCACTACGACGCGACAAGTACCACGACGACCCGAACATCTATAGAAAACGAGTACAACTACCATCGCCCCGAAGACGTTGGATGTCAAGTACCTCTCCGAAATGAAACAAGTACGACTACTTCCACTACCGTCGACCTCAGAGACCCGTGGACGTCAAGTTCCTCTACCGATGACCCGAACGAACTCGAACCGTGTACGACTACCGTCGCGAGAACGACTACTTCCCTCGACGACTCGATCCGCCTCGAACCCACGCTTCAAAGGTATAACGCCGAGACGACGCCCGTGGAACGAATGCATGTTGCATGAGATGTTCCCCTTGTTTGCACCGTGCCCGAAGCGTCGCTTGCGATGCCCCTCGTTTGCCTTGTCACCAATCCGTGGGAACCCGGTAATGGGATCACCCCACCTATCTCTTGCATGGCACGCTCTCGCTCCTTTCTTTTGCACCGGTGTCTCGACGAGCTACCGAAAGCGGAATGTTGTCGTGACATCATTTTCGGTTATCGCCGCCGTGGCACCCCTTTCCTTCCACCACAGTGACGAAATGCTCCATATCGTCTTCATGTCAACTTTTAATAAAAATTGCATAAAACTTGCATTTGTCATCCGCATCATGATAACAACCTTTAAATGCTTATAATTGTTCTTTGCTTTAAGAATTGCTAAATATGCACATTGGGAGTTTCCGGAATTGTTGTTTGTTATTTTCGGCCTCATTTAAAATGCCTAGATAGCTAGCTTACTTATGCTTCACCTCTTGCCATGCTAAAAACAATTAAACTTGTTGGGTACATAATCGAGACCAAACTAAATAATCGAATGTGGCGTTTAATCAATATGCAACCCATTGCATATTGAGCTCCACTTAAATTGTAGTGTTGTTTGTTGCACTTTGCCATGTCATGCATTTTTTTAAAATCGGACATCCATCGTACTTATTTGTGCATCATATGCCATGTTATGCTTGTGTTTACCGTGTTGTTTGCTTCTTTCCGGTATGCTTCGCTCGTTAGCTTCGGTTTCGTTCCGGGGTTGTGAGGTTTTGTTCGGCCACTTCATGAACTCGTTCTTCTTCCTTGCGGAATCCCAGGCAAGATGACCGTTCCCCGATACTTGATTAAAATCATGATGACAAGTTTCATGGTTATTAGTATTCTTTAAAACATAGGTGTCATCACAATTAAAACATATAAGGTTGCGGGAGCACTCGGCCTCGCAGAGCTCGTTCGATTTTGCCCCTCGTTAGTCGTCCGATGTTGGTCAACGTTGTCCTTTTTTCATTGCTGGCCATTGCATCGTCGGTGGAAATAAGGGTTGAGGTTTTCACCACGCAGTCAGTTTTGAGTAGTAAAGACTTGTGGGCCCGGGCAGGATTTGATTGGCTGGGTAGCCAGTTTTTGGGTGCGCGCGCAGCCTCTCCTGCCGTGCTGCGTGCGCGCGCGTCGTGGGCTTGCTGTGGAGATTTGGCCGACACATATATACATTGTTTTTCCGCCGGCGCCTGTGCTGGCTCGATGGCAAGTGGGCTGGTGTTCCTTCAGGTCCCGCTCGTCAGTTGAATGGGCTGCCCGTCCCACGGTGTTTTACTCTGGTCAAACGTGCCTGGGGGGCCGCTCCTCCCACACTGCCCGCGTCGTGCGTTATGAGGAGCAGCTGCGTAGGGCTCGGCTGGTGCATGTGTACCCGGCTTATTCAGGCAAATTTGACATTTTTGACCTCTGGGCGAAATCAATTCACAGAATGAACTGCCCGTGAAACAATTTCACACCCTTTACCTTTTTGTGTAGCGCCCGCCACGACGACGCAACACCCTACGGTGCAGCGCCTAGCTCGGGGGCGTTGCACCCAGATGATCCGAAAAATTACTAAGTCAGTGTGCAACGCTTGAGAGCTAGGCGTCAAACTATACAGTGTAGCGCATAGGAGCTAGGCGCTACACTGTATAGTGCGGCACCTAGCTTTTAGGCGCTGCACATTGACTTAGTAATTTTTAGGCAGTTCGGGGTGTGACGCTGGCCAGACGTGCAGCGCCCCCGAGCTAGGCATTGCATAGTATAGTGTGGCGCCGTCGTGGCGGGCGCTACACAAAAAAGTCAGGGGTGTGAAATTGTTTCACGGGCAGTCCATTCATTGAATTGGTTTCGCCCAGAGGTCAAAATTGTCAAATTTGCCGCTTATTCACCCCGCGTCTTTTCTATTGCCATGACAGGTGGGCCGGTCCTGCTGCTGGTCCGCTTGTCGGCTGCACGGCCGTGTGTCGCGGTGGTTAGTTGCGAGGACTACGCTGGGTTGGCTACTTGGCTAGCGCATGTGCGGGTGGGTGATGAC
This sequence comes from Secale cereale, assembly GCA_902687465.1. Taxonomy (NCBI): domain Eukaryota; kingdom Viridiplantae; phylum Streptophyta; class Magnoliopsida; order Poales; family Poaceae; genus Secale; species Secale cereale. The sequence continues at coordinate 640,217,597 of LR738711.1, read as the reverse complement.
CCACAACCGTAAGGGATCTATTGTAGCGTTTTCGATAAGTAAGAGTGTCGAACCCAACGAGGAGCAGAAGGTATTGATAAGCGATTCTGAGCAAGAAATTACTGCAAGCACTGAAAGATAACTTTTTAGGTGTTTTCTTGATATAAGCAATAGGAAAGTAAAAGCAAGCAAAGTAAAAGGCACTGAGAGTAACAAGTGGCCCAATCCTTTCTGAACAAAGGAGAGGCCTAGCAACTGAACTTATAAAGGCTAAAGCGTTCCTGAGGACACACGGGAGAGGTAGTCATGTGCTTTCGCCATATTCTGTATCGGTACTATGTTATGTGTTGATAAGTGTTGAGTGGGTGGATCTATGCTAGTACACTCTCTAGACTAAGATGAGTGCACTCTTATGATTAAACACCTTGCAAGAATCCGCAAATACAAGATAGAATTTAAGGCAAAAGCCTAACCATAGCAATACGATCGATGATCCATTGTTCCCTTGTGCAAAAGCGTGCGAACTGGGGTTCAGGTTTCTGTCACTCCGGCAACCCACCGTAAGCATGCTTTGTACACAATGTATTCCCCTAGGTCCTTAATAAGGCGAAGTGTTGAGTGTTCGACTCACACAACACCACTAGTAGAATGACAACACAACTTAAGTATCAAACAACACATATTACTTCAACAGCATATGACTACTAACAACAAGACTTTTCCCATGTCCTCAAGAACTAAGGTAACTACTCACAAGACATAAAAGAGATCATGATCGGTGGAGATAAATGGATGATAAACAATCTGGACATAATGATATTTCTCCAACAAAACTCAATAGCATTCACCACAAAGTAGTAATCAACACCGATGGAGTAGAGAGGATAGGTAGTACGAGTTACAACACAAGTTGCAATTGTGAGATGAGATTTGGATGAAGATGGAGATGGTGCTGGTGTTGGGGATGATGTTGATGATGATCTCGATGATGCCCGTGACGATGGTGATGACGATGGCGATGATCTCCCCTTCCGGGAGGTGATCTCCCCGGCGAAATCTGCCCGCCGGAGATGGCTTTTTCTTCTCTGTAGGTTTCCGCCACGGAGCGGCGGCGGAACTCCGTAAAAACTCCCGTTTTTAGGGTTTTCGGATAACGGAGAGTATATAGGCAAAAGGGGGCAGCCGGAGGTGGGCCAGGGGCTCCAGGCGCCCCCCCTGGCGCGGCCAGGGGGCGCGCCCCCAGGGCGCCTGGACACCCTATGGCCCCCCTCTGGTTGCCCTTTTGCGTGCCTTCGTGATCCGTCTGGAAAATATCCCCCGTCGATTTTCAGGTAATTTGAAGGTATTCTTCTTCAGCAACTCAGCGTCCACTTTTTACTGCTGAACCCTGCGTCTGCTGCTTCGGCATCGGAAAGTTGCAAACTGTGAAAAATAGGCCAAAACAACATAAGAACATCATCGTAACGTGAAATATATCAATGAATAAGGATAAATTACGATATAAAATAGTGATGCATTTTGGACGTATGAACACCCCCAAGCTTAGACCTCGCTTGTCCCCAAGCGAATACTGAGCTCGGTAAACCTGTCCACAAGTTTAGAGAGTGAAGTGTCGATAAATAGAATACAGACAAGAAGCATCACAGCTTCTTCACCAACTCAAATATCCTCAACATCAATCTTCAACTCATAAGGCCCTTATAAAAGAGTGGTAACACTTATATCCGAAAGTAGGGCTAAGGAAACTCATCAAATCATAGCAAACATGTCCTTTGGTCAAAGAACAACAAATAGCTTTAACTTTTGCTCTTTCTTATGTTTTGATGAGATTAATTGAAGCTTTTGAAAGAACATGTTATTAGGCAAGAAGTGAAAGTGTTAACACAAAGGAAGATATTTGCCTTAGCTGGGCTTGACAAACAACTTACTTATCAAATGATAATGTCAACAAGGATATGATATGACCAAATCTTAATGCAACTTTATATGAATGAATCCTTGTCAACATCAAATGTCTGCTCTCTTTAAGAATAGAAGGAAGTAGGAATAACTGACTCAACCTAAAATTAAAAGATAGGCCTTGTTCTAGGGAAGTAGGGAAAACTCATGTGCTATCCTTAAATCAAACAGAATGAAAACAAGTTTTGAGAGGTGCATGATTTGTCAACGAATGCTAATAGATAACTCAATTACTTCTCGAGCTGGACATGTTTCGAGGAACGGCTCCCGCACGAGAATGATCACATCCTCTTAATCTCCTTTGTTTATCACTGCCAAAGTTTTCTAATTTCTCATGAACAAAGCGTGAAGGAGGGTTTGTTTGTTGTATATATATTTTTTAATGAGCCGGGCGCACTCTTTGCCAGTTCCTTCTCGTATTAGGGGTTTGCAGATTAGACATGCAATCCCGGGGTGAAACTTGTCCAACTCAAAAAGACCATGAATTAACTATTACTTCCTCATGAGCTAAAACAGAGGCACAAAATAAAAGATTTTGAACATTTTAAGGATAACACATAAATTCTGTACTTTAGGAGGTGGTAGTGGAATACCACGAATAGGAAGGTATGGTGGACTCATATGGAAGGTATTGGTTTAAGGGTATGGATGCACAAGCAGAATTCCGCTTAGTACAGAGTTAGGCTAGCAAAGGTTTTGAGAGAACAGACAATTGATGATGACTATGATGCAAAGCAATATAAAGCATAAACATTGAAGTACGCATAACACATCAAGTTGTCTTCCTTGTCAGCATAACACTTCAAGCATAATAACATAAAGGTTTTGGCTATGTCGATACTTTAAGAAAATCATGCTTGTTGTTATGACCAAATCTATGTTTGCCAAGATTAAATAAAGTTTTCACAGCCATACCTGATATAAGGTCAATACTCCTCATAAGAATCATCATATAAGGTCGATTGCGTGAAGAGAATACCGAGTGCGGCAAAGGAACCAATAGACTTCTCATTAATATTCCATCATAGACGACTCCACACTCACGGATACAATCTCTCCACCGAAGGAGTGATAGACCTCAATGCACACACCTATTTCATATAGTAACCTCCCTAAACATGATATGACTCTACTTGACTCTAAAAGACAAAAGATAAAGATAAAGATACCGGGCACTCCCCCAAGCTTGGAACAAGCCAAGGGAATGCCGTTACCCAAGGAGATTTCACTCCTCATTCTTGTTGGCGTTGATCACGTAGTCCTCGGCGAAACGCTTCCATGGAAGGGGTTCTCCAGTCTCATATGAGAAGTTTGTCTCCTGAATCCTGCATGCAGCACCCATACCCATGCGCATAAACCTTAGTTCATACTCACAGTTCTGGTTATGTAGATCATAAATTTGCCCTTGGAGCTCTTCAATTCTTTCTTCAGACGAGATAACGCTTTTCCACATCTCCTTCATCACCTTCAGGAAGTAGGTCTTCAGCTCGTTGATGATGTCAAAGTTAGCTTCAACACCACGTTCGATCATCTTCTTGTACTTGAAGACTTCTTGCTCCACTTCTTCCAGCCAGGCCTGGATGCTCCCCTCCTTGATAGGTCCCTTCAGATCTTCTTGATGAAGGACACCGTCCTCCATCCGAACAACCTGAGGGTGCTTCTTCACCTCAGCGAGGTAAGGGTTGATGACGTTGACGACGAACTTGTCCTTGGGGGAACTTGGAGAAGCCATGGCACCTAGATTCAGCTGAAAGATTCCCTGGCAGAAACAGATCGAAAAGAAAACACACGAAATCGCTAGATACGTTGCCGGAACAATCCGGGCAAATATATAGCAAAAATTTATGCATAGAAAGGAAGGTAACAGGCTAAAGCGGGGTCGGAGACGGACTTCCGGGTGTCCAGGCGGCCTCCCGGCGCGGCTAGGAGGTAGGGCGCGCCAGGGGGGCGCCTGGACCCCCTGGAGCTCGTCTCCGGCTCCACTTAGGCTTAGAATTTTACTAATTTTGCAAAAACTCGTAATATAGAACTTTTATGGTGGTTCGCGATGTTTCCTTACCGTAATACATACCTTTTTTTATTCTGCTTCTGCTGGTGTCTGAAACAGGGCTGCAACATGTTCTTCGTGAGTTGTTGTGTATATCAAATTCACATCAACATTGACAGGATCTCCTGCTATGTAATGCTTAAGTCTTTGCCCATTCACAACTTGAGGTTTGGTGCCTTCAAAATTGTTAATCTTAATTGCACCAGACCGATAGACTTCTTCAATATGAAATGGCCCTTCCCACATGGAAAGTAGTTTGCCTGGAGAAAACCTGAAACGGGATCTAAACAACAAAACTTTATCACCAACATTAAATTCACGTTTCAGAATCCTCCTATCATGCCACTTCTTTACCTTTTCCTTGAACATTTTAGCGCTCTCATAAGCTTCACTTCTCCATTCATCTAGAGAAGTCAAGTTCATGAGACGCTTCTCACCAGCTAATTTTGGGTCAGCATTAAGCTCTCTAACAACCCAGAAAGCTTTGTGCTCTAACTCTAATGGCAAATGGCAAGCCTTGCCATACACCATCTTATAGGGGGGCATGCCCATGGGGTTTTTGTAAGCAGTTCTATACGCCCACAAAGCATCTCCTAACTTATTTGACCAGTCCTTTCTATTTCTGTTTACTGTCTTCTGCAAGATCAACTTAATCTCTCTATTGGTGAGCTCAACTTGCCCACTAGTTTGAGGATGATATGGTGAAGCAATTCTATGATTGACATCGTATTTGGCTAAAGCTTTTCTAAAAGCTCCGTGTGTGAAGTGTGATCCTCCATCAGTCATGAGATACCTAGGTACACCAAACCTAGGAAAAATTACATCCTTGAGCATTTTCAAAGATGTCTTGTGATCAGCACTTTCAATGGGGATTGCTTCAACCCACTTGGTCACATAATCAACAGCTACTAAAATGTGCGTGTACTTGTGCGAAGAAGGAAAAGGACCCATAAAGTCAAAAACCCAGCAATCAAAAGGTTCAATAACTAGTGAGTAATTCATAGGCATATCATTCCTTCTACTAATGTTACCAACTCTCTGACATTTATCACAGGCTAAAACATAATTTCTAGCATCCTTAAAGAGAGTAGGCCAATAAAAACCTGATTGAAGAACCTTATGTGCAGTCCTCTCACCGGCATGATGTCCTCCATAGGGACTATCATGACACTGTTTGAGAATGTCCTTTTGCTCATGTTCCGGTATGCATCTTCTCACGATCCCGTCGGGGCCTTCTTTGAAAAGATGTGGGTCATCCCAAAAGTAGTGCCTCAAATCATGAAAGAACTTCTTCCTTTGCTGAAATGTTAAACCTGGAGGCAAATACTTTGAAACAATAAAATTAGCATAATCTGCAAACCAAGGATCGGAAAGAGATTGTACTTTTACAACGGCAAGTTGTTCGTTTGGAAAACTGTCGTTGACTGGGATGGGATCATGCGGTATATCTTCCATCCTTGAAAGATTGTCTGCCACCGGATTGTCTTCCCCTTTCCTATCAACAATCTGCAAATCAAATTCTTGAAGAAGGAGTACCCATCTGATAAGCCTTGGCTTGGCATCCTTCTTTGTCATAATGTACTTAATGGCAGCATGATCAGTATGAATAATAACTTTGGAATCAACAATATACTGCCTAAACTTATCACAAGCAAATACTACAGCTAAGAATTCCTTCTCAGTAGTAGCATAATTCCTTTGAGAACTATCAAGGGTTTTACTAGCATAATGTATAACATTCAATTTCTTATCAACTCTTTGTCCTAAAATAGCTCCAACAGCAAAATCACTAGCATCACACATAATCTCAAAAGGTAAATTCCAGTCAGGTGGTTGTACTATAGGAGCGGTTATTAAGGCTTTCTTAAGAACTTCAAAAGCTTCCTTGCAGTCCTCATCAAATACAAAAGGAACGTCCTTCTGGAGAAGATTAGTGAGGGGCCTCAAAGTCTTAGAAAAGTTTTTAATAAATCTTCTATAGAAACCAGCATGACCAAGAAAGCTGCGAATACCTTTGATGTCCCTTGGATAGGGCATCCTCTCAATAGCTTCGATCTTGGCCTTGTCCACTTCAATTCCCCTTTAGGAAATCTTGTGACCAAGAACAATTCCTTCGTCAACCATGAAGTGGCACTTCTCCCAGTTGAGTACCAAATTTGTCTCCTCACATCTCTGCAAAACTTTATTAAGGTTGTGGAGACAATGGTCAAAGGAAGTTCCATAGACGGAGAAATCGTCCATGAAGACTTCCATAATATCCCCACAGAAACCATGAAAGATAGCAGACATACACCTTTGAAAAGTAGCAGGGGCATTACATAAACCAAAAGGCATACGCCTGTAAGCATAAGTACCAAAGGGACAAGTAAAAGTGGTCTTCTCTTGATCAGCAGTGTTAACATGAATTTGAGAGAAGCCAGAATAACCATCGAGATAACAAAAGTGGGTATTTTTGGATAACCTTTCAAGCATTTGGTCGATGAACGGCAACGGGTAGTGATCCTTCCTGGTTGCCTTGTTCAGCTTCCTGTAATCAATACACATTCTATATCCAATATTAATTCTCTGAGGTATTAGTTCATTCTTATCATTAGGAACCACAGTTGTACCTCCTTTCTTGGGAACACAATGTACCGGGCTTCCCACTTACTATCAGCTATAGGGTAGATAATACATGCTGCTAGAAGCTTGAGAATTTCAGTTCTTACAACATCCATCATCTTCGGGTTCAACCGTCGTTGATGATCAACAACTGGTTTAGCGTCAGGCTCAAGGTTGTTAGTATGTTGACAAATAGATGGACTAATCCCCTTAAGGTCATCAAGGGTATAGCCAATTGCGCCTCAGTGTTTACGAAGTACTTCCAATAATCGCTCTTCTTCATATCCTGAAAGGTTAGAGTTGATAATAACAGGATATACTTTCTTTTCATCTAAATAAGCATACTTGAGCGTATCGGGAAGAGGTTTAAGATCGAACACCGGGTCTTCTTTTGGTTTTGATAAAATTCCCAAAGGTTCAACCGGAAGGTTGTGCTTCAGGATAGCAGGTTGCGTCAAGAATATTTCATCTAGTTTATTTCTTTCCTGCATATGCAAATCATTCTCGTGGTCCTCCATATATTGCTGCAAGGCATCATTAGGGGGAATAGCAATAGAAGCAATACTTTCAATAATTTTATCATCACTAGGTAAATCGGTACCACGAGGCTGCTTAGAGAACTTAGAAAAATTAAATTCATATGGCTCACCATTGAATTCAACAGAAACTTTACCTTTCTTGCAATCTATTATAGCTCCACAATTTCTAAGAAAAGGTCTACCAAAAATAATAGGACAAAAATTGTCCCTCTCTGAACCAAGTACTAGAAAGTCGGTAGGGTATTTTACCTTTCCACATAGGACTTCAACATCCCTCACAATTCCGATAGGAGAGATAGTTGTTCTGTTTGCAAGATGAATGGTAACATCAACTTCTTCAAGTTCATAAGGGGAAATCTCACCGATGATCTCTTCATAAAGTGAATAGGGGATAGCACTTGCACTCGATCCCAAATCGCATAGCCCATAATAATTGTGATCTCCTATTTTAACAGATACCACTGGAGTACCTGAAATCGGCCCTTTATTCTTGGCTGTGACAAGGTTAGTGGAAACAGCACAAAAATTCACATTGGAATCCAAAACATCATTAGTAACAAGGTCTTTAATCAGTGCAACTTGAGGATCGACCTTGATCTGGTCCTCAGGCTCATCAACTCTTCTCTCACTTTTATTTATTACGCCTGTCACAAGAGAGTGCTCCCTTATCCTTGCGGGAAAAGGACGCTTTTCATATATAACTGCAGGCAAAATAGGGTCAGCAACATGAATATCAACAGGTAGCTCTTTAAAAGGTTCATGATGCTGGTCTCTCTTCTTTTTAAAAGAATCAACGTGAGAGGCAAAATTCTTACAGAAATCAATCATTAGATGGGAATCAAGACCAATCTTAGAGCAAAAAGTATTGAAGTAATCGGTTTTCACATAGCTCTCAATATAATCATGTTCATAATTTATAGCGGGTTCAATACCTTTATCGATTTCCCAATCTTCGGTTTTCCTCTGGATCCTTTCAATGAGATCCCACCTTTCTTTAACACTCTTCGTCTGAAATACCCCACTAGAGGAGGCATCCAGCATCTCCTTATCCTGACGAGAAAGCCTGGCATAAAAATTTGTAAGTATAATTTCCTTGGGGAGCTCATGAATAGGACATTTGAGCATTAGGGACTTCAACCTCCCCCAAGCTTGAGCAATGCTTTCTCCGTCACGAGACCTAAAGTTATAGATATAGTTCATGTCTCGATGAATTTCATGAAGAGTATAAAACTTAGTATAAAAGAGAGACATAAGCTCTTGCCAGTCAAGCAAGTGCGAGTTATCGAGAAGCCTATACCAATCTGAAGCTTTATCTATAAGTGATACGGCGAACAATTTCCTCATGAAAAACTCCCTTGATACACCTGCAAGCTTAAATAATGAACATAGTTGTGACAGATATAGCAAGTGTTCACCGGGATGTGTGTCTCCTGCATAACGATTAGCCAAAACATAATCGATAATACCAGCTGGTATTTTATAGGGCACAATTTCAGTAGGGGGAGGAGCAACCACCACAGGTGTGGGGCGTCTTCCCACAAGCAACGATCCAATAGCAAGGTTGTCCATAAGGACAAATAGCAGCAACAGCAAAAATAAATAAAAACAGAATTATAAAAACTTCCTTACCAGTTTCACTTTACCAATAGCGCTACGCTCCCCGGCAACGGCGCCAGAAAATGGTACTTGATGACCCACAACCGTAAGGGATCTATTGCAGTGTTTTCGATAAGTAAGAGCGTCGAACCCAACAAGGAGCAGAAGGTATTGATAAGCGATTCTGAGCAAGAAATTACTGCAAGCACTGAAAGATAACTTTTTAGGGGTTTTCTTGATATAAGCAACAGGAAAGTAAAAGCAAGCAAAGTAAAAGGCACTGAGAGTAACAAGTGGCCCAATCCTTTCTGAGCAAAGGAGAGGCCTAGCAACTGAACTTATAAAGGCTAAAGCGTTCCTGAGGACACACGGGAGAGGTAGTCATGTGCTTTCGCCATATTCTGTATCGGTACTATGTTACGTGTTGATAAGTGTTGAGTGGGTGGATCTATGCTAGTACACTCTCTAGACTAAGATGAGTTCACTCTTATGATTAAACACCTTGCAAGCATCCGCAAATACAAGATAGAATTTAAGCAAAAGCCTAACCATAGCAATACGATCGATGATCCATTGTTCCCTTGTGCAAAAGTGTGCGAACTGGGGTTCAGGTTTCTGTCACTCCGGCAACCCACCGTAAGCATTCTTTGTACATAATGTATTCCCCTAGGTCCTTAATAAGGCGAAGTGTTGAGTGTTCGACTCACACAACACCACTAGTAGAATGACAACACAACTTAAGTATCAAACAACACATATTACTTCAACAACATATGACTACTAACACCAAGACTTTTCCCATGTCCTCAAGAACTAAGGTAACTACTCACAAGACATAAAAGAGATCATGATCAGTGGAGATAAATGGATGATAAACAATCTGGACATAATGATATTTCTCCAACAAAACTCAATAGCATTCACCACAAAGTAGTAATCAACACCGATGGAGTAGAGAGGATAGGTAGTACGAGTTACAACACAAGTTGCAATTGTGAGATGAGATTTGGATGAAGATGGAGATGGTGCTGGTGTTGGGGATGATGTTGATGATGATCTCGATGATGCCCGTGACGATGGTGATGACGATGGCGATGATCTCCCCTTCCGGGAGGTGATCTCCCCGGCGAAATCTGCCCGCCGGAGATGGCTTTTTCTTCTCTGTAGGCTTCCGCCACGGAGCGGCGGCGGAACTCCGTAAAAACTCTCGTTTTTAGGGTTTTCGGATAACGGAGAGTATATAGGAAAAAGGGGGCAGCCGGAGGTGGGCCAAGGGCTCCAGGCGCCCCCCCCCGGCGCGGCCAGGGGGGGTGCGCCCCCAGGGCGCCTGGACACCCTGTGGCCCCCCTCTGGTTGCCCTTTTGCGTGCCTTCGTGATCCGTCTGGAAAATATCCCCCGTCGATTTTAGGTAATTTGGAGGTATTCTTCTTCAGCAACTCAGCGTCCACTTTTTACTGCTAAATCCTGCGTCTGCTGCTTCGGCATCGGAAAGTTGCAAACTGTGTAAAATAGGCCAAAACAACATAAGAACATCATCGTAACGTGAAATATATCAATGAATAAGGATAAATTACGATATAAAATAGTGATGCATTTTGGACGTATCAGTGGGCCCCTGGCTGACCGATGCATCGTGTGCGTGTTGTGTGTGCCTCACCTCCGTCTGCGGGTTGCAGAGAGGAGATGGAGTGGCAAAATATCTCGTGAGCCCTGGGCGCCTTCAGTTCCCCTTCAATCTCCATCGACCTACTATAGCCGCCGCCTCCTCCTCGATCCATGTGGTCTCCCTTTGCCGCCGTCACCGGAGAGGCTCGCCTCCGCGGCCGCACGCCTTAGATCCGGCGGGAGGAAAAGTAGGAGGAGACCAACACTGTCCTGTTCTCCGGCGGCGGCGACCTACGCGCGAGCGATGGGGAGGCGAGGATGATAAATAGGCGAGGTGGGGGAGGAGCAGCCGAGGTCGACGATGGCATCCTTGGCCGAGCACACGCATAGAAGGGAGGGGGACGGGTGCAGCCGCTCGTGCGGATCGAGGGGAAGGAGAAAGGTGCTGATGCTGACGGCTACTTGGGGAAGGGGATGCGAGCGACCTTGGGCGAGTTAAGAGACCTGAGGCGAGGCCGGCGGCGACCTATGGAAGGAAGGGGACGCCGACGACCTTGGGAAGGAAGGGGAAGCCGGCGACCTTTGGGAAGGAGGGGGAGGCCGGCGAATTGGGGTAGGGGATGCGGGGGACCCGGGGAAGGGCGGATGGGAGCTGCTCAGCCCATCGTTGTTGTCCGCAGCCGGCGGCCACCGCCCGTCGCTTGGAGGACGGGGGGAATGGAGAAAGAGGAGTCGTATCGGGAAGGAGTTTTGGGCGATGGGGCGAGGGGAACAGCAGCCGCACCAGGCGATATGCCTCGTCGTGCCGCTTGGTGGCCGAGATGAGGCTGCCCCATGCTCTGTTCCGATGGGCCTCCTCTTTTCGATGGTTGCACTGGTTGAGGTTCGTCCTTCTCTAGTTCGCATGTTCTTCGCCTTTCTTTGGATTCATTGTGCTAATTTTGCATGTTTGCATTCGTTTCGTTCAGGCGCAATTTTGTACGGTTTCCTGTTGTCGGCTGCGTCGAGCCTTGGGTCTTGTCTCTCCTTCGCATTGAGGTTAGTCCACTCCTCTTGTGCTTTCCTATATAATGTTCGATGAAATGCATGTGTGCTGCTCGATGAAATGCGTGTGTGCTGATGCTTGTTCTACGGTTCAGCCTACTTCTCTTGTCGTGGCGCTTCTTCTTCCCGTCTGTCCTGCTGCTAACCCAACGTGCTTCTGCTTGCTGCCTCGGGTAAATAGGTCATTATGTTGCTTCCGTGACCGGCGAGTGTTCATTGAATTCATGTGTGTCATTGTGCTCTTACCGCTTGTTTTTGTGTGTATTTCATAGGTTGTACGATCTCTTCTGTCGTTGCGTCGTTCGACTCATCAAGGTTTTCATATTTCCTTTCTACTACATTTGTGTGTGTTTCTCTTAAAGTACTTGACTGGATGCATGTGGCAACAATTAATAATGGAAAAGATTTCAGGAAATTATGTCAGCGTACATGTGCCATCATTGTCTAGAGCAGTACCATGCCATATGAATTCAGAAGAATAAATTTTTCTACATCAGATCTGTATTGTGCTTTTACATGCCGCTCCCTTACAGGACAACGGTGAGAAGGGGCTCTTTGAGGCGGCTGCACTCGGTCCCCCGTTGTGACGCCCGAAGACCGACGTCCCAGAAAATTCCAGATGTTCCGGGTTCTCCCGTGTGTTTCATTTGTGCTTGTGTTATTTATTTTGCATTGCATCATGTCATCATGCCATCATGTCATATTTCTTTTGCATCTCAACCAAATAAATTGTGTGGACCTTCGGTCCATTTAAATCGAGGGAAGTGTGATTTCTCTTTTAAACATATCCTCCCAATATTTAGGGAGCTATATTATAAATATTCCATTTGTTTGGAATTAACCCAACACACTTGCATATTTTCCCCATGCATTCTCTTTCGCATTCCTTGCCCCAAACCTTGTCTATAATTCTTATCCGTTTTATCGAGGTTCCTCCGAAAATTCGAACATTTTTGGACACTTCAAAAATCAAGTCTTAGTTCAGACCCATTTGAAGTAAATTCAAATAAGTTTGAATTATATCTCAATCATGCCATTTCTATGTTTCTCGGACCGAGCTCATTTTTATGAGCCCGAGAAAGTTACCCTGACGTGTAAATTCTTTCCGTAGATGCATTTTTCTTTTTTCTCTCTTTAGTTCTCTGTTTTTTTAATTTGAGAGAGAGAGGGGCAAGAGGTCCAGCCGCAGCCCTCTTCTTAGGCCGGCCCATCTGGCTCAAGGCCCCCTGGCCCCAGCCACCTATCCTAAGCTGACCCAAGGCCCAACCACTCTATTCTAACCCTAGCCCGACTGCTCTCAGCCGCTCTCTCCTCTTCTCCCGCACCCCGCCGCCAGCATCTCCCTCCTCTCACCCGAACCCTTTTCTCCCCCCCGTCCTGCCCGAGCAGAGGACGTGCCGCGCCCTCGCCTCCATGGCTGCCGCGCCCCTCCGCCCCGTCAACTCTCCTCCATCCCTCTACCTCCATCGCCACCCCGGCTTCGTGCGCCCCTCCAGCGCCGCGCCTGTGCCCGTCGCTCTGCCCTCCTGGCCGAGCAGAGGACGCGCCACAGCACCCCTCGCCTCCTGCGGACAACCCCGATGGCCTCGTCGGCCTCCTCGTTGCGTCCGTCGGCCCGGCAGGCGGGACCTGTCTGTCGCCTCGCACGCCGCCTGGAGCCCCAGCGCCGCAGCGCCCGCGCCCCTCCATCTCCAGCGCCTCGCCTCCCTGAGCACCTCCCTCCGGCCTCCCCGCAATCCGCACCGGCGACCATCTGCGCCGCCCCGCCTCCCTGCGTCCCTGGCCTCCGCGGTGGGCATCGGGACTGCTCCACCCGCCGACCTCCTCAACTCGCCTGCTCCACTTCCTGCGCGTGACCCTGCCGCGCCGAGCGCATGGCTCGCCGGCCTCGCCTCCTCCAGGAACATCTCCGACGACCTTTGCGCCAAGTTCAACTACGTCCGACGCTCTTGTACAACTACGACGCGAGACCGAGACCGGCAAGACCGCTACGACCGAACGACTACCCGATGCGTCAAGTTCCTCTCCGGTTCCCCGAGGACCGAGTACGACTACACATGGAGATACGTCAAGTTCCACTACCGTCGCAAGAACGAGAACCCCCAAGTACCACGACACCGACCCCGAACATCTACGGAGTTGTACCACTACTTCCACGGCGAGTCCAACTACCGCCGCGTGAACGGCTACATAACGTGTACATGACTCGCGAGAACGACTACTTCCACTACTTCCCCTACAATCTTGATCCTCCTCGAAACGAACGTTCCGAAGGTATAACCCCGAGACGATGACCCGTGGAATGCATGTGTTGCATGAGATGTTTCCCTTCTGTGCACGTGCCCGTTTCGTCTTTTGTCATGCTCCTCGGTTGCCTCATCGCCAACCCGTGGGAACCCGGTGACGGGATCACCCCACCTTTCATCTTGTTCGACTCGTTCACGCCATCTTTTCTTTTGCACCGGTCTCTCAACGAGTTACCGGAACCGAGATGTTGCCGTTGCAACATTTTCAGATCATTGCCGTGGCACCCTTTTCTTTCTACCACGGTGATAAATGCTTCTTATCTCTTATGTCAACTTTTAATAAACTTAAATAAAACTTAATCATGTCATCCGCATCATATTAACAACATTAAAATGTGTAAATTGTTGTTTGCTTAAAATTGCTAAACATGCATATGGGGATTTCCAGAATTGTTGTTGTAGTTTCCGGCCTCATTTAAACATGTTGCTTGTGTTATTTTTTCTGTGCTTCCTACCTTGCCATGTAATGCTTCCTGTATAGCTTTGTCATGCATCATACCTTGCCATGTATTGCACCATATATACTTGTATTGTTTTGCTGTGCTTCCTACCTTGCCATGTTTTGCTTCCTGTATAGACTTGTGGTGCATCCTATATAGAACTGTCTTGCATCATACTTGTTTGAGCATATTGTCATGACTCGTGTGGTGTGTTTACCGTGTTGCTTGTTTCTTTCCGGTTTGCTTCCCTCGTTAGCTTCGGGTTCGTTCCGGAGTTGTGAGGTTCTGTTTGACTACTTCATGGATCCGTTCTTCTCCCTTGTGGAATCCCAGGCAAGATGATCATACCCTTGGATACCTTTACTATCATTGCCTTTGCTTAGTTGTCTCGATGCTATCGTTACTTGTCGCGCTACCCATCTTATTGTCAGCCCTCTCCTTGATGCCATGAAACCTCTAACCTTTGACACCTTCCTAGCAAAAACCATTGTTTGGCTATGTTACCCGCTTGCTCAACCCCTCTTATAGCGTTGTTATTTGCAGGTGAAGATGAAGATCGTTCCAGGAGGGAACTTGTTGTTGGAATATCACAGTATGTTATATATATATAATAACACACCTATATACTGGGCATGGGTGGAAGGCTTGGCCTTTTGCTCGGTGTTTTGTTCCACTCATGCCACCTTAGGCGCCGATAAACCGGCATTATGTTCCTTGATTTTGCGTTCCTTACACGATGGGTATATGGGGACCCCTTGACACTTCTACTTTGAATAAAACTCCTACAGCAAGGCCCAACATTGGTTTTTAATTTGCCTCATAATAATAACTTAATTAATTAATTAAATTTGTATAGGGGGTCGCGCCCTCGGGATTCTTTTATACATAGCAGGGGGGGCCAGTGCTGATGGTGTTGGTCCCAAACGGGGGTCCTGCGGGGCCACCACGGGGAAACTCGAGGTTTGGTTTTACCTGTAGCATCGCCCATCCAGTTGTGGCCTGAGACGAGATACGCGCGGCTACTATCAGGGTGTCGGCACGCTGGGAGGTCTTGCTGGACTTGTTTTACCATTGTCGAAATGTCTTGTGCACCGGGATGCCGAGCCTGATCGGATTTTCCCTAAGATAAGGGGTGATGATATTATATTTATCACTTCAGCTAATCGTGAGAGCTTGTGATGGCTAAGTTGGGACACCCCTGCAGGGTTATGATCTTTCGGAAGCCGTGCCCGCGGTTATGTGGCAGATTGGAATTTGTTAATGTCCGGTTGTAGAAAACTTGACAGAGGATCTGAAGTAAAACACACAACTGTGTGAGTAACCGTGACTGTCTCTTTTCACTTTGAGAAGAGAACACGGTGGGGTTATGTTTGACTCGTAGGTAGTTCAGGATCTTTAGCGATCATTACTAGTTTGCGACCGTTTGCGTAGATGCTCATCTTATTCTTGTACTCGTAAGTTAGCCACCATATTATGCTTAGCCGCTGCTGCAACCTCACCATTTTACCTCTTCCTACCCATAAAGCTTTGCTAGTCTTGATACCCATGGTTATGGGATTGCTGAGTCCTCGTGGCTCACAGATACTACAACATCAGATGCAGGTTCAGCCGAGAATGATGCAGGAGCTGGTTCAAGTACTTCACTGGGAGCTCGATGAAGAGAGTGGCCGTATGCTTGTGACGTTTTCGACGATCAGTAGTGGTTTCTACTAGGGGCGATTCGGACCTGTGGCTTTATGTTTTTGGGTATCTTTCTTTTGGATCTTCACCCGTAGTTGGGTTGTGATGTGTTGAATGATGATTTGCTTATGTAATGTATTGTGTGACGTGGTGAGTGTAAGCCAACTATCTCTTTTGCAATTTCATCCCTATTTTTACATGAGTCATGCAAAGATACCAAACTTGAGATCATTTCGGAATGAGCTTATACCTTTAAGTCGTGCCTCGACACGTAGGAGGTATAGTCCCATCCTGGGCATTACAAGTTGGTATCAGAGCCTTCTCCGACCTAGGAGCCCCCACTGATTGATCGAATCGTTGACGGTTGAGTCTAGGCACACACTTAAAAATGTTTTGAGTCTTATATATATATCGGAGAGTAGGATTTCTTTTGCTTCTCATCTCTTTTCACTCTGGTGAGGACTCCTGACGATTACTCTTGCCTCTTCTACTCTCAAAAATTCACCAATTTTTTTTTAGGATCACGCGAGTATTGTTTGGATTGTTCCGATGTCTTTGTGACGAGAACATTGTTCTCGATGCCTCCTGTCATTTAGGGCTTGTGGCAGTGTCCCGGGGAGTTGAGCTCCGAGATGTTGTCGTCACAAATATATCGCAGCAGTTCTGGAATACTTAAGACGGCCGACATCGAAAACTCTCCTATGCGGTTAGTGGCAAGATAACCCCGACATCACCCAGTACTGGGGAGGTAGTTCGGGAGTATTGCCATAGCTTGTATACTAGATGCGTTTCGAAGGTCCGAGGTAAACGGTTTCCAAAAATAAATGGTTATGTGTTGAAGGATGGATACAGCTGGATGTAGGATTAGAGTTGAGTGCGCGGTGCTTCCCCTGTATCCCCAACACCTGATTGCATAACTGGAAACTTTCGGAAATTAATAGGTGGGTTCATCTAGTAGTTCGTAGGCATTCTTCCAACGAATGCATGATATGGAGTTCGGGGTTCTACATTGAGTGAAGTGGTTTTATGGGCGTTGTTCCAATCGGGAGTTGCATCTTAAAGGGTCCTTGGCTATGCTGATCCGGAGATTGCAAAACCCTTTTGTAACACGTTCCATGAGCTTTCAGCACGAATATGTGGAACGAAGCTTCTATCTTGTATTTGTTCTATCTGCTCCTTGCTGTTTTATTTTATCTTTTGTTCTCCCAAGTGGCTTCTCGACAAGTTGATGTACCTACGGAATTCATTCGTTCAATCCTCTGTTCGAATGATATTGTGAAGATTATGTTGCAACATATCTATCCGTTGTTTTGATTTGATTCTGGTATTCGAGTTGCTTCGATGTCAAATGTTGATTCCATACCTTTCCTAATCGGTGTTCTCATATTTCTATGGGAGTGCTAATTCTTCTTGACCTTCGAGATTTTCATGTTAATCCTTTTCAACCGATGTGCCTTCTCTTCAAGTTATTCCATACGGACGGCGGTGACAAATCTGACGATTTGTCTGTTTAATTCATCCCAAGTTGTCTTTGTTTTCCCCACCCTCCCACCCTTCTTCTTCTTGGAGCCAGAAATTCTCAAATGAAATATCCATTTTATTCATGTGAGGTTTCTTCATTCATTTCCTTCAATGTTCTTATCCGGTGATTTATCGTGAAAATGCTCATGAGCTTCAAGTTCATCATTCTTAATTCTAACATTCTTCTCCGGGGGACTAAATCCAAGCTTCCGTATTGATCATATATGTGCCTCTTGTTTCACATGTTTTCCAATGTGGGAATTCTTATCCGAAGTCTCTCTTATTTATTCAACTCTCCTATTCTTATCCGGAGTGTACGAGAGATCTCAGAAGACTCGTGTTTCCATTTTCAACCTGTTCGTTATATTTTCAGATTGTTATCTCATCCAAGCCATTTAATTCAACCGGTGCAATATCTCTGCAGCAATCTTTTTCAACGGCGATTTCTTTAGTGGGCCCTAACCCACAGGTCTTTTTCCAGGATCTTACCTGACTCTTCTAATTATTTTCCGGAGTATTCTTAAATTCTTTTCAAATGTGACGTAAGAATGGATTACATCAGTCATATACCTTCTCCAGGACCGCTTTCAAATTCTTTTTCATCATTGGTTCAACCTTTTAATTCTTCATTACGGAGTGCCTATACAATTCATGGTGGTGTATCTCATCGTCTTCTCATATTTGAAGACCGAAGAAGAGTTCCTCTTAAATCTTGGTCCGTTCTCTTGAAGATTCGTGGTTCTAGCTTCATGCCATCCTCATTATTGTTTCGATTGTGAGGAATTATTTTTTATACCCATCCGAAGCATTTCATGAATTCTTTCAATTGTGATCCTCCAAAGGCCATCATTTCAGAAGATTCTTCGTTCTCAGTTTTCAACTTCGCCCTCGAAATATTCTTCATTGATGCCTCTTCGTTCGTCTCCATATTCTTATGGTGGTTCGTTCAAGATTACTCTTCCGTTGTTATTGTATTAATTCATTTGTTCTTTTCATAATCCTACCGGTGAGTCGTTCAAGATTATTCTCAAGTTTGGCTATATCTCTCTCCAATCCTTTTCAAGAAGAATAAGTAGTAGGCCAAATCCGTTGCTGGTCATCAATTTAATTTGGTGAAGGATAAGCATACTGTAAATCTTATCCTTATTTCCCCGAAGTGATTAATCCCTTCCTTCGGAGCTTGTTCATCATATCTTATCCTTGGGTCTAAGTTGTTCATCTTGTTTTCCGGAGCTTCAAGTTATTTCAATTATATCATTTCAAAGCTCCATCTAATTCATCGCAGGCCTTGAATCTTATTCTTTTGATCTTTCACTTCTCATGCTTTCATTACCGGAGTTCTTCATGGTGGTTCTTCATGATTTAATTCATCCCCGAAGTCTTCATCAAGATTCTTGTTGGAGCTCAAGCATTCTTCATCATGCATTCCAATTGCAATCCTTTCTACCTTATCTTTCAGAGGGTGTTATGTCATTCTTGACAATTCCTTCATGGATTATGATTTACGAGTTATCTAGAATGAGATATTTAAAACCATCATTTTCCTTGTTCAGGAGATCTTTCCAACCCTTCAATTTATTCGTTGGAGTAATCTTGGGTTGTATTTCACCTAAAAGCTTTCCCTAAGGATTGTTGCTATCATGGTGCCTATAAATGACCCAAGTTCTTCATTTATCCTTCCGGTGAAATAAGTTTTTTTTTCGTCTCCTTGTTGATCTCAATCCAAGCAATTCGTTTCTGTTAGTGGTTGGTTGTCACCTCTTAATTTTGAGATGTTTTCATAAGCCCACATCAAGCTTATTCTTTCGTTGTTGAATTTCCAACAACTCTATTCAACCCTTCTTCGTAAGGATGCTCTTTCAAATTCAATTTTGAGAGAAGTTGTCATATTTTCTCCGTTCATTTCTTTCATGGATCTATATTCTATTCTTTCATTCCGGAGGCATTGTGATATTGCTCTCTTTGACCATCTTCTCGTTTTTATCAAGATCATATTCTCCCTTGCTTGTCTATTTAACCGGAGTGTTGTGTCCTCCATTCAAGTTCCGTCATCTATCTAGCTTTTCCTCTCTTTTCAACGGGAGTGCTGTCTGAATCCTTCTTACCCCTTGTGCCATTCTTTCGATTGTTTCAGAGGCAATATGCTGCCAATTTCATCAAGATCATCCATTTTCTCAAGTTCTTGTTAATTCCTTCCATTTTCAGACGGAGTGCTCTCCAAATTCTGTCATTCTTATTCCTTGGATATACCGTTGCAGTTTCATATTCTTTTGGTTCGTAAGCTCTTGTTTCATGTCTTTCAACCTACAAGGTTCTCATTATGTTCCATGTTCCTCCTTTTACCGGAGTGCTCTTAACTTCGTTCTTTTCCGTTGTATTCTTTCTTCAAGATTGTTCAACCTCCCAAGGTTCATTGGTTTCACTCGTTTGTCAAAGAAGCAACTTTGTTTACCTCTTCTTTTTCGTTTCTACCCGGTGCCATCTCTAGGATCTCGGGTCGAGATCCTCTATTAGTGTGGGAGAGTTGTGACGACCGAAGACCGACGTCCCAGAAGATTCCAGATGTTTCGGGTTCTCCCGTGTGTTTCATTTGTGCTTGTGTTATTTATTTTGCATTGCATCCTGTCATCATGCCATCATGTCATATTTCTTTTGCATCTCAACCAAATAAATTGTGTGGACCTTCGGTCCATTTAAATCGAGGGAAGTGTGATTTCTCTTTAAAACATATCCTGCGAATATTTAGGGAGCTATATTATAAATATTCCATTTGTTTGGAATTAACCCAACACACTTGCATATTTTCCCCATGCCTTCTCTTTCGCATTCCTTGCCCCAAACCTTGTCTATAATTCTTATCCGTTTTATCGAGGTTCCTCCAAAAATTCGAACATTTTTGGACACTTCAAAAATCAAGTCTTAGTTCAGACCCATTTGAAGTAAATTCAAATAAGTTTGAATTATATCTCGATCATGCCATTTCTATTTTTCTCGGACCGCGCTCATTTTTATGAGCCCGAGAAAGTTACCCTCGCGTGTAAATTCTTTCCGTAGATGCCTTTTTCTTTTCTCTCTCTTTAGTTCTCTGTTTTTTTTAATTTGAGAGAGAGAGGGGCAAGAGGTCCAGCCGCAGCCCTCTTCTCAGGCCGGCCCATCTGGCTCAAGGCCCCCTGGCCCCAGCCACCTATCCTAAGCCGACCCAAGGCCCAGCCGCTCAATTCTAACCCTAGCCTGACTGCTCTCAGTCGCTCTCTCCTCTTCTCCCGCACCCCGCCGCCAGCATCTCCCTCCTCTCGTCCGAACCCGTTTCTCCCCCTCGTCCTGCCCGAGCAGAGGACGCGCCGCGCCCTCGCCTCCATGGCTGCCGCGCCCCTCCGCCCCGTCAACTCTCCTCCATCCCTCTACCTCCATCGCCACCCCGCCTTCGTGCGCCCCTCCAGCGCCGCGCCTGTGCCCGTCGCTCTGCCCTCCTGGCTGAGCAGAGGACGCGCCACAGCACCCCTCGCCTCCTCCGGACAACCCCGATGGCCTCGTCGGCCTCCTCGTTGCGTTCGCCGGCCCGGCAGGCGGGACCTGTCCGTCGCCTCGCACGCCGCCTGGAGCCCCAGCGCCACAGCGCCCGCGCCCCTCCATCTCCAGCGCCTCGCCTCCCCGAGCACCTCCCTCCGGCCTTCCCGCAATCCGCGTCGGCGACCATCTGCGCCGCCCCGCCTCCCTGCGTCCCCGGCCTCCGCTGTGGGCATCGGGACTGCTCCACCCGCCGACCTCCTCAACTCGCCTGCTCCGCTTCCTGCGCGTGACCCTGCCGCGCCGAGCGCATGGCTCGCCGGCCTCGCCTCCTCCAGGAACATCTCCGACGACCTTTGCGCCAAGTTCAACTACGTCCGACGCTCTTGTACAACTACGACGCGAGACCGAGACCGGCAAGACCGCTACGACCGAACGACTACCCGATGCGTCAAGTTCCTCTCCGGTTCCCCGAGGACCGAGTACGACTACACATGGAGATACGTCAAGTTCCACTACCGTCGCAAGAACGAGAACCCCCAAGTACCACGACACCGACCCCGAACATCTACGGAGTTGTACCACTACTTCCACGACGAGTCCAACTACCGCCGCGTGAATGGCTACATAACGTGTACCACGACTCGCGAGAACGACTACTTCCACTACTTCCCCTACGATCTTGATCCTCCTCGAAACAAACGTTCCGAAGGTATAACCCCGAGATGATGACCCGTGGAATGCATGTGTTGTATGAGATGTTTCCCTTGTGTGCACGTGCCCGTTTCGTCTTTTGTCATGCTCCTCGGTTGCCTCGTCGCCAACCCGTGGGAACCCGGTGACGGGATCACCCCACCTTTCATCTTGTTCGACTCGTTCACGCCATCTTTTCTTTTGCACCGGTCTCTCAACGAGTTACCGGAACCGAGATGTTGCCGTGGCACCCTTTTCTTTCCACCACGGTGGTAAATGCTTCTTATCTCTTATGTCAACTTTTAATAAACTTGCATAAAACTTGATCATGTCATCCACATCATGCTAACAACATTAAAATGTGTAAATTGTTGTTTGCTTAAAATTGCTAAACATGCATATGGGGATTTCCGGAATTGTTGTTGTAGTTTCCGGCCTCGTTTAAACATGTTGCTTGTGTTATTTTTTCTGTGCTTCCTACCTTGCCATGTAATGCTTCCTGTATAGTTTTGTCATGCATCATACCTTGCCATGTATTGCACCATATAGACTTGTGTTGTTTTGCTGTGCTTCCTACCTTGCCATGTTTTGCTTCCTGTGTAGACTTGTGGTGCATCCTATATAGAACTGTCTTGCATCATACTTGTTTGAGCATATTGTCATGACTCGTGTGGTGTGTTTACCGTGTTGCTTGTTTCTTTCTGGTTTGCTTCCCTTGTTAGCTTCGGGTTCGTTCCGGAGTTGTGAGGTTCTGTTCGACTACTTCATGGATCCGTTCTTCTCCCTTGTGGAATCCCAGGCAAGATGATCATACCCTTGGATACCTTTACTATCATTGCCTTTGCTTAGTTGTCTCGATGCTATCATTACATGTCGCGCTACCCATCTTACTGTCAGCCCTCTCCTTGATGCCATGAAACCTCTAACCTTTGACACCTTCCTAGCAAAAACCATTGTTTGGCTATGTTACCCGCTTGCTCAGCCCCTCTTATAGTGTTGTTAGTTGCAGGTGAAGATGAAGATCGTTCCAGGAGGGAACTTGTTGTTGGAATATCACAGTATGTTATATATATATAATAACACACCTATATACTGGGCATGGGTGGAAGGCTTGGCCTTTTGCTCGGTGTTTTGTTCCACTCATGCCACCTTAGGCGCCGATAAACCGGCATTATGTTCCGTGATTTTGTGTTCCTTACACGATGGGTATATGGGGACCCCTTGACACTTCAACTTTGAATAAAACTCCTCCAGCAAGGCCCAACATTGGTTTTTAATTTGCCTCATAATAATAACTTAATTAATTAATTAAATTTGCATAGGGGGTCGCGCCCTCGGGATTCTTTTCTACATAGCAGGGGGGCCAGTGCTGATGGTGTTCGTCCCAAATGGGGGTCCTGCAGGGCCACCATGGGGAAACTCGAGGTTTGGTTTTACCTGTAGCATCGCCCATCCGGTTGTGGCCTGAGACGAGATACGCGCGGCTCCTATCAGGGTGTCGGCACGCCGGGAGGTCTTGCTGGACTTGTTTTACCATTGTCGAAATGTCTTGTGCACCGGGATGCCGAGCCTGATCGGATTTTCCCTAAGATAAGGGGTGATGATATTATATTTATCACTTCAGCTAATCGTGAGAGCTTGTGATTGTGGGGGAACGTAGCATAATTCAAAAAAATTCTACGTCTTCACCAAGATCCAACTATGGATACATCTGGCAACGAGCAAGTAAGAGTGCATCTATATACCGTTATGTAGATCGCGTGCGGAAGCTTTCAACGAAGTGTGGATGAAGTAGTCGAACTCTTCACGTTCTTCGTCACCGATGATCTAGCGCCGAACGGACGGCACCTCCGCGTTCAACACACGTACGGTGCAGCAACGTCACCTCCTTCTTGATCCAGCAAGGGGGGAGGAGAAGTCGTCATAGATCCGGCAGCACGACGGCGTGATGACGGATGTAGTGGAGATCGCAGCAGGGCTTCGCCGGGCGCCCTGCGTTGGGAGTATGGAGGTGTGACGGGAGGGGGAGAGGCGCCAGGGCTTGGGTGCGGCTGCCCTCTCCCTCCCCACATATATATAGGGGCCAGGGGGTGCGCCTGGACCCCCTGCAGATCCAATCTGCAAGGGGGCGGCGGCCAGGGGGGTTCCTTGCCCCCCAAGGCAAGTGGAGCCCCCCTCCCCCTTAGGGTTTTAACCCTAGGCGCATGGGGAGGTGGGCCCCCTTGTGGTGCGCCAGCCCTGAGGGCTGGACACTTCCCCTTGCGGCCTAGGGGCCCCACCGGGATGGGTGGCCCCACCCGGTGGACCCCCGGGGCCCCTCCGGTGGTCCCGGGACGCTCCCGGTGACCCCCGGAGATCACCCGTTGGCCGAAACTGGACTTCCTATATATCAATCTTTACCTCCGGACCATTCCGGAACTCCTCGTGACGTCCGGGATCTCATCCGGGACTCCGAACAACTTTCGGGTTTCCACGTGCATTTATCTCTATGACCCTAGCGTTACCGAACCTTAAGTGTGTAGACCCTTGGGTTCGGGAGACACGTAGACATGACCGAGACCAATCTCCGGTCAATAACCAACAGCGGGATCTGGATACCCATGTTGGTTCCCACGTGTTCCTTGATGATCTTCATCGGATGAACCACCGTGTCAAGGATTCACTCAATCCCGTATGTTATTCCCTTTGTCCATCGGTACGGTACTTTCCCGAGATTCGATCGTCGGTATTCCCGATACCTTGTTCAATCTCGTTATGGCAAGTCTCTTTACTCGATCCGTAATCCATCATCCCGTGACTAACTACTTAGTCACATTGAGCTCATTATGATGATGTATTACCGAGTGGGCCCAGAGGTACCTCTCCGTCATACGGAGTGACAACATCCCAGTCTCGGTTCGTACCAACTCAACAGACACTTTCGGAGATACCCGATGCGTACCTTTATAGCCACCCAGTTACGTTGTGACGGTTGGCACACCCAAAGTACTCCTACGGTATCCGGGAGTTGTACAACCTCATGGTCTAAGGAATAAATACTTGACACCGAAAAGCTTATGCATTACGAACTATACGATCTCGTGTTATGCTCAAGTTTGGGTCTTGTCCATCACATCATTCTCCTAATGATGTGATCCCGTTATCACTGACATCTCATGTCCATGGTCAGGAAACCGTGACCATCTGTTGATCAACGAGCTGGTAACTAGAGGCCTACCAGGGACTCATTGTGGTCCGTGTATTCACACATGTATCGCTGTTTCCGTACAATACAATTCAAGCATGAATAACAGACAATTTATCATGAACAAGGAGATATAATAATAATGCTTTTATTATTGCCTCTAGGGCATATCTCCAACAGTCTCCCACTTGCACTAGAGTCAATAATCTAGTTACATTGTGATGAATCGAACACCCATAGAGTTCTGGTGTTGATCATGTTTTGCCCGTGAAAGAGGTTTAGTCAACGGGTCTGCTACATTCAGATCCGTATGCACTTTACAAATATCTATGTCTCCATCCTGAACATAATTCCGGATGGAGTTGAAACGGCGCTTGATGTGCTTGGTCTTCTTGTGAAACCTGGGCTCCTTGGTAATAGCAATAGCACCAGTGTTGTCACAGAAGAGAGTCATCGGGCTTGACGCGCTTGGAATGACTCCTAGGTCGGTGATGAACTCCTTCATCCAGACTCCTTCCTGCGCTGCTTCAGAAGCAGCTATGTACTCCGCTTCACATGTAGATGCTGCCACCACGCTTTGCTTGCAACTGCACCAGCTGACTGCCCCTCCATTCAAAATATACACGTATCCGGTTTTCGACTTAGAGTCATCCAGATCTGTGTCGAAGCTAGCATCGACGTAACCCTTTACGACGAGCTCTTCGTCACCTCCATAAACGAGAAACATATCCTTAGTCCTTTTCAGGTACTTCAGGATGTTCTTGACCACTGTCCAGTGTTCCGTACCGGGATCACTTTGGTACCTCCCTACCAAACTTATGGCAAGGTTCACATCAGGTCTGGTACACAGCATGGCATACATGATAGAACCTATGGCCGAGGCATAGGGAATGACACTCATCTTTTCTTTATCTTCTGCCGTGGTCGGCGACTGAGCCTTGCTCAATCTCATACCTTGCAAAACAGGCAAGAATCCTTTCTTTGACTGGTCCATATTGAACTTCTTCAATATTTTGTCAAGGTATGTACTTTGTGAAAGACCAATGAGGCGTCTCCATCTATCTCTATAGATTTTGATGCCTAATATGTAAGCAGCTTCTCCAAGGTCCTTCATTGAAAAACTTTTATTCAAGTAGGCCTTTACATTTTCCAAGAATTCTATATCATTTCCCATCAGTAATATGTCTTCCACATATAATATGAGAAATGCTACAGAGCTCCCACTCACTTTCTTGGAAATACAGGCTTCTCCATAAGTCTGTATAAAGCCAAACGCTTTGATCACCTCATCAAAGCAAATATTCCAACTCCGAGATGCTTGCACCAGCCCGTAAATCGAGCGTTGGAGCTTGCATACCTTGTTAGCGTTCTCTGGATCGACAAAACCTTCCGGTTGTATCATATACAACTCTTCCTTGAGGAAGCCGTTAAGGAATGCTGTTTTGACGTCCATTTGCCATATCTCATAATCATAGAATGCGGCAATAGCTAACATGATTCTGACTGACTTCAGCATCGCTACGGGAGAGAAAGTCTCGTCATAGTCAATCCCTTGAACTTGTCGATAACCCTTAGCGACAAGCCGAGCCTTATAGATGGTCACATTACCATCCGCGTCTGTCTTCTTCTTAAATATCCATTTGTTTTCTATGGCGTGCCTATCATCAGGCAAGTCCACCAAAGTCCATACTTTGTTCTCATACATGGATTCTATCTCGGATTTCATGGCTCCAAGCCATTTATTGGAATCCGGGCCCGCCATCGCTTCTTCATAGTTCGAAGGTTCACCGTTGTCTAACAACATGATTTCCAGTACAGGGTTGCCGTACCACTCTGGTGCGGAACGTGCCCTTGTTGACCTTCGAAGTTCAGTAGTAACTTGATCTGTTTCTTCATGATCATTATCATCAACTTCCTCCCTTGTCGGTGCAGCCACCTCAGGAACAGTTTCCTGCGCTGCGCTACTTTCCGGTGCAGGAGGGGTGACTGTCACCTCATCAAGTTCTACTTTCCTCCCACTCACTTCTTTCGAGAGAAACTCTTTCTCCAGAAAGCATCCATTCTTGGCAACAAAGACTTTGCCTTCGGATCTGTGGTAGAAGGTGTACCCAATTGTTTCCTTTGGGTATCCTATGAAGACGCATTTCTCC
This sequence comes from Secale cereale, assembly GCA_902687465.1. Classification (NCBI taxonomy): domain Eukaryota; kingdom Viridiplantae; phylum Streptophyta; class Magnoliopsida; order Poales; family Poaceae; genus Secale; species Secale cereale. The sequence continues at coordinate 640,190,745 of LR738711.1, read as the reverse complement.
GATTTGGGTTCGAGCTTTTCAGGTTGAAGTTTCTTGACATAAGCGTCGCAACCCCAAACTTTCAGAAACGACAGCTTCGGTTTCTTGCCAAACCAAAGTTCATACGGAGTCGTCTCAACGGATTTCGACAGAGCCCTATTTAAAGTGAATGCGGCAGTCTCTAAAGCATAACCCCAAAAAGATAGCGGTAAATCGGTAAGGGACATCATAGATCGTACCATGTCCAACAGAGTACGATTTCGACGTTCGGACACACCGTTACGTTGAGGTGTTCCGGGCGGTGTCAATTGTGAAACAATTCCACAGCTCCTAAGGTGTGTGCCAAATTCATGACTTAAATATTCACCCCCATGATCCGATCGCAAGAACTTTATTTTTCTTTCACGTTGATTCTCAACCTCATTCTGAAATTCCTTGAACTTTTCAAAGGTCTCAGACTTGTGTTTGATCAAATAGATATACCCGTATCTACTCAAGTCATCTGTGAGGGTGAGAACATAACGGTAGCCTCCGCGAGCCTCAACACTCATTGGACCGCACACATCGGTATGTATGATTTCCAATAAGTTGGTTGCTCGCTCCATTGTTCCGGAGAACGGAGTCTTGGTCATCTTGCCCAAGAGGCATGGTTCGCACGTGTCAAATGATTCATAACCAAGAGACTCCAGAAGTCCATCTGAATGGAGCTTCTTCATACGTTTCACACCAATATGACCAAGGCGGCAATGCCACAAGTATGTGGGACTATCATTATCAACTTTACATCTTTTGGCATCTACACTATGAATATGTGTATCACTACATTCGAGATTCATCAAAAATAAACCATTGACCAGCGGGGCATGACCATAAAACATATCTCTCAAATAAATAGAACAACCATTATTCTCTGATTTGAAAGAGTAGCCATCTCGCATAAGACGAGATCCAGAAACAATGTTCATGCTCAAAGCTGGTACTAAGTAACAATTATTGAGGTTTAAAACTAATCCCGAGGGTAGATGTAGAGGTAGCGTGCCGACGGCGATCACATCGACCTTGGAACCATTCCCGACGCGCATCGTCACCTCATCCTTCGCCAGTCTCTGTTTATTCCGCAGCTCCTGTTTTGAGTTACAAATGTGAGCAACTGCACCGATATCGAATACCCAGGAGAGCTACTACGAGTGCTGGTAAGGTACACATCAATAACATGTATATCATATATACCTTTGACGTTGCCGGCCTTCTTGTCTGCTAAGTATTTGCGGTAGTTCCGCTTCCAGTGACCCGTTCCCTTGCAATAAAACCACTCTGTCTCAGGCTTGGGTCCATACTTTGGCTTCTTCCCGGCAACAGGCTTGCCAGGCGCGGCAACTCCCTTGCCGTCCTTCTTGAAGTTCTTCTTACCCTTGCCTTTCTTGAACTTAGTGGTTTTATTTACCATCAACACTTGATGTTCTTTCTTGATGTCAACCTCCGCTGATTTCAGCATTGAATATACCTCGGGAATGGACTTCTCCATCCCCTGCATATTGAAGTTCAACACGAAGCTCTTGAAGCTTGGTGGGAGCGACTGGAGGATTCTGTCAACGACCGCTTCATCTGGGAGATTCATTCCCAGCTGAGACAAGCGGTTGTGCAATCCTGAAATCTTGAGGATGTGCTCACTGACAGAACTGTTCTCCTCCATCTTACAGCTGTAGAATGCGTCGGAGACATCATATCTCTCGACTCGGGCATGAGCTTGGAAAACCATTTTCAGCTCTTCGAACATCTCATATGCTCCGTGGTGCTCAAAACATTTTTGGAGCCCCGATTCTAAACTGTAAAGCATGCCGCACTGAACCAGGGAGTAATCATCACAACGCGACTGCCAGGCGTTCATAACGTCTTGAGTCGCTGGGAGAACGGGTGCATCACCTAGCGGTGCTTCTAGGACATAAGTTCTCTTGGCAGCTATGAGGATAATCCTCAGGTTACGGACCCAATCCGTATAGTTGCTACCATCGTCTTTCAGCTTGGTTTTCTCTAGGAACGCGTTGAAGTTGAGGGAAACCTGAGCGTGGGCCATTTGATCTACAAGAGATATTGTAAAGAATTTAGACTAAGTTCATGATAATTAAGTTCATCTTAATCAAATTATAATGAACTCCCACTCAGAATGACATCTCTCTAGTCATCTTAGTGATACACGATCCGAATCGAGTAGTCCGTGTCCGATCATCACGTGAGACAGACTAGTCATCAACGATGAACAACTTCATGTTGATCGTATCTTCTATACGACTCGTGTTCGACCTTTCGGTCTTCTGTGTTCTGAGGCCATGTCTGTACATGCTAGGCTCGTCAAGTGAACCCTAAGTGTATCGCATGTGTAAATCTGTCTTACACCCGTTGTATGCGAACGTTAGAACCTATCACACCCGATCATCACGTGGTGCTTCGGAGCAACGAGCTTTAGCAACGGTGCACAGTTAGGGGAAACACAATACTTGAAATTTTAGTGAGAGATCATCTTATTTACTACCGCCGTTCTAAGTAAACAAGATGCATAAACATGATAAACATCACATGCAATCAATTAAAGTGACATGATATGGCCAATATCATCTTGCTCCTTGGATCTCCATCTTCGGGGCACCATGATCATCTTGTCACCGGCTCGACACCATGATCTTCATCATCATGAACTCCATCATCGTGTCTTGAAGAAGTCGTCACGCCAACTATTACTTCTACTACTATAGCTAACGTTTAGCAATGAAGTAAAGTAATTACATGGCGTTATTCAGTGACACGCAGGTCATACAATAATAAAGACAACTCCTATGGCTCCTGCCGGTTGTCAAGTTCATCGACATGCAAGTCGTGATTCCCTATTACAAAAACATGATCAAGTTAATACATCACATATATCATTCATCACATCTTCGTTCTTGGCCATACCACGTCACATAGCACATGCTGCAAAAACAAGTTAGACGCCCTCTAATTGTTGTTGCAAGTTTTACGTGGCTTCTATAGGATTTCTAGCAAGAACGTTTCTTACCTACGCCAAAACCACAACGTGATTTGTCAACTTCTATTTACCCTTCATAAGGACCCTTTTCATCGAATCCGATCCGACTAAAGTAGGAGAGACAGACACCCGCCAGCCACCTTATGCATCTAGTGCATGTCTGTCGATGGAACCAGTCTCACGTAAGCGTACGTGTAAGGTCGGTCCGGGCCGCTTCATCCCACAATACCGCCGAATCAAGATTGACTAGTAACGGTAAGAAAGTTGAACAAGATCATACGCCCACAACTGCTTTGTGTTCTACTCGTGCAAGATGCTACGCATAAAACCTAGGCTCAGATGCCACTGTGGGGGAACGTAGCATAATTCAAAATTTTTCTACGTCTTCACCAAGATCCAACTATGGATACATCTAGCAACGAGCAAGTAAGAGTGCATCTACATACTGTTATGTAGATCGCGTGCGGAAGCTTTCAACGAAGTGTGGATGAAGTAGTCGAACTCTTCACGTTCTTCGTCACCGATGATCTAGCGCCGAACGGACGGCACCTCCGCGTTCAACACACGTACGGTGCAGCAACGTCACCTCCTTCTTGATCCAGCAAGGGGGGAGGAGAAGTTGTTAGAGATCCGGCAGCACGACGGCGTGATGACGGATGCAGTGGAGATCGCAGCAGGGCTTCGCCGGGCGCCCTGCGTTGGGAGTATGGAGGTGTGACGGGAGGGGGAGAGGCGCCAGGGCTTGGGTGCGGCTGCCCTCTCCCTCCCCACATATATATAGGGGCAAGGGGGTGCGCCCGGACACCCTGCAGATCCAATCTGCAAGGGGGCGGCGGCCAGGGGGGGTTCCTTGCCCCCCAAGGCAAGTGGAGCCCCCCTCCCCCTTAGGGTTTTAACCCTAGGCGCATGGGGAGGTGGGCCCCCTTGTGGTGCGCCAGTCCTGAGGGCTGGACACTTCCCCTTGCGGCCTAGGGGCCCCACCGGGATGGGTGGCCCCACCCGGTGGACCCCCGGGGCCCCTCCGATGGTCCCGGGACGCTCCCGGTGACCCCCGGAGATCACCCGTTGGCCGAAACTGGACTTCCTATATATCAATCTTTACCTCCGGACCATTCCGGAACTCCTCGTGACGTCCGGGATCTCATTCGGGACTCCGAACAATTTTCGGGTTTCCACGTGCATTTATCTCTACGACCCTAGCGTTACCGAACCTTAAGTGTGTAGACCCTACGGGTTCGGGAGACACGTAGACATGACCGAGACCACTCTCCGGTCAATAACCAACAGCGGGATCTGGATACCCATGTTGGTTCCCACGTGTTCCTTGATGATCTTCATCGGATGAACCACCATGTCAAGGATTCACTCAATCCCGTATGTTATTCCCTTTGTCCATCGGTACGGTACTTGCCCGAGATTCGATCGTCGGTATTCCCGATACCTTGTTCAATCTCGTTATGGCAAGTCTCTTTACTCGATCCGTAATCCATCATCCCGTGACTAACTACTTAGTCACATTGAGCTCATTATGATGATGTATTACCGAGTGGGCCCAGAGGTACCTCTCCGTCATACGGAGTAACAACATCCCAGTCTCGGTTCGTACCAACTCAACAGACACTTTCGGAGATACCCGATGCGTACCTTTATAGCCACCCAGTTACGTTGTGATGGTTGGCACACCCAAAGTACTCCTACGGTATCCGGGAGTTGTACAACCTCATGGTCTAAGGAATAAATACTTGACACCGAAAAGCTTATGCATTACGAACTATACGATCTCGTGTTATGCTCAAGTTTGGGTCTTGTCCATCACATCATTCTCCTAATGATGTGATTCCGTTATCACTGACATCTCATGTCCATGGTCAGGAAACCGTGACCATCTGTTGATCAACGAGCTGGTAACTAGAGGCCTACCAGGGACTCATTGTGGTCCGTGTATTCACACATGTATCGCTGTTTCCGTACAATACAATTCAAGCATGAATAACAGACAATTTATCATGAACAAGGAGATAAAAAATAATGCTTTTATTATTGCCTCTAGGGCATATCTCCAACAGTGATGGGCTAAGTTGGGACACCCCTGCAGGGTTATGATCTTTCGAAAGCTGTTCCCGCGGTTATGTGGCAGATTGGAATTTGTTAATGTCCGGTTGTAGAAAACTTGACAGAGGATCCGAAGTAAAACACACAACTGTGTGAGTAACCGTGACTGTCTCTTTTCACTTTGAGAAGAGAACACGGTGGGGTTATGTTTGACTCGTAGGTAGTTCAGGATCTTTAGCGATCATTACTAGTTTGCGACCGTTTGCGTAGATGCTCATCTTATTCTTGTACTCGTAAGTTAGCCACCACATTATGCTTAGCCACTGCTGCAACCTCACCATTTTACCTCTTCCTACCCATAAAGCTTTGCTAGTCTTGATACCCATGGTTATGGGATTGCTGAGTCCTCGTGGCTCACAGATACTACAACACCAGATGCAGGTTCAGCCGAGAATGATGCAGGAGCTGGTTCAAGTACTTCACTGGGAGCTCGATGAAGAGAGTGGCTGTATGCTTGTGACGTTTTCGACGATCAGTAGTGGTTTCTACTAGGGGCAATTCGGACCTGTGGCTTTATGTTTTTGGGTATCTTTCTTTTGGATCTTCGCCCGTAGTCGGGTTGTGATGTGTTGAATGATGATTTGCTTATGTAATGTATTGTGTGACGTGGCGAGTGTAAGCCAACTATCTCTTTCGCAATTTCATACATATTTTTACATATGTCGTGCAAAGATACCAAACTTGAGATCATTCCAGAATGGGCTTATACCTTTAAGTCGTGCCTCGACACGTGATACGTCCAAAACGTATCTATAATTTTTGCTATGATATTTATACACTTCCATACACTTTTGATCATATTTAGACTAACCTACTAATGGTTGCAAAAGTGCACAATGTTCTTGTTTTACACTTTATTGTGTAGGAATTACTTGGAAATTGACAAAAACGCAAAAGGAGTCGTATTGGAGTAGGACTCTGACTTTCCTGAAATCTATCTGAGAACATTTTTTAAAGATGGTCACGTTCCGGCCCGAAGGCGACGTCAAAAGGAAAAATTCTAGTTGCGAAAGTTGTGGGGAATTTCGAGGCAATGCTTCTGGATATAAAATTCATCCAAATCAGAGCCGGACGGCCGAGTAAAGCCCGTTTTACTGAGGCCCAAAATCTGATGACGGGAATCCGAGAGTCTATATAAAGAGAGGAAACCTAGGTCACCAAGGGCCACGAATTTTCCTCCTCCCGAGCCGCCATCTTGGAGGGGAGGACCAGCACCATTGCAGCACCATCCACAAGGAAGAAGGGGGGCCAAGGAGCCGCTGCCCCCTAGGGCCGCCGCCGCGCCACCAAGGGCCGCCGCCGCCGCCTCCGTGGCTGCCGCCGACCGTCTCCTCCTCGCGGGGTTGCACCTCTCCATCAACACCATCATCAACCTCCTCCTCACCATGTCCATGTGTGAGTAGTCTTCTTCGGGGCCGAGGGCTCGTACGTGTAGCTATGTGGTTATCTCTCTCTTCCATGATGTGATCTTCGTTGTGATCATAGGCTATGTTAATCTAGGGTGATCCCATGATATTTCCCCTTCCTCTATGTATTGGATTGATGTACTCACTTGTCTTTATCTAGTATAATCCCCGAGACCAAGGTGACAGCGGTCTATTGGACATGGATTATAAAAATACTTTCATGAGTGATTTCCTCTCTTGTGTGTTGATTGAAGATTGAGAGTCTCTTGGTGCTTGTCTTTGACTATCCTTTAGATATGTTGTGATGATTGTGGGACTATCTTTGAATGGCCGCGGTGACATTGGGAAATCCTTAGATTGAGAACTACGAACTTTGAGGTGTGCTTTTGTAGCCCTACATAATTCTCGTCCTCTCTTGACCACGAAGGAATGACCTCCGGGTGCGTCTCCATTGCATGTTTTATGGGAAATATCATGTGATTCGATTATGTTAATGTTGTTGGGAGTTGCCACTAGTGAAAGTATGATCCCTAGGCCTTGTTTCCACCATTGCAATACCATTTGTGCTCACGTTTACCACTTGTTTGCTTGGTGCACTTTTTATTACAGATTTATATTACTTTGTTTTGCCATCCATATTACTTGCCATTTAACATCTCTTCGCCGAACTAGTGCACCTATACATCTGACAAGTGTATTAGGTGTGTTGGGGACACAAGAGACTTCTTGTATTTTAGTTGCAGGGTTGCTTGAGAGAGACCATCTTCAACCTTTACTTCCCTGAGTTCGATAAACCTTAGGTCATCCACTTGAGGGAAATTGCTGCTGTCCTACAAACCTCTGCGCTTGGAGGCCCAACATAGTCTACAAGAGTAGAAGCGTGTGTAGACATCAAGCTATTTATGGCGCCGTTGCCGGGGAGGTGAGTGCTTGAAGGTATATCTTTAGATCTTGCAATTAAATCTTTTCGTTTCTTGTTTTTAGTTTCACTAGTTATGTTTACGGAAAACCGTGCTATTGGATCGTTGCTTGCGGGAAGACGCCCCACACCTGTGGTGGTTGCTCCTCCCCCTACTGAAATTGTGCCCTATAAAATACCAGCTGGTATTATCGGTTATGTTTTGGCTAATCGTTATGCAGGAGACAGACATCCCGGTGAACACTTGATATATCTGTCACAACTATGTTCATTATTTAAGATTGCAGGTGTATCAAGGGAGTTTGTCATGAGGAAATTGTTCGCCGTATCACTAATAGATAAAGCTTCAGATTGGTATAAGCTTCTCGATAACTCGCACTTGCTTGATTGGGAAGAGATCCAGTCTCTCTTTTACTCCAAGTTTTATCCTCTTCATGAAGTCCATGAGAATAGGAATTATGTTTATAATTTCTATCCTCATGACGGAGAGAGCATAGCTCAAGCTTGGGGGAGACTGAAAACGTTAATGCTAAAATGTCCTAACCATGGGCTCCCCAAAGATATGATTATTACTAATTTCTATGCGAGGCTCTCTCGACAGGATAAAGATTTGCTCGATGCTTCCTCTATGGGTTCTTTCACAAACGAAAAGATTGATGCTAAATGGGAACTCCTTGAAAGAATTCAACGCAACACTGAAGATTGGGAGATCGACAAAGGTAAAGAGTCAGGTATAGTTTATGAGTATGATTGCATTAAGTCCTTTGTTGAAACTACAAGTTTTAATAAGTTTAGTGCTAAATTTGGGCTTGATTCTCAACTCCTTGTTGATTTCCTCAAATCTTTTGCTTCACATCTTAATATGCCTAAGGAGGATTGGAACAAGCATCATGAACCTTTTAAATAGATTTGCAAAGAAAATGAAATTGTTCATGATGATTGCAACATGCATGATCCAATTCCTAAAAATGAAGTTTTATATAAGCATGTTAATTTTTGTGGAGTGGATAGACCTTGTGAAAGGCCTATGATTGAAGAAGAGAAGTATTGTAAGCAACATAAGCATGAAAGAACAATCACTTGGGTCAGAGATTTAAATGAAATTGCTAGAGAATTGTGTGACCTTTATCCTTTTACTTGTGAACCTTGCTGTATAGAAGGTCACTTTAATTTTCAATGCATGAACTTTCAAAACATAATTGTTAACCAGTTGTGTGATAACATGATCACCTCTGATCTTTATGATGAGCTTATGTTATTTTTGATGTGTGAGGAGTTATCAGAAAAGACTTCTTGGCTAGATGTTAATGCCATAGGAATAAAAAACACTTTGCAAAATTGTCATCTCTATTGTGTTGTTAATTGCCATGAAAATGATTACATAAGTAAGATTAGAAGGGAGGGAACTTAACCAAAGTATAAAAATGTCTCTTATATTTCTGCTAATAAAAAGGAGAGTTTCTCCCAAGTTTCCCCTATTGTTTCTAATGATAAACCAGGATATGTGGAGAAGCTTCATATCCAACCACCCCCTCCTAAGGTGAAGAAGAAGAAAAAGAAGAGGAGGAGGAAGAGGAGCAAAAAGGAAGAAGAATGGGTATCAACCTGGCCTGAGCATATTCCTCCCATCAATTTTTATCCTAACGGTTGTAAGTTTAAAGAAGAAGGTGAAGTCCATTGCCTTAATTAACATCTTGATGATACGTCCGTAGGTACTATTGAATATGATTTTGATTATGATATGAATGTTACTTATTGTGATTGGGAAAATGATGATAATGCTGCTTATGATCTTGAAAATCTTTTTGGTACCAACTCTGAAAGTGATGATATGGAAAGCTCTAAGCTTGGGGATGATAGGATTGCAAATCCTTTACCCACTAGTGATGTGATAATTGATAATTCTTTTGCTAGTAAGAATAAAGACAACATGTTTACAAGTATAGTTGCTAGCAATGATAATGCTCTTCTCTACTATGATGATGTTATAACTCCAATCTATAGTGATTATAAAGGTACCTATGACATAAGGAGAAATTATCCTTATGAAACTTGTCATAATCATGGAGGGAATTACTCCCTTGTTGAACACCATCTTCCTAATACACAATTAATCTATAGTGTTCAAGTTTTTTATGATAGTCCTACTCCCACTATTACCAATGAGAAAGATTATGCTTATGTGGAGAGTAAGAGTGCCCTTTTGCATGTGGATCATGGTAACAATGCTTTATGTGATGCTTATATTGTTGAGTTTATCCATGATCCTGCTGAAAATTATTATGAGAAGGGAACATATGCTTATAGATATTTCAATAATATCAAGTTCCCTCTCTTTATGTTGAAGGTTTTGAAGCTGCACTTGTTTTGTCTTCCTATGCTTATTGCTTTGTGCATCAATAAATTACTCTATTGCAATATTCCTATGCATAGGAAGCATGTTAGGCTTAAATGTGTTTGGTATTTGCTTCTTGATGCTCTCTTTTGTTCTTCAGCTCTTATTCCCACGAGAGCATCATTAAAGTCTTAAGCCTATCTTTATGGCTATAAAGAAAGAGCTCTAGGGAGACAACCCTTGTTATCTTTGCTTTCAGTTTTAGTGGTCTTGATGTTTGTTACTACTTTAGCAACATCATTGTATCTTTATTTTTCAGCTTTGTGCCAAGTGTAGCCTCTGATTGCAAGAAAGTTCAAAAGTTGTGACGTGCTGTCCAGGAAACAGATTATGTCCTTGGACAGAAAAATTCGTATAAAATCACCAGATCATCTTTTTGGTCTGAATTTTTTCGACAGCGTGCTCTATACAATTGTCTTTCGGGATTCTGTTCTGAGTTTTTTGATTAGAGTTGCAGAAGTGCCCCGAAAAAATCATTTACTACCTGTTGTTCTGTTTTTCACAGATTCTGTCCTGTTTTGCCTTTCCTTCATTTTGCAAACCTTGAGCTTGCTTTTTCTTTGCAAAAACCTTTTGGCAATCTTGAGAAACAGTAGACCTTCAAGAATATCCTTATTTCCAGCAAGGAACAATTATTTTATTAAGGGTACTAACCTCGCTAATCAGATTATGATGAGTTATGTATGAAGGGAGTTTTCAAGTGTGCGAGGAAAGATGATAAAAAGATTCAGGAGTGTCAAACGCTCAAGCTTGGGGATGCCCCCATGCACCCCCAAGAAATATTCAAGGATACTCAAGCGTCTAAGCTTGGGGATGCCCCCGTGCATCCCCTTCTCCATCAACATTATCAGTTCGTCTTTCGTTCCACTATATTTTTATCACTTCATGTGTTATGTGCTATGCTTGGAGCGTCTTGCTTTTAGTTTCCTTTTTAGTTTTCCTTAGATGTTCATAACGAGTTGGAACCCATCTTTCTTTGTGTGGGAGAGAGACCCGCTCCACTTCAACCTAGAACATAACATAGAATTTTCATGTCTATCTTTGATGTGTGTGTTCTTTGTCTTTCAATAGCTACTATCATGTTCAGCTCTTAGTTTTCATGCTTATCTTTTTAAAGAGCTTTTGTTTAGTTGGTCGCTGGAACTCTCTTTAGTTATCATGCTTATCTTGTTAAGAGAGTTGGCTTCTGTTGCACTGGTTGATATGTCTATGATAAAAATGCTATGTGCATAATGGTGCTTAGTAGTTCATGTTTTCTTATGGTTAGTCTCAAATAGCTGGGGGGTTCTCAATGTGTTATTGGAGTACCAACATGATTTGTTTGCCTATGATGTGGTATGGTTTAGTGGTATATTCCCTCAAGAATTTATTTTGATTGACTTGGCGTATGCTCACGCATATTTAAGACTGTAAAGAAAGTCTATCAAGCCTTGATGATCTTTAATTTCTGAGTAGCGATATAACTTCCATGCCTGATTCAATGTTGCTTTGTCGCTCTGCATGATTATGACCGTCATTGCTCTTTTAGTTGGTCGCTCCCAGTCTTTTGCTAACCTTCACTTGTACTAAGCGGACTGACTGCTTGTGCATCAAAAATCCTTTAAACGAGTTATGCCATATGAGTCCACCATACCTTCCTATACATGGTATTTAGCTGCCATTCCTAACGAAGACTTTCATGTACCATCTCGAAATTATTCAAAAAAGAAGCATTCCTATTTTGTGCCTCTGTTTTAGCTCATGAGGAAGTTGTAGTTAATTCATGATCTTTTTAAGTTGGACAAGCTTCACCCCGAGATTGCATGTCTAATGTGCAAACCCATAATACGAGAAGGAACTGGCATAGAGTGCGCCCGGCTCATTAAAAAATTATACAACAAACAAACCCTCCTTCATGCTTTGTTCATGAGAAATCAGAAAACTTTGGCAGTGATAAACAAAGGAGATTAAGAGGATGTGATCGTCCTCATTTGGGAGCCGTTCCTCGAAACTAGTCCAGCTCGAGAAGTAATTGAGTTATCTGCTAGCATTCGTTGACGAAATATGCATAATCTAAAAAAAATTATTACCTCCGTTTTTAAAACCAACAGCTCTTGTACATGTTTAGTTTTTGTTTCTGACCACGGGTTTTCAACCTTGCCAACAAAAGCCACGGTTCGAGAGTCTCCACCTTCTTTAAAGCACCAACTATTAAGAGCATGATTGTCATTCTGAGTGTAATGTGCATTGTCCCAAAGTACCATTGTCTTTTGCATGATTATGATATCGTTTATTCTGAAATCATTGTATCTAGTCATCACTTAAGCTTTGGAGGTGCCCCTACATTTATGTTTTGCTTCACTAAAGGGGGCAAGCGAGATATCACTTTGTCATATTTGCACACCATGCTCACTACAAATCTATTGAGTGTTTCAGTATCATATTGTAAAACTTTCAGTTCTTTGTGATTTTCTCATGAGGCAACTTAATTACTACAGATTCATTGTCTCAGTAAGCACTTGTCATGTGACTGTGAAAATTTCTTATATGGTTAATAGCATGTCACCACAAAAATTATGCTTGTTATCATTTACCTACTCGAGGACGAGCAGGAATTAAGCTTGGGGATGTTGATACGTCCAAAACGTATCTATAATTTCTGCTTGCTCCATGCCTTTTTTGTGTGATATTGCTATGATATTTATGCACTTCCATACACTTTTGATCATATTTGGACTAACCTACTAATGGTTGCAAAAGTGCACAATGTTCTTGTTTTACACTTTATTGTGTAGGAATTACTTGGAAATTGACAAAAACGCAAAAGGAGTCGTATTGGAGTAGGACTCTGACTTTCCTGAAATCTGTCTGAGAACGTTTTTTAAATATGGTCACGATCCGGCCCGAAGACGACGTCAAACGGAAAAAGTCTAGTTGCGAATGTTGTGGGGAATTTCGAGGCGATGCTTCTGGATATAAAATTCGTCCAAATCAGAGTCCGTACGGCCGAGTAAAGCCCGTTTTACTGAGGCCCAAAATCTGATGACGGGAATCCGAGAGTCTATATAAAGAGAGGAAACCTAGGTCACCAAGGGCCACGAATTTTCCTCCTCCCGAGCCGCCGTCTTGGAGGGGAGGACCAGCACCATTGCAGCACCATCCACAAGGAAGAAGGGGGGGCCAAGGAGCCGCTGCCCCCTAGGGCCACCGCCGCGCCCCCAAGGGCCGCCGCCGCCGCCTCCGTGGCTGCCGCCGGCCGTCTCCTCCTCGCGGGGCTGCACCTCTCCATCAACATCATCATCAACCTCCTCCTCACCATGTCCATGTGTGAGTAGTCTTCTCCGGGGCCGAGGGCTCGTACGTGTAGCTATGTGGTTATCTCTCTCTCCCATGATGTGATCTTCGTTGTGATCATAGGCTATGTTAATCTAGGGTGATCCCATGATATTTCCCCTTCCTCTATGTATTGGATTGATGTACTCACTTGTCTTTATCTAGTATAATCCCCGATACCAAGGTGACAGCGGTCTATTGGACATGGATTAGAAAAATACTTTCATGAGTGATTTCCTCTCTTGTGTGTTGATTGAAGATTGAGAGTCTCTTGGTGCTTGTCTTTGACTATCCTTTAGATATGTTGTGGTGATTGTGGGACTCTCTTTGGATGGCCACGGTGACATTGGGAAATCCTTAGATTGAGAACTACGAACTTTGAGGTGTGCTTTTGTAGCCCTACATAATTCTCGTCCTCTCTTGACCACGAAGGAATGACCTGCGGGTGCGTCTCCATTGCATGTTTTATGGGAAATATCATGTGATTCGATTATGTTAATGTTGTTGGGAGTTGCCACTAGTGAAAGTATGATCCCTAGGCCTTGTTTCCACCATTGCAATACCATTTGTGCTCACGTTTACCACTTGTTTGCTTGCTGCACTTTTTATTACAGATTTTTATTACTTTGTTTTGCCATCCATATCACTTGCCATTTAACATATCTTCGCCGAACTAGTGCACCTATACATCTGACAAGTGTATTAGGTGTGTTGGGGACACAAGAGACTTCTTGTATTTTAGTTGCAGGGTTGCTTGAGAGAGACCATCTTCAACCTCTACTTCCCTGAGTTCGATAAACCTTAGGTCATCCACTTGAGGGAAATTGCTGCTGTCTTACAAACCTCTGCGCTTGAAGGCCCAACATAGTCTATAAGAGTAGAAGCGTGTGTAGACATCAACACGTAGGAGGTATAGTCCCATCCTGGGCATTACACACGTGCAGCCACGCACCACATCATCCGACCGTGTTGGTGTCGCTGCCGCCTCAGATACCTGGATGATTCTGTTGTTGGCTTCTGATATATGTGAAGGTTCTCATCTCTCCCTCTCTCTCTCTCTCTCTCTCTCTCTCTCTCTCTCTCTCTCTCTCTCTCTCTCTCTCTGAGTGTGTTTGTGTGTGTGGCTTGTGTAGGCAGAGTAAAATGGCAGATTGGCAGATTTATTCTTTAGGGATTTGGTTAGGAGATGATTCACGATTTTGATTAGGAATGGTCTAGATGTGGATAGGAGGCAGTAATGTTCCTCTACGTCCAATTTGAAAGAAGAGAGTGGGTTCTTAAATATAGTGAGATGTTGGTTGGAGAGTGAGTAATGCAAAAGTCTGTGTGTAATATGAGATTGGAACTAATGCTAAATATACAGTTTAGGTTTCTGACCATAATCTAGGTATTTCCCGTTAATAGTCTATACACACTTTGCACAAAAGTAAATGGTTTCTAAATTTTCCTTGAATTGTTTTTTTTGTAGAATTGCTTACTAACCATCAATCTATTTCACTACAAGAACCTGCACCATGCTATTTTGTTTTTAGTCATACCTATCTTGTTTAGTTTCTCATGTTTCTAGCCCTACTGACTTTCCAGGTGATTGTTAAGTTAACTAATGCTTTCTTATGTTCTACTATTAGCCAAGCCCATTAGTTGAGTACGATTGTGTGTATGAAAATTTGATGCCTGGGATATGATCTCAATCCTATGTTCTCATGATGCTATATTCTGCCTGTTACATGACCTCGTGTTGTTATAAATCTACTACATAAGTACCTACCGATTCATTTCTTTCACTTAACTGTCTACATTTGATCATGGGAAACTAAAAATTATAAGTAGAAGGTACTCTACTTCTCATGCAAGATTGTATCTTATGTGAACTGTGATGTCATTCCAGAGTTATTCCCAAATGGCGGCGGGAGGAGAAGGGAGCTGCAAGTGTCCGAGCAGTTGATTGAACAGCTTGACCCAAAATATCCGGCATTGTATATGTAGAAAATGTCTTGAGGCTGTGAAAGTTACAGAACTGACGGCTTGACAGTAAGACTATGGACGGCTGCTAGGTTTTGGTAATGTATGTGAATATGTGATTTGCTGAATAAATGGCTAGCACATGTAGTATAGATTCAGAGTCTATACATTTCTGAATATTGCAGCTCAAGTATATTCAGTCCTCTGTTCTGTATTAGGATTGAACCATGATTGTTTTAATGGGGTGTGATTTTAATTTGATTGCTAGATTCATAAAAAAATGAGGATACACCCCTGGAGCATAAGTAAACATTAGAATCTAACAACACAGCTTGATCATGCTCGAATAGGCACATTAGGATTGGAAAGGTGAAAATGCATGAACAGGAAGCAAAATAGAGACATAGCTCAGGAGGGAAACAAGTTTGGCGCAATGCTGCCATAAGGCGGCCAGTTCCGATGTTATAATCTAACAACACAACTTGAACGTGCTCGAATAGGCGCATTATGTGATACTTGAGTGTAGTAGTTTTAAATATTTTGGAGAACTACAATTACTGGTAGAATGCCTGTGCGTTGCCACGGGCTTTTGAAATATTTTGCTGAAATTATATAAACATAGTGCATGTTAAATTTCAGATGTGGCGAAAAAATAGCACGGGCACAACCGGATAATGAATAAAATTCACTTCACTTGCAATGTAAATTGATAACCAAAAGGCTATATGATGATGTATACATATAGAGCGATTATCCAACTAAAAATATGTTACAAATCTATACCTATACTAATTAGAGACTCCCTAAAAATTCCCACGTTAATTAGAAATTACCAGTCGTTAATCTAATGGGACCAAGTTATAACGGTGTAGATCCACCGATGTAATCCTTGCAATCCAAGAAAAAACCAACATATATAGCGCAGCTATAAAAACCAATCTAGGGTACCTGTAAAAAAACTATCTAATCGATCCTTCCCCAAAGAATCCCCACGTACAAAGAATCTCACGCAATATATTTCTCCCTATGCGATGCACATGAATAGGAAACTCGATTGACATCTAGAGGAGGTGGAGAAGGACAGCGGCATGATCATGATAAGGATCATGGCGTTGTGGAGGCAAGACGCAGCCGCTGGCTGGCTGCTCCTCGCGTGGCTGTACTTCTCCAGTGATAGATCGAAGAATAGTAAGGTGTGTTCCTGCTTCTCCCCGGCTGAGGAGGTTCAATGGAGAAGATATGGGGCAGAGGATATCAGAGAAACACGAGGTTGCAGAGAGGATTGGGTAGCGATGTTGTTGCTCTTGCTCTTGCCCCTCACCGCAGGTGCATAGGAAGATCGACAAAGGAGGTCGGGGCAGATTGGAGGGGGGAGGAAGAAGTTGCGTTGGGCATATGCTGTTGTAGGTCGCTGTGCTGAGGGAAATCGATTATGATGGAAAATTGATTATGCTGATGGTGATTATCCTAATGGCGCTCTTCAAGATCAATAAATATGTCAGTATGTCTTCCTCAGCAAAATCGGTAGTAGCGACTTCACGGAGGTCATGGCTAAATCTACCTAGCGGCCTAGCCTGTCTTAACTGCCGAGATGAATAGTACTATGAATTAATTGGTTTTATCAATTAGGTTTGACCTACACAACATTGGCAGCATCAGCGAGAGGAACAAATCCATCTGTAATCTATACTTACATATGATGCTATCACATCTAGCTGGAATCGATCAACCTCTTTGCTAAAGGCATCTATCTTTTTTCTCTGTACAACTCCCTTCCCGCTCCTGGCCCTGAAACTATGAGCGGTGTGGTGTCGCGGCACAGGTGCAGGCAAGATTGTGAGATGCTTCAACGTAAGTCAGGTTTGAAAATTGACAGGTATATCATGGCGTATGAATTTTATATGTTAATTCTCTATCATGCAAATTAAAACCGATACCAGCATGCTTGGGATTTGTCTGCTTTATTTTCTTATGGACAAGTATGAATAGTATGAAGTAGTGCAGATTGTTATTAATTAGCAAGCAGACCCTGTGTATTAGCATAGCGGGATTCAGATTTCAGAATACACTAGGGTCTTCCTTAAGGAGCTCGGGAAGAATAACTGAAGTACTCAGATTTGAGTTGGGGGTTCAGAGTTGCTTCCTTGAAGATATTGGAGGTTTGTTTAATTATATTTTATATGTAGTTATCTGTACATAATTTGCCATTGAGTGGACTGTACATGAAAAGAAATCGAGTGCTTCAAAAACTTTATTGATTATTTATTTCCCCTGATCATCTGTTAGTATTGTATGGGGAATGATGAACGTTGCTCTGTGTACATGAAGACATGTGGTCTTCATGTGCTAGCGCCTAGCGCACTGCAAGATGCATAGTTGCACTTTGGCAGGACTGCATGAGAACATATGGCAGTCGGAGACAAGCCATACTTTTTGGTGGACAGCAGTTAGGGTTGATGCCCTATTGCTGGAGAATAATAGTAGCAACAACATCCTTTCGTCCAGAGATAATATTATATGAGGTTCATAGTCAAGAAAGGTACTCGCTGATTTTTAGTAGATGTACAGTTTTATCTCTATAGTTGTTTATGGATGAAACTAATTACATTTTACATGCATGACTCATGTCTATGTATTTTACACATAGTGCCTTGGACAGCTATTTTCTTAAACGACGGCAAGATTTTCTGTCAGATCTTTCTCTTTGATAGTTTCTTTCGAAGATAATTGTGCGGTTCATTGCTATTAAGAGTGCAAAATTTTTGATCCCAAGCTTCAAATAGGCAAAAAATCCAAAAACAAATCAAATCCCTCTAATTTTTTCGAATATCCTGATTTTCCTAGACGTAAATGTCTATTACGTATATATTTAGGATCAAAAAATATTTTATTAATCTTTCAGTGTAATATACAAAATAATTCAAATAAATCTTAAAGTTAGGAAGTACACATATAAATGTACAGTTTTTATGGAACTCAAAGATAACACTTTTTCTGTATTTTTTAGCCGAGCTGAAATGAGCCATTCAGGTTTCCACCAAATATCATCATATATTAATGTTACTGATTAGTAGATAGGGGAGTTGGAAACCACAGGAAGTTTTAAATCGCACTATTAATAAAAGGAGAAATAGAGTATTTTTGCGATGAAAAGTACAATCAATTTTTTTGGAGTATAAATCATGTTACCAGATAAATTAGGGTTGGAGGAGATCCAATTAGTACATATACAGATGAAAAAATTGGTTAATATCATAATATTGTCAAAGCACGGGTGAAATTTCATGTTTGAGCTTAAATACATTACGTGAAGCGTGTATCACTTGGAGTATAAAGCAATCTTTCAACATGATTAAGCTTATCCACTTAATTTATCTGACACTGTTATTATATACTTAGAAATGCATGAATGTCATATGTCATGCTTCTATGGTCCAATCTGAAACGGTGGCATGGATCGACCAAATTAGTATGTAGGGATATCATCCTCATATATATATTTCTACAGGTAGTTTATAAGAGCCTCAAATCAATGATTTCCAATTAATCTTTTCTCATTTCGGTCTCTATATTCACTTCCTTCAAATTTGTAAAGGATTTAATGACTCTGACACTGGAAAAACATAAACATAGCAAAAGGAAATTATAATTATTTGGTCAGGCACATATTGAACATACAGAGACGCAAGGTTATGTCACACCCTGATTTTCATGCCACTTTGCTTAAGCTAATTATCATGTTAAAAATGTGGATTTGCAAAAACTTTTGAGTGTTTTTGACTTTGCTCTATTTGACTTTTGTCTGCTGTTTGCTAGTGCTCTAAAAAAATCAAATATATCCTCCAACTCTTATACCTCATCTCCTTGATCCAAAACCTTTTCCTAATGATCATGCCATGTGTATAGACCAGTATAGAATTTTCTTATAAAAATATTTTGGCCAAATAGTATTTTCTAAAATTAGTTTTTCCAAAAACCCCTGAATTGAGGTTTGCACTACAAGTACCTTATTTAGGGTGTGAAAAATCCTTAAAAAAGTATATTTGAATCCTATTAGGTATAGGACTCCCAGAAACCCCAAAGTTATAATTTTAAAAGCTATTTTTATATTTTATTTAAAAGCTTTTTCTTAAGGCCAGAAATGGTCTTTAATAGGGAAAAATTATTTAATTATTTCAAAAATATTTGCCAAAATTCAGGGAGACTCATAGGACATATATTGTCCATATATAAGAGTTTCAACACATAGTCATGTTCAAAATATTGGGAAAATCCTTCCAAAACCCTTTCTGGATATTTCAAGCTTTTGAAATATTTACAAAGGAAATATTCTCCAAAAATTCCAGGGAAATTCTATCATGTCATATATGACATATTTGATGATCTTGCAAAGCCTCATGCCTTGAAGATCAAGGAATCATCATCTAATCCCCTCAAAACCATTTCTGTCCATTTTGAAGTTTGAGCAACTTTACATTGCCAAACCTGTCCAAATGCTCTCAAACTTGGTGGACATGCTAAAATGATGTAATTATGCATCTATGCCAAATGCAACAAGTTTTGGAGGAGCATAACTTGGTCCAAGTGCCCCAAAACCATTTCTGTTCAAATTCAAATTTGAACAACTTTACATTACCAACTTTTTACTTGGGGTCTCAAACTTTGTGGGCATGATCATAACCCCAAATGATGATGCTACACCAAGTGGTGCATCAAGGGGAGATGATTAGCTTAACTCAAACAAGGTGAAACCATTTCTGTTGATTTCTAGGGTTCACCAAAGTTACATTGGCAATTTTGCCCAAATGAGCTCAAATTTGGTGGAAGGCCCTAATTATATGTGACATTTGATCCTGTTAAGTCCCATGTCAAGGGGAGGTCATTTGCTTTCCCAAAACATGATCAAACACCTTCTGCCAATTTACCAAAACCAGTGTTTGAACCCCTTTTACTTTTTCCCTTTACCTCAAATTCTTACCACAGCTTCTCCTGATGATCTTCTACCCCCCCAGTAACTTCTCTATGGCCTCAGCTCAACCATTGGAGGGGGTAAAACCCCAATTCACACTGTTGGACAGCAGTTTTCACCTTCTTCTTCACCTCCCTCCTCATTCCAATGGCTTCCCAGAGCATCCAAGGCCACAGTGCATTTGTTTACTACTCCCTCTACCCTCTGGACACCGTTGGCCACACCCTGGACGCCAGGCAATGCTAATGGCAGCCAAAAGCATGCTCTGGAGCGCGCTACAGTGCTCTGGAGCACTGCAGCCGCCCCCAATCACCGGCCCCGACCACCTAGCCCCCCCCCCTCGTGTCCCCCGAGGCTGCCTCGGCGTTCGGGACACGCCGGGCGGTCGGCCCCCTCCTCTCTCCTCCTCTCTCACCCCTACTCGCACGCGCACCGGCCGACCTTGAACCCCAATGGGCGCGCTCACACGCGCAAGACCTCTGGCACCTCCCCGCTCCTCCTCTCTCTTCCTCTAAGCGTGGACCAGCCCCACGAACGCCCTGGACATGCCCGCTGGTGCCTCTGTGGCCTGCAACGACAGCAAGGACCTCGCCGGCGCATGCGTCTTCGGTGGACCGGCGCTCACCTATAAATAGGCCGCCCTCGAGCCCCCTCGCGGCTCCGTTGGCCCCCTCTCCCTCTAGTGCACCTCCCCGACAGGCCAAATGCCCTCCCCGTGCCCTACGGCCTCCTCCCTGGCCGGAGCAGAGCCGCCGGCCATCGCCTGAATGCGGACACCTCAGGCCCTTTCTCCTCCTCCTAGCCACCCCAACGCCT
The DNA here is from genome assembly GCA_902687465.1 of Secale cereale. NCBI lineage: Eukaryota > Viridiplantae > Streptophyta > Magnoliopsida > Poales > Poaceae > Secale > Secale cereale. Next base: position 640,169,853 of record LR738711.1, on the reverse strand, counting down.
TCTCCTCACCACCGCCAACTCACCCAGGCTCCAGTTTCTCCTTCCCCCTCCTCTTCCTCGCTGTGCCTAACCACACCGACGGTCGCCTCCGCGGCCATCCAAGCCGTCGCTGTTTCAGCCCTCCCCGGCGTGCGTGAAGTACGTGGTTGGGTGTGGCATGTTCTCCTGAGCACGCCGGTAGGCGGAGCGTCGCCGGAGAAGGCCCGAGTCGACGAGGCCACGCCGGCGAGCGCTCGGCCGCGCCTCCCCTGCCTCGCCTCTGTCCGCGCGGGAGGAAAAGAACCTACCGCTGGGGGCCCGCGCGTCAGCGACCCAGTGGGCGGGCCCCTCCGTTTAAGTGGAGGCGGGGCGGCTGGAAGACGCCTCCCCAGCGCGAAGGCGTACCCCCACGAAGGCGCCTCCGACGTCACACCCCCTCCTGTGCACACGGCCGAGCTGATGGGCCGCCCAGTTGCTATGCAGCTATTCTTCGCCCTGCGCGCAAGGGTATAAGCCCTTTTCTCCTTCCCTTTTCTTTTTCTGTGAACTTCAAAAATGCCTAAACAATTCATTTGAACTCCAAATTTGGTGATTCAAATTTCCTATGGCTCCATAAATCATGCTCTATCACATGGTGCAACATGCAGATTATTCCAGAGGCATTTCCTTCACACATAATTATCAAATGCCAATATTTCATTTTCTGTGATGAACTTTAGAAAATCACAGAGAGCTCATTTTTGATCCAAATGCAGTGATTCAAATTCCTAGATGCTTGTCATATCCAAACTTAGTTTTGGAACATTTTTATTAATACTTTTTGTACCCCACCAAATATTAAGCCATTTCTTCATATTTATCAGCTTTGTAAAATCCTAGGAAATTCCTTTGAATTCCAAATCCATTGAAACCAACTCCTAGATGCTTCTAAAATCATGACTTGTTGATGGGTGCCTTTGCTCATCATTCAAGAATATATTTCTGTACACTTCTTTCAAATTCATAAACCCCTTGATTCCATCATATTGAAATGTTCCAAATCATCAATTGATCCAATGCCTATGAAACCACCTTGGTCATTTCTAATATGACAAGAGGTATCCTAGAAAAGTCCAACTCCTATTTTTAGAGCACTTCTATTTTTGCTTTGATTGTGTTGCTTATTATGATTGTTTCCGTCGTTAGTTGACAAAATAAACGGAGTACTCGGAGATGGACCAGAAGGTTTGAAGACTCGGAAGAATAAGGCAAGCAGCCCTTTGACCATGATTCGAGAAGCCTTTTTATGCAAGTCTCATAGCACCTTATTATCAATGCATCGGAATCATGTTGAGGTGGAAACCACTTTGGTTGCTACCTCTGTTACTTTACTATTGAAACTTGCACCAAACATGACCCTACCTTCCTATGAGGGTCATGTGGGTGGGATTAGTTAGGTTGCTTTAATAGTGGCTACGCAAATGGGACGGGTATATGCATGATGACGGAGGCAGGATACTTTCAAAAGACTTTTCGAAAACCCCGTCGGGTGCCATTTATGCCCGAGGGAGATGGTGAGATGGGTAACCACTTGAAGACGAAGTGGTGTACCGAGGAAAGTGTGTGTGATGTTTTGAAAACGGATTGGTTTAAATTGCGACCGTTATTCCAACCTTACATGCACAACCACTCTACCCTTATATGGGAAAGGGCATTATTGATTACCTAGGTCGATACTAGCATGGTGCCCGCATTACTAGTGACGGGGGTGACATGAGGTCACTCTCGGGACCGGGTCGTGCTTGGATAGGCGGCCATGACTATTTTCACAGGGCACCGGACACACCGTTGGTACCCCGTGTTAGTGGTATGTGATGAATATGGGAGCAAGGCTCCACAATCTTTAAGATGTGAAATGTTGGCACGGGGCTGTTACCAATCGAGTGGACTCTATGTTAGTGTCGTCTAGGGAAAGATAGTGATCGGGTGCTTACCCCGGGTACTTGAGGTACCGCGGGTCGTGGATGTCACGGAAGTTCCCCGAATCTAGTGGGTAAAGTGTGCAACCTCTGCAGAGTGTAAAACTATTCGAATAGCCGTGTCCGCGGTCAAGGAAAGTTGGGTAACCGCTCTTGGGCTACGTCCAATGTTTGCGAAACCTGGTGTGTGTGAGTTTCTGGAAAACAACACAGAATGGTGGATCTGTGGATGTGATTGTGAGAAAGTCACAATGAGCTTGAGCATGAGCTGATTACAACTCTTTCTCGATAATGATGCCTGTGACCTCCTGATACTTGTTGCAGACACATGCATGTCCATGCTATATGTTGATCATACTTGCATATGAAAAACTAGCTTTCCGCAAAACTGCCAATCCAGCAAAAGAGCCTTGCATAATTATTCTGTCATCACTCTTGGGTTGCTTGCGAGTACATTCAAAGTACTCATTGGCTTGCCACTGGTTATTTTATTGGCCAGGCATGAGAGAACAGGTAATGATGAAGATTTCTTGGTGACGAGCATGCGAGCTAGGACGCTTCCCAGTCAGAATGCCTGTAGGATTAAGGCAGATGGCATGGGTCCAAGTTGTTATTGAAGATTTCCGCTGCGATGTTATAGTCAAGACTTGACCATTATGGTCCTATTTGTGTAATACGGTATGTATGGATGTAAGACTCTTGTTATTCAGCTTTTGTGTGTTCGGTGAGCATTGATCTCTGGGATCACTATACACGTGCATTCGGTGATCACGACTTATGAGTCGGGGTCCCCACAGAGCTGGTATCAGAGCCATCCTGACTGTAGGAAGCCTTAGTTAGCATGGTCGTTAGTTAGGGTAAAACTATTTCCAAAACTATTAGTAGTTTTCAAAACTATCTATACTCCTCTTCCCTTCTCAGTTTTTCGAAAACTAGGCTATACTTAATCTCTTCCCCCTTCAAAATTGTTGGTCGCTAGAACCCTTATGCCCAGACCACTGGATTTTCTGTAATCCTCATGGAGTGCACCTTGCCAAACACTCACCCACCTCTTCTAAACGCAAGATTGACGACACCACGACAAGATGGTACCAACAGAAACTACATCCTCGATGAGTGAGGACATGAAGACCCAGAAGATGGGGGACACACTTGACAAGAGCCCCCAAGATGGTGCAACTTTGGCCTATGATGACCAGACTATAGGTTATGCAAAATCATGATATGCATCGCTAATAGAGTAATCTTGTCACTACCGTTGTTGTATCGACAACCACCGGTGGATGAGAACCTCGCCATTTGGTCTGCCTCACTATAGTGAGCAGGAAAACGGTTCTCTTCGTCCCCCGCTCTTGGTGTCGATGATTTCAACAACGAAACCGACATGTTGGACCTCTATTATACATTGTTATTGTCATTGCATACGGATTGCCTACCTAGTACCCTCGACGTCCCAGAAGGCACAAGGGATCGTCATGATTAAAGAGACAAGAGAAGACCAAGCCAACACCAGCTACAAGGAGGCACCTTCACCACATCACCTCATCGGGCGAGAAGTTGTTGAAGATTCTTCAGGCTCAACCCGGATCATTTATCAAGCAACTACAAGGGACATAGCAACACCTGAGGAAAACTCAGGAGACTGCACAAGGCACAAGTCACGACACTGAGTCCGAGAACCCCTAGGGTAGGATGAGTCGTGTACCCCCTATGCGCAGTCGAGTCCGTATGATGGTTCGAATAGAACCATGATTGTGTGTTGTTTGCTTTTATTTGTTTGTGTTTTGATATAAGTCGCACTTTTGCCCTAAGCAACAAGTGCATGGCTATATCACCTTCCTTGTCTTGTTTCTTTTGTTTCGGCCTTTTTGCACCTGTTTGTTGCACCTGCACTATAGAACCCCCTTTAGGCATTTCCCTCCTCTACGCTGCTTCTTCCCTCTATTCTCTCTCTCCCCAACTGAAGACCCGCAAGACAAGATGCACCAAGGATTCTACCTCGGCAGCCAACTGGCACTAAAGACTTCTGCTACAACCTCCGTGACCAAGTGCAACCCCGTAGAATTATGTTTAACCCTCCAGACTAATAACCCATTTCGAGACCCTGTGAGACTCCACGAGACACTCCAGCACGAATCCTTAACCATGTGCCTAACCCGTGGTAAAGCGAGAGAACCAAATAAGCCTTTATAACCTTGCACAACACTGGGTTCGTAAAGGAGCTAGTGGACACAGTGAGTGAGCACATTTTCATCCTAATATAGCACGAGAACTGACGATGCCATAGATAGACCAGTTCGAGGATATTGGACAGATGACTTGGTGGCATTATGTCAGTGACTTCGAGGAATTATCTGAGACCTTGGTGGATTGTGAGGTTTTTATATTAGTAGGATCATGACTTTGGGGAAGCATGTAGGAGTACCCGTTGGGCATAAGATTTGGATTTATGTAGGTGATTCTGGCTGGTATAATGCTGGATATGTCTGCATGGTTCGGAGTAAAATTGGATTTAGGCCTATGATCCTGATTATCTTATCATGCTTCTCGGTGGACAATAACCTAGGAGATTGGATTATTTGTCGGAGTTGATTTAGGGATCTATATAATCATGATCTTGGAGTTTACTTGACCCGGATGATGAGAATTTGGTGGACTTACTATCATAGTGCATAGTCCTTCCAAGTATTTGGGTATTATAGGGACTTGAGACCTTGTGGAACACCATAGACATCGGATTTGTAGAATTGTTGGATTATGTGGTGATCGATGGAATTACCGGGCTATTGGAGGTGATCTATAGGAAGGAAACAAAATCTTGGACTGGCATATGACGTGTTTCCTTAGAATAGAGATGCCATATCGTGAGCCTTGCAAGAATAGATTGAGTGCTTGGATTGTGGAGTTTAATTCAAGATTAGCAGCTTGTATGACCCACCTATGGATTTTAGGGGTGGACATACATATGGATTTGGGGATCGTAGGCAAGTAGAATTTTGTTAGACCGTCTCTTGAGAGTCATGAGGACATGTATGGCATGAATGGTGATTGAAGCTGGTCTATGCTTATCGTTTGGAGTACTAGATAGAGCTATGGGCATCTCAGAAACTGTGCTTAAGGATAAGATGATAAACGTTCACTCACTCACTAGAATCCTTGAAACCCTTAAGCCCCACCAAGCCACAACCTGGTCAGATTCTGACCACGGGCCTTCACTCTAAGTCAGGAAGGCCTCTGCAAATACTCAACCGAGACCACCACCAATACCCCAGCCTACCTTGCGTACCCCCATAGACCTCATGGAGTAATTGGACAAGTTGGGTAACATCATTATTTGATGGCCTACTTGTTTGCCAGAAGACAAAGAAGAGACGGACAGCTGGATAGAAGACATTTGAAGACCGCCCTGTCAAGAAGGAAGATCTACACCGACCACCGCCATCAAGAAGTAAACTTCCGCGTCGAAGACCGGGCGTATCTGCAAACCACTCCTCTCAAAGGAACCGAGCATTTCCGTGTCGAAGGGACGCTCCTACCAAGATTTATCGACCCTTCTTCAAGACCACTGCAAGACAAATAGTAGACGTCTACCAGCTAGATTTACTTCCTGAGATACCCTCCGTGCACCAAATCTTCCACGGTCACCACTCTGGAAGTACTTCTTACCTCCTAGCTAGCCCGATGCCCGCAAGGACATCAATCACCAATCCTTTGACAGCTAACCCAACCTAACCTATGCAAGAGACCCCTCGGCAACCTGCATCAAAGAAGGCAACAAGCAAGAAGCCACACCACCAAGTACTTCAAGATTCCATGGAGCACCACCCGTAAGCAGAACCAACAAGAAGAAGTGAAGACTACCCCGTATCCAAGACTCCGCCTTTCTTTCCACGCCTAGTCTGGGAATCTCGGGGACGAGATTCTTGTAAGGGGGGTAGGTCTGTCACACCCTGATTTTCATGCCACTTTGCTTAAGCTAATTATCATGTTAAAAATGTGGATTTGCAAAAACTTTTGAGTGTTTTTTACTTTGCTTGATTTGACTTTTGTCTACTGTTTGCTAGTGCTCTAAAAAAATCAAATATATCCTCCAACTCTTATACCTCATCTCCTTGATCCAAAACCTTTTCCCAATGATCATGCCATGTGTATAGACCAGTATAGAATTTTCTTATAAAAATATTTTGGCCAAATAGTATTTTCTAAAATTAGTTTTTCCAAAAACCCCTGAATTGAGGTTTGCACTACAAGTACCTTATTTAGGGTGTGAAAAATCCTTCAAAAAGTATATTTGAATCCTATTAGGTATAGGACTCCCAGAAACCCCAAAGTTAAAAATTTAAAAGCTATTTTTATATTTTATTTAAAAGCTTTTTCTTAAGGCCAGAAATGGTCTTTAATAGGGAAAAATTATTTAATTATTTCAAAAATATTTGCCAAAATTCAGGGAGACTCATAGGACATATATTGTCCATATATAAGAGTTTCAACACATAGTCATGTTCAAAATATTGGGCAAATCCTTCCAAAACCCTTTCTGGATATTTCAAGCTTTTGAAATATTTACAAAGGAAATATTCTCCAAACATTCCAGGGAAATTCTATCATGTCATATATGACATATTTGATGATCTTGCAAAGCCTCATGCCTTGAAGATCAAGGAATCATCATCTAATCCCCTCAAAACCATTTCTGTCCATTTTGAAGTTTGAGGAACTTTACATTACCAAACCTGTCCAAATGCTCTCAAACTTGGTGCACATGCTAAAATGATGTAATTATGCATCTATGCCAAATGGCACAAGTTTTGGAGGAGCATAACTTGGTCCAAGTGCCCCAAAACCATTTCTGTTCAAATTCAAATTTGAACAACTTTACATTACCAACTTTTTTACTTGGGGCCTCAAACTTTGTGGGCATGATCATAACCCCAAATGATGATGCTACACCAAGTGGTGCATCAAGGGGAGATGATTAACTTAACTCAAACAAGGTGAAACCATTTCTGTCGATTTCTAGGGTTCACCAAAGTTACATTGGCAATTGCCCAAATGAGCTCAAATTTGGTGGAAGGCCCTAATTATATGTGACATTTGATCATGTTAAGTCCCCAAGGGGAGGTCATTTGCTTTCCCAAAACATGATCAAACACCTTCTGCCAATTTACCAAAACCAGTGTTTGAACCCCCTTTACTTTTTCCCTTTACCTCAAATTCTTACCACAGCTTCTCCTGATCATCTTCTACCCCCCCCCCCAGTAACTTCTCTATGGCCTCAGCTCAACCATTGGAGGGGGTAAAACCCCAATTCACACTGCTGGACAACAGTTTTCACCTTCTTCTTCACCTCCCTCCTCATTCCAATGGCTTCCCAGAGCATCCAAGGCCACAGTGCATTTGTTTACTACTCCCTCTACCCTCCAGACACCGTTGGCCACACCCTGGACGCCAGGCAATGCCAATGGCAGCCAAAAGCATGCTCTGGAGCGCGCTACAGTGCTCTGGAGCACTGCAGCCGCCCCCAATCACCGGCCCCGACCACCTAGGGCCCCCCCTTGTGTCCCCCGAGGCTGCCTCGGCGTCCGGGACACGCCGGGCGGTCGACCCCCTCCTCTCTCCTCCTCTCTCACCCCTGCTCGCACGCGCACCGGCCGACCCTGAACCCCAATGGGCGCGCTCACACGCGCAAGACCTCTGGCGCCTCCCCGCTCCTCCTCTCTCTTCCTCTAAGAGTGGACCAGCCCCACGAACGCCCTGGACATGCCTGTTGGTGCCCCTGTGGCCTGCAACGACAGCAAGGACCTCGCCGGCGCATGCATCTTCGATGGACCGGCGCTCACCTATAAATAGGCCGCCCCCAAGCCCCCTCGCGGCTCCGTTGGCCCCCTCTCCCTCTAGTGCACCTCCCCGACAGGCCAAATACCCTCCCCGTGCCCTGCGGCCTCCACCCTGGCCGGAGCAGAGCCGCTGGCCGCCGCCTAAATGCGGGCACCTCAGGCCCTTTCTCCTCCTCCTAGCCACCCCAACGCCTTCTCCTCACCACCGCCAACTCACCCAGGCTCCAGTTTCTCCTTCCCCCGCCTCTTCCTCGCCGTGCCTAACCACACCGACGGTCGCCTCCGCGGCCATCCAAGCCGTCGCCGTTTCAGCCCTCCCCGGCGTGTGTGAAGTACGTGGTTGGGTGCGGCATGTTCTCCTGAGCACGCCGGTAGGCGGAGCGTCGCCGGAGAAGGCCCGAGTCGACGGGGCCACGCCGGCGAGCGCTCGGCCGCGCCTCCCCTGCCTCGCCTCTGTCCGCGCGGGAGGAAGAAGAACCTGCCGCTGGGGGCCCGCGCGTCAGCGACCCAGTGGGCGGGCCCCTCCGTTTAAGTGGAGGTGGGGCGGCTGGAAGACGCCTCCCCAGCGCGAAGGCGTACCCCCACGAAGGCGCCTCCGACGTCACACCCCCTCCTGTGCACACGACCGAGCTGATGGGCCGGCCCAGTTGCTGTGCAGCTATTCTTCGCCCTGCGCGCAAGGGTATAAGCCCTTTTCTCCTTCCCTTTTCTTTTTCTGTGAACTTCAAAAATGCCCAAACAATTCATTTGAACTCCAAATTTGGTGATTCAAATTTCCTATGGCTCCATAAATCATGCTCTATCACATGGTGCAACATGTAGATTATTCCAGAGGCATTTCCTTCACACATAATTATCAAATGCCAATATTTCATTTTCTATGATGAACTTTAGAAAATCACAGAGAGCTCATTTTTGATCCAAATGCAGTGATTCAAATTCCTAGATGCTTGTCATATCCAAACTTAGTTTTGGAACATTTTTATTAATACTTTCTGTACCCTACCAAATATTAAGCCATTTCTTCATATTTATCAGCTTTGTAAAATCCTAGGAAATTCCTTTGAATTCCAAATCCTTTGAAACCAACTTCTAGATGCTTTTAAAATCATGACTTGTTGATGGGTGCCTTTGCTCATCATTCAAGAATATATTTCTGTACACTTCTTTCAAATCCATAAACCCCTTGATTCCATCATATTGAAATGTTCCAAATCATCAATTGATCCAATGCCTATGAAACCACCTTGGTCATTTCTAATATGACCAGAGGTATCCTAGAAAAGTCCAACTCCTATTTTTAGAGCACTTCTATTTTTGCTTTGATTGTGTTGCTTATTATGATTGTTTCCATCGTTAGTTGACAAAATAAACGGAGTACTCGGAGATGGACCAGAAGGTTTGAAGACTCAGAAGAATAAGGCAAGCAGCCCTTTGACCATGATTCAAGAAGCCTTTTTATGCATGTCTCATAGCACCTTATTATCAATGCATCGGAATCATGTTGAGGTGGAAACCACTTTGGTTGCTACCTCTGTTACTTTACTATTGAAACTTGCACCAAACATGACCCTACCTTCCTATGAGGGTCATGTGGGTGGGAGTAGTTAGGTTGCTTTAATAGTGGCTACGCAAATGGGACGGGTATATGCATGATGACGGAGGGAGGATACTTTCAAAAGACTTTTCGAAAACCCCGTCGGGTGCCATTTATGCCCGAGGGAGATGGTGAGATGGGTAACCACTTGATGATGAAGTGGTGTACCGAGGAAAGTGTGTGTGATGTTTTGAAAACGGATTGGTTTAAGTTGCGACCGTTATTCCAACCTTACATGCGCAACCACTCTACCCTTATATGGGAAAGGGCAATATTGGTTACCTAGGTCGATACTAGCATGGTGCCCGCATTACTAGTGACGGGGGTGACATGAGGTCACTCTCGGGACGGGGTCATGCTTGGATAGGCGGCCATGACTGTTTTCACAGGGCACCGGACACACTGTTGGTACCCCGTGTCAGTGGTATGTGATGAATATGGGAGCAAGGCTCCACAATCTTTAAGATGTGAAATGTTGGCACAGGGCTGTTACCAATCGAGTGGACTCTATGTTAGTGTCGTCTAGGGAAAGATAGTGATCGGGTGCTTACCCCGGGTACTTGAGGTACCGCGGGCCGTGGATGTCACGGAAGTTCCCCGGATCTAGTGGGTAAAGTGTGCAACCTCTACAGAGTGTAAAACTATTCGAATAGCCGTGTCCGCGGTCAAGGACAGTTTGGTAACCGCTCTTGGGCTACGTCCAATGTTTGCGAAACCTGGTGTGTGTGAGTTTCTGGAAAACAACACGGAATGGTGGATCTGTGGATGTGATTGTGAGAAAGTCACAATGAGCTTGAGCATGAGTTGATTACAACTCTTTCTCGATAATGATGCATGTGACCTCCTGATACTTGTTGCAGACACATGCATGTCCATGTTATATGTTGATCATACTTGCATATGAAAAACTAGCTTTCCGCAAAACTGCCAATCCAGCAGAAGAGCCTTGCATAATTATTCTGTCATCACTCTTGGGTTGCTTGCGAGTACATTCAAAGTACTCATTGGCTTGCCACTGGTTATTTTATCGGCCAGGCATGAGAGAACAGGTAATGATGAAGATTTCTTGGTGACGAGCATGCGAGCTAGGATGCTTCCCCGTCAGAATGTCTGTAGGGTTAAGGCAGATGGCATGGGTCCAAGTTGTTATTGAAGATTTCCGCTGCGATGTTATGCTCAAGACTTGACCATTATGGTCCTATTTGTGTAATACGGTATGTATGGATGTAAGACTCTTGTTATTCAGCTTCTGTGTGTTCAGTGAGCATTGATCTCTGGGATCACTGTACACGTGCATTCGGTGATCACGACTTATGAGTCGGGGTCCCCACAGGTTACTAGAAACAAAAATAAATAAAAGCCAAAGAGTTAGATGGCCTTCTTCGAATCATATTTTGTCACTTAGAACTGAAGTAACTAAAAAATATCGGAGACACCCTGCATGTGTTTCAGGTTCAAGTGGATGGATGGATGTTTCACTTATTTCCTTTCATGACAGATATTATTTATGACAAAATAAATGCATAAGAAGTATTGACTAGCCCGTGCGAATGCACGGGTCGACGACTAGTTATGGTCTAGTTGATGCGCTTAAAAAATTCCCTCACAATATCAGAAATGTTGTTTTTAGCAACATTCGCTCAATATTTGATCAAGTATAATAAAAACTTGGTCCTCAACTCTTACTCATCCCCCACAAGCAATATATTTAATTAGCACAAATACTTCACGTTCAAGGTCTTAAAATATGTAACATCGTGCAAACTGGATGAACCAATACTTTACCATTCGACCAGAGCATAATATGAAAAACAAAATAGCTAGGCACATCCCTTCAATTTCCTAAATTAATACATCTTGAATATAGTGATAAAAAATAAATATTTGTATTGTGAAAATGTTATGACAATGAAAAATATAAATTTACTCGTCTATGCTGAATAGCAGGCGAAAAAAACATTGACATCTAGATATATTGGAATTCCAACCGGTTTTCTTTATTTTGAGTGCCGTTGAATTCCCTCGCAAATCTATGTGATTTAACAAAAACTCTGGCATCTGTGATGTATGGATAGGGTCCAGATACATACACGACATGCATGTTTACTGATGACGTACAAGATGTATCGGCCGATGAATGCATATGAAAGGTAATTCTACAATTGCTAGCTATTAGAAACAATGAACCATGACACCAATGTGCAAAGACCATTTTTTTTGTCTTTATCGTCATCTGTAGTAACAAAATGATCAAAACCAAAAAAGGATAACAAAACCATGTAACGCCAAAAGTCAATGTATCCAAGAAAGAAACTCCAATGATGCATACAATACAGACAGAGAACAATGTTATTGCACCCACAATGGATAGAGTGATAACCATGTCCGGTACACACAAAGTACGGACTAATTAAGAAGAAAATGATGAGAATATTGAGTGATAAGAAAATGATTAGCCCATACTCCAAATAATCTGCTAGTGTGGAGGCTAAAAGAAATCTGACAAAACATCATAAAAAGGGACACACTTGTCCAAGAGGCAACTCAACAAGATCATCTGAACATATCTAGTTGACGGTGTCCACTCTGGTCACCGAAATATCAGCTATGAAGCAGGGCCATGTCCTAACTACGTGAGAAAAAACTGAATTTTGAGAATGAACGTATTAGCACTAACCTTATTCTGCTACTCTAAAAGCTAACAAATGATAAAAATCTAAAAATCTACATAACAGATAGCTGATGACGTGCATAAAATAGATCATATATTTCTTCTGAATAGCTACAATTTTCTAACAGGGCATTATACCAATGTGTGTGAACAACAGAGAGCTAACAAAATCAACGCTCAGTCGAACAAAAAAAATTAGAATGACACTTTTGGGCATGATTTATAGGTTGCGACAGATGCAAAGGTCAGGCGTGCGAGGCAAGTAAACAATCAACTTACACATCTGTCAAATAATCCAGCTTTAGAAGAACAAAATCAAAGAGTCATGTAGGGAGTTGGGTGATGTGGAGATACAATTTATGCCCGTTCTTCGAACTCCATCAACATCCGAGTCAACACAACCAGATGAGGTTGCGGCCATGCCGCCGTGGATGCTCCACCTCAGACTCAACTGTGCCATCGCCACGACGACTGTACGTCGAGCACATTGTGACACTGTCGCCCACCTGACGGCAACGCCATGTAGCGCTCGCCGGCGTTCGTGGAAGCGTTGTCGTGGCTCTTGCGCAGGACGTGGTCTGGCAGAGCGTTGCTTCTTCCTCGCGTGACACCCATCCCAACCAAGTGTTTGCAACTCTTTGACCTCTATGCGTTCCTCTGCATCATCGGCGGCGCCGCTGGAGACACCCTAGCGGGTCGAGAGAGGGAGAGCGCGAGGGGCCTGCAGAGGGGGAGATAAATCGGGAAAGACAAGACGAAAGCCATTGGGTTTTCCCTTGATTTGATGGTGGCTCGAGGGGATCATGTGAGGGGGATGAAACAACGTACGTTCGGTGGGAGGGGGCATCGATGTGGTACCAAGGACGTACATAGGTGAAAGGATCGATATGGTTGACTAGGGGGGGGGGGTGAATAGGCAACTAACAATTTTTAGCTTTTCTTAACCACTTTAAATTAAGCGTCAAAGTAAGTTGTCTAGATAAGCTACTAAGATGACAACTAATAGGAAGTAAAGATAACAACCTCACAAGCAAGCTATATAAGATAAACAAGTAAAGCTTGCACAAATAAAGGGAAGAAATAACCACAAGTGGAATCGGTGGAGACGAGGATGTGTTGCCGAAGTTCCTTCCCTTTGAGGGGAAGTACGTCTCCGTTGGAGCGGTGTGGAGGCACAATGCTCCCTAAGAAGCCACTAGGGCCACCGTATTCTCCTCACGCCCTCACACAATGCAGGGTGTCGTGATTCCACTAGTGGTGCCCTTGAAGGCGGCAACCGAATCTTTACAAACAAGGTTGGGGCTATCTCCACAACCGAATTGGAGGCTCCCAACGACACCACGAAGCTTCACCATAATGGAGTATGGCTTCAAGGTGACCTCAACTGTCTAGGGTGCTCAAACACCCAAGAGTAAAAAGATCCGCAAGGATTAGTGGGGGGAATCAAATATCTCTTGGTGGAAGTGTGGATCGATGCCTTCTCAAGCAATCCCGAGGAAATCAACAAGTTTGATTGGCTAGGGAGAGAGATCGGGCGGAAATGGAGCTTTGATCAACAATGGAGCTTTGGGGTGGAAGAGGTGAGTCTTCTTGGAGAAGAAGACTCCCTATATATAGTGGGAGAACAAATCCAACCCTCATCCCACATTTCTGCCCGTAGAGCGCGGTACTACCGCACATAAGTTGCGGTACTACTGCTTGGCCAGCGGTACTACCGCTCTGGGTGCGGTACTACCGCTGGAGCAGTACTAGCCTAGAATGCACTCTGTTGCGAAGGCACACGGGCGGTAGTACTGCCTGAGCGGTACTACCGCTCGTCCGTGCGGTACTACCGCAAGGCAGAGACAAGTAGTCTGAGGACAAGCACGGATGAAATAAAATACATCCGTAGCTACATCCGCAGAAATACGGTAGTAACAAAAACACGGCACGGTACTACCCCTTGTCTCAAGCGGTACTACCGCGTAGGATACGGAAGTAAAAAATTACTTCCGCACCTACTACCGTACTTGGTGCAGTGTCGGGCTAGATACACGGTACTACCATCCTCGTGATGCGGTACTACTGCTGGTGCGGTACTACCGCGTCCAGAGGCGGTACTACCGTGTGGCTGTGCGGTACTGTCGCTTACATGAGCGGTACTACCGCCTGCCAGGCAGCTGTACTAGTAGGAAGCCATGGTTTGTACTTACGAGGAAAACGACCGGAGCTCCGGAGAAGCAAAGGAAAGGTGGTGCGAGAGTATAGATGTGTACGTGTTGATTCCACCCAAACCTTTCCGAAGCGGACCCCCTCTTAATAGTATGGCTTTCCTATTACTCAAAACCACCGAAAGAGAGCAAAAAGGAAACACCGTCTTCCATAGATTCCGAGGGGCACATAATCGTCTTGTGCCTAGGTGAGATATATCTGAAAGAGCTTAGAGCACACAATTAGTCTGCAAATGCATTGTCATCAATCACCAAAACTACTTAGGGAGAAATATGCCCTTACAATCTCCCCCTTTTTGGTGGATTGATGACAATATGGGATTTGCACAAGGATATATAAGAAAGTATGCAATCCTAATAAATGCTAGAATATAGGCAAGCTCCCCCTAGATGTGTGTATACAAGAGAGAGTGCTTTGGACTGCACAACACACATACTAGGATCAATGCTCCCCCTATATTCTACAGATAATATACTCCTTGCATATAAAGAATAAGAGTCTACGCACAGTAGTAAGGAGCATAAGGTGAGCACATAAACAAGGGGAAGTAAACTAACTGCTCACGACATAATATAGTGGAGACATAACAACGAGTTTAACGGTAGAGGAGCATATTTCTTACACCATACGACAGTCTCACGCACACGACACAAAAGCAAACAAGCAAATAGAGATCGACCAACGAAAAGCAAAAAGAACGACACAAGACGCAAATCCCACTCTCTCCCCCCTTTGGCATCGAGAAACCACAAAGGGAAAGAGGACAACTAAGAGAGGTGGTAGCTCTGGCAGAAGATCTCAGTCGTCACGCTCACCATCGGACTCTTGCTGCTCCTCCTGCCGCTCCTCGTCAGACTCAGACCACTTGTACCCCTGATGGGCCATCAATTCTGCCTCAGGAGTGATGATCTCCTCTGACCCACTGGACACATGCGCATGAAACATCCTCATGATCTTCTTGTCACGCTGGCGAGATTGCTTGTGAGTGACATGTGCCTTGTACTGACCCTAAGCTTGCATACAGAAGAGGGCCTTCATCTTTTTCTTCAGCTTCTTAGCCAAGAGGGCTCAGACGAGGGAGGAGCACATCTTCCAGAACTATCCTCAGCTGGCTCCTCCTCCACAGGCTCCTCGTCAGTACCCATCTGTGCTGCAGTAGCTTGTGCACGAGTGGCCGTGTTGGCCCAATGAGTCTTGATGCGAAGACAGATGGGGTCATGACGAATACACTCTGCCTCGAACTCTTCATTAGGGTAAAGTTTCTCCCAAGTCTTGGAGATGAGCAGAAATAGGAACGGACCATAGATGGGCACCTTGCGAGTGTAGATCGCAAAGCGAAGCTCACACCACATGATATGGGATATGTCAAGTGGTGGAGACTGAGCTGTGCGAGCCGCCTCACACATCAGCAGCATATCAACGAGGTATGAGTGAATCTTGTCCTTGTTCCCAACTCGAGGAAACAAGGTGTTGCGGAAGATCATATGCATTATGTCCAAAAAGGGGTTCAACACCCATGTCTTCTTGCCACTCGCAAGTGTCTTCTCCACATAAAACGGTAACAGACGGTCTTTGTTTGCAGCTTCTGGGTTGGCATGAGGCCGAGCTCCAATTGGGTTTTGGAGTCCCTCGTCAGCAACCTGAATAAGATCCATGAATTCCATCCAAGTCGCAGTCATCTTGTGACCATTTGTCATCCAAGTCATTGGGCGATCTTCCTTGGTATGAAAGTGCACCGAAGCATAAAACTGAGCAATGATTTATGGGTCAAAATCATTCTGAAAGGTCATGAAGTGCTCAATCCCAAACTGCTCTACCAGATCCAGAGCCTCGGCAAAGTAGGCCAGGTTATCAGCCCTCTGCATGTGGGCCATGTCCACCCAATGAGCATCCACATACAGGTTGTGCTTGCTCTTGAGCACCTCTTTATAGATGCGATACTGCCGCTTGGTCCAAAAAAGTTCATCACCATGAAACTGAGCCCGGGGTTCTCCATAAGGATTGAGCTTCCTCCTTGCCATGAACTCATTAGCTGGCATTTCTTCCATGGTCAAAGATGATTCCTTGTGCTTGTTGGCGGCGGTCTTGAACTTGCGTTGGGGATTGGAGCCCTCTGGCACATCACTGGGGGTGCGCAGACGCTTGGACCCGGTGTCACGGACGGGATTGGTGCGACGAACATCGGAACCGGAGCCACCACCTAAGACACAAACACAAGAACACAACGGAAACACAAAGAGAATCAATGCAAAAGCCACAAAAAACACATGAAACGAGTAGAAAGGATAATACGTAAGTGCTACAAAGGAACTATGAAACAAGCGGTAGTACTGCTTGACGAACACGGAAGTAAAAAATTAGTACCGCTTAGGGAGCGGTAGTACCGCTTAGGGAGCGGTAGTACCGCTTGGGGGTTGCGGTAGTACCGCACAGTATGCGGTAGTAAAAATTTACTTCCGTGTAGTTACGGTAGTACCGCTCAGCAGAGCGGTAGTACCGTTTACGCGACAGAGCGGTAGTACCGCGGTTAGCCAGCGGTAGTACCGCTCGGGTCAGATCTGAAAAGAATGGATCTAGACTAGAACGCGTAGAACGACGAACGGTACTACAGCTGATCATAGTAACTTGGTAGCATCATACTTACTAGCATTTCTAGTGCAAAACACTCTCCTACATCCTAATATTCCATGGATAAGAACAAGAAGAACGCTAGAACAACATGCATCTCCCGAAACCCTAAAAACAACAACTAGGCTAAAAGAAGAGGGGATTTGGGGAGACACCTTCATCCATGGCAAGGGATCGAGGTGGGGAACGATCCCACCGATCGGAATGCGAGGAGAGTGGCCGAGGGAGGAGATCCGGCGAGGTCCTCCGGTGGCGTTCTTGAGAGGGAGAGAGAGAGACGGCGTGGGGGGGGGTATGAGATGAATGTGTAATGGGGAGTTGGAACTCCCCCTGCCCGCTTATAACCCCCACCCGTTCGGATAAGTGCGGTAGTACCGCGGTCATTGCGGTAGTACCGCACACGAAACGGTAGTACCGCTCTACCAGCGGCAGTAAAAAATTACTGCCGTGCTGGACTTGTGGTAGTACCGTAATCTCTTTTGCGGTAGTACCGTGACTGCTCATGGTAGTACCGCCCCTCCGAGAAATTACACGTTTCGACAAGAGGCTTTTAGCAAAGGGGAGAGGAAAAAAAATAAACGCACATGCAAGGCAAAACACTACTCCAAAGAGGAGGTCGGTGGCCGAGGCCACCTATGTTTGAGTTATTTGGTATGGCACCGCAAAGAACTATCCTTGGGCCCATGACCAATACTCGTCTTGAAGCACTTATACCATCTAATCATGGCAAATGACAAAGACTTGATCAATTTATGCATAATGGGGGAGGAATAGCTCATTGAGAGAACAATACTCCCCCTATGTCCATGCCTACATCTAGACAAGATAACTATATTGAGTGGGAGGTGTGTGTGCAAAGTGTCAAGCCACATTGCTCAAATCGATGATATTTAGCTCATGCCTTAACTCGCGAAATCTTGCTTCATCCAACGGCTTCGTGAAGATATCTGCAAGGTTATCATGAGTGTTGACATAGTGAAGCTCGATCTCTCCTTGCGTATATGATCCCGGATGAAGTGATACCGAATCTCTACATGCTTCGTCTTGAAGTGTTGCACCGAGTTGAGAGAAATCTTGATGGCACTTTCATTGTCACACGAAAGAGGCACTTTGTCACAAGTGACACCGTAATCCTTTAAAGTTTGCCTCATCCATAAGAGTTGAGCACAACAACTGCCAGCTGCCACATACTCAGCTTCGGTGGACGAGAGAGACACACAACTTTGCTTTTTGGAAGACCAACTAACGAGAGAGCAACCAAGGAATTGGCACCCTCCGGAAGTGGACTTCCTATCCACTTTGTCTCCCGCTCAGTCCAAATCAGAGAAACCTACAAGGTTGAAGTTTGCTCCTCTTGGGTACCATAAGCCAAAGTTTGGGGTATGAGCCAAATATCGAAAGATTCGCTTGACTGCCACAAAGTGACTTTCCTTAGGTGAGGCTTGAAACCGTGCAGAGATTCCCACACTCAACATAATATCCGGTCTAGATGCACAAAGGTAAAGCAATGATCCAATCATAGAACGATATACCTTTTGATCCACCACTTTACCATTGGGATCAATGTCAAGTTGGCACTTGGTTGGCATTGGAGTAGTAGCCGGCTTGACATCACTTAGATTGAACCTCTTGAGCATGTCTTGAGTATACTTGGTTTGTTTTATGAATATTCCTTCTCTTCTTTGCTTGATCTCAAACCCAAGGAAGTACTTCAACTCTCCCATCATGGACATCTCAAAATGTGTGGTCATGAGTGCGGCAAACTCATCATTGAAAGCTTTGTTAGGAGAACCAAAGATAATATCATCAACATATAGTTGGCAGACAAACAACTCCCCTTTGACCGTCTTAGTAAAAAGAGTGGGGTCGGTTTTCCCAATTTCAAACCCACGATCTTGTAACAACTCGGTAAGATGCTCATACCACGCACGTGGGGCTTGCTTAAGGCCATAGAGAGCCTTATCGAGTTGATACACGTGATTGGGGAACTTGGGATCCTCAAACCCCGGGGGTTGTTTGACATATACCAACTCATTAATAGGACCATTAAGAAGTGCACTTTTCACATCCATTTGTTGTAGCTTAAAGTTATGATGAGAAGCATAGGCAAGCAACAAACGAATAGATTCAAGGCGAGCAACGGGGGCAAAGGTTTCACCGTAGACGATACCCTCGACTTGGGAGTAGCCTTGAGCCACCAGACGCGCCTTGTTACGGATGACAATGCCATGAGCATCTTGCTTGTTCTTAAAGATCCACTTGGTTCCAATGACATTATGGTTCTCCTTTGGCCTTGGCACCAGACGCCACACTTTGTTGCGCTCGAAGTTATGGAGTTCTTCATGCATGGCATTAAGCCAATCAGGGTCTTCGAGAGCCTCATATACCTTCTGAGGTTCAACACAGGATACAAAAGCTTGATGAGCACAATAGTTTGCTAATTGTCTACGAGTGCTTACCCCCCTTTTGATGCTTCCTAGAATATTCTCCATGTGATGTTCTCTGGAAGCAAGTCTGGAGGCAAATTTTGCAGCACGACGCTCCAATTGCTCTTCAAGAGATAACTGAGGAGCACTGAGTTGATCATCTTGAGCATCGTCAGGAGCTAGATCTTGATCTTGAGCTTCCTCTTGACCTTGATCTTGCTCGGGGGAAAGAACTTGGCCTTGTGCATCATTTGGTGGCTCCCCACCATCTTGTGATTGATCTTGCACTTGGCCTTGTTCGTCCGGTTGAGGGCCTTCACTTTGTTCTTCGGAAGCGTGTGGGTCTTGGGTTGGTGATGGTTCCACTTGAGTGGAACATTGTCCTTCTCCTTCGGCCACAAGGGGTTCCTCAATGGGTAGGATATATCCAACACCCATTCTTCTTATGGCTTGAGGAGGAATTTCATCACCTACATCACAAGTACCACTTTGCTCCACTTGGGAGCTGTTATTTTAATCAAACTCTACGTTACCCGTCTCCTCAATGAGTCCATTGGACTTGTTGAGGACACGGTAAGCATGAGAGTTTGTAGCATAACCAACAAATATGCCCTCATGAGCTCTAGATTCAAATTTAGACAAACGAACACCTTTCTTGAGGATGAAACACTTACACCCGAACACCCGGAAGTACTTGAGATTGGGCTTGTTACCGGTAAGTATCTCATATGGAGTTTTGTTCAAGCCTTTGCGGAGATAGAGCCGATTGGATGCATGACATGCAGTGTTGATGGCTTCGGCCCAAAAGTTGTATGGAGATTTGAATTCCGCCATCATGGTCCTTGCCGCATCCATCAGTGTCCGGTTCTTTCTCTCCGCTACACCGTTTTGTTGAGGGGTATAGGGTGCTGCATATTGATGTTTGATCCCCTCATCACTAAGAAACTCATCCAAGGTGTAGTTCTTGAACTCGGTGCCGTTGTCACTCCGAATCATCAAAATCTTTGCTTCATGTTGTCGTTGAGCTTCATTTGCAAAGTTGATGACGGTTTGTTGGGTCTGACTCTTCTTCTTGAAGAAGTATACCAAGGTGTATCTTGAATAATCATCCACAATCACCAAGCAATACTTTCTACCCCCAAGACTCTCAAAAGTTGGAGGCCCAAAGAGGTCCATGTGAAGGAGCTCTAAGGGTCTTTTTGAATAGATGATAGTCGTGGGAGGGTGAGCCGTCTCATGTAACTTTCCTTCAATGCAAGCCCTGCAAGCACGATCTTTGGCAAAGCTAACATTTGTTAGTCCACGAACATGGTCCCCCTTGAGAATACTTTGCAAAGATCTCATATTGACATGGGCCAAACGGCGATGCCAAAGCCATCCCACATCAACTTTAGCCATTATGCATGTCGCAATCTTAGTGGGTTGCTTCGAAAAGTTAACCACATACATACCGTTCTCGACATGTCCAACATAGGCAACTTTAGGAGTCTTGCTCCACAAGAGGGCCACGGTATCAATATCAAAGAATGTAGCGAAACCCATGAGTGCAATTTGGCGAACAGAAAGTAAGTTATATGCAAGGGACTCAACAAGCATGACTTTCTCGATCGTGAGATCATCAGAGACAACAACCTTGCCAAGCCCCAATACCTTAGAAGATGAAGCATCACCCCATTCGACGTTGGTGGCCATAGATGAACCTAGATGCACGTCCACCACCAAGTCTTTGCTTCCGGTCATATGATTTGTGGCTCCACTATCGAGCAACCATGATCCCCCACCGGAAGCTAACTCCTACAAGAGATCAATGCTTGGATTTAGGTACCCATTTGGTAATGGGTCCTTTGAGCTTAGTAACAAGGGTCTTAGGAACCCAAATAGACAATTCAATGTACTCATAAGAAGAACCAACAAATTTAGCAAACACATGACCATCACTAGCACGACATAAAACATATGAAGGATTAAAGTCGCCGACCATGTTTGATGGTATGGTGGGGTTTTTCTTGACACCACCACCTTTCACAGTTTTCTTCTTCTTAGAGGCGCCCTCTCCCTCTTTCACAAAAGTTTGTCGGAGAGGGGGAGGTAGCTTGGTCTTGTCATTCTTCTTGTTCTTGGGCTTATGAACAAACCCAATTCCTTCCTTTGCCACAACCTCCTTTTGATTGCTCAAAAGGTTGTTGAGGTTCTTCTCACCTTGTATGCATGTCACAAGGCCTTTCTCAAGTTGCTCCTTCAACTTGGCATTTTCTTCAACAAGATGTACATGCTCGCAACATGGGTTAGTAGCATTTGCATTATCAATTAACACCATGCAAGGAAATATAGCCTTTTCCTTGGTTAGCAAAACTTGGATTTGATCATGAGACTCCTTGAGAGAAGCATGCATACCTTTCAAGGCCTTGTGAGCCTTGTCGAGTATAATAAACTCCTCCTTGAGTTTAGCATGGTCAACCTCAAGTTTTGCCTTCTCGGAATTAAGCATACGAGAGACAACTAAAGCATGATCGAGATATTTCTTTAATTTAGCATGATCATCATTGTGTGACTCCTCAAGAGCCAAACGAAGACCACGCTCTTCCTCTAGGGCGTTAGAGAGATCCGATATCTCATCCACATAGTCTCGACTATGTCCTTCCATTTTAGCAATGGTCTCCTCGTGAGCCTCGATCATGTCATTGGCCTCACCGAGTTGTTCCAAGAGAGCAACAAAGTGCTTCTTGGGTTTGCCCTTAAGTTTGCTCATGAACAACTCAAATTCATTCTCTCCCTCCTTAGTTCCCTCACTCTCATCAATACAATCCGTCAATGAAGGATTAGAAGGGATGGTAGTATTGATGTTTGGGGTTACCTTTTTGGTGGACTTGGCCATGAGACACTTGGCGGTGATGTTCTCATTAGGCGAGTCGAAGAGAGATGAGCGCGGAGTAGTAGCAATAGAAATTGTGGCCATGGTGACCACCTCATCATCTTCATCATTATCATCATCTTCATCATTATCATCATCTTCATCATTATCATCATCCTCAACATATTCTTCTTGGGCCACCAACCCTTTAGGAGAGGTCTTCTTGTTGAAGTTGTTCTTGTTGGGATAAGACTTGGCCTTGTCCTTCCGGATAAGCTTGCCTCCAAAGTATTCTCTTTTCTCATATGGGCAATCTACAACAAAGTGGCTCACATTCCCACAATTGAAGCAAGTCCTCACTCGTTGCTTTCCCTTGTTGCCACTTGACTTGTTCTTGTTGAAGTTGGGTCTTGTGTTCTTATTGTTGCCCCAAAATTGCCGTGAAGCAAGAGCCATGTGCTCATGATAGGCATATTTGGTTTCCTCGGGGCTACTCTCATCATCATCCTCCTCATCCTCTTCTTCCACACAAGCCTTGGCCTTCAAGGCGAGGTTAGGCTTCTTTGATCGTTGAGCTCTTAGAACCGCATTGTCGGCGGTCTTGTCCAAGATCCTCATAGCAACGAACTCATCCAACAATTCATTTGATGACAAGTGGTGGAAGTCCGGTCTTTGACGGATGATAGAGGACATGGCCTTATGATAGGGCATCATGGCCTTGAGAAACTTGCGCTTGATCCAATTGTCATCCGTGTTCTTGCACCCATGATCTCGAAGAGAAACCGCAAGAGTGGTTAATCTCCAATAAAGTTCACGAGGATCTTCTTATTCGATCATAGCAAACTCATCGGCTTCATCTTGCAAAACTTCATAGTTTGAGCGTTGAATGCTAGCGCTCCCCTTGTACATAGTGTCAACATGCTCCCAAGCTTACTTGACCACAGTGAAGGGTCGAAGATGTGCAATGTCTTCGGTAGGGATTGCATCTTGAAGTATGCAAAGAACGGACTCGTTGAATTGATGATCCATAGTTTCTCTCGGAGTCATGTTGTCGGGATCACGTGGATAAAAACCTTGCTCAATGATTCTCCAAAGATTAGTAGAGCAATTACTTAAATGACGTTTAAAGCGAAACATCCAAGTAGCAAAATCAGAATTTTTTATAAACTTAGGAGGAGGCCCAACGTAATTTAAATGCGGTGTGGGAACAGGTCCATAGTGAGTAGGAGGAGCGGAGTGGGCAAAGACGACATTCCCATTCTTAGTAACCGGGGCTTGTCCACTACTAGCTTCTCCCTTGTCGGGAGTAGCCTCCGACACGATGGTGGCGGGACGAACCACCTCCAACGGTGTGGTGGATAATTTAAGCCCCTCAATTAAATCTTTAAACATGCCTTTAACCTCGGTCGCTAGTGATTCTTTCAATGTGGTCATAGGCACATTGAACTCGTCACGAGAGATCGAGGCTCCCCCATCGAACGTAGGCAAGGACGGAGTTCCACCGGAATGTTCCTCCGTCTCGACTACGTTGTCACCCATACTCTTTAGACGGTAAAGTCCTTAAAAAGAGATGAGGCTTTAATACCAATTGAAAGGATCGATATGGTTGACTAGAGGGGGGGGGGGTGAATAGGCAACTAACAATTTTTAGCTTTTCTTAACCACTTTAAATTAAGCGTCAAAGTAAGTTGTCTAGATAAGCTACTAAGATGACAACTAATAGGAAGTAAAGATAACAACCTCACAAGCAAGCTATATAAGATAAACAAGTAAAGCTTGCACAAGTAAAGGGAAGAAATAACCACAAGTGGAACCAGTGAAGACGAGGATGTGTTGCCGAAGTTCCTTCCCTTTGAGGGGAAGTACGTCTCCGTTGGAGCGGTGTGGAGGCACAATGCTCCCCAAGAAGCCACTAGGGCCACCGTATTCTCGTCACGCCCTCACACAATGCATGGTACCGTGATTCCACTAGTGGTGCCCTTGAAGGCGGCAACCGAACCTTTACAAACAAGGTTGGGGCTATCTCCACAACCGAATTGGAGGCTCCCAACGACACCACGAAGCTTCACCACAATGGAGTATGGCTTCAAGGTGACCTCAACTGTCTAGGGTGCTCAAACACCCAAGAGTAACAAGATCCGCAAGGATTAGTGGGGGGAATCAAATATCTCTTGGTGGAAGTGTATATTGATGCCTTCTCAAGCAATCCCGAGGAAATCAACAAGTTTGATTGTCTAGGGAGAGAGATCGAGCGGAAATGGAGCTTTGGGGTAGAAGAGGTGAGTCTTCTTGGAGAAGAAGACTCCCTATATATAGTGGGAGAACAAATCCAACCGTTATCCCACATTTCTGCCCGCAGAGCGCAGTACTACCGCACGTAAGTTGCGGTGCTACCGCTTGGCCAGCGGTACTACCGCTTGGCCAGCGGTACTACCGCTCTGGGTGCGATACTACCGCTGGAGCAGTACTAGCCTAGAAAGCACTCTGTTGCGAAGGCACACGGGCGGTAGTACTGCCTGAGCGGTACTACCGCTCATCCCTGCGGTACTACCGAAAGGCAGAGACAAGCAGGCTGAGGACAAGCACGGATGAAATAAAATACATCCGTAGCTACATCCGAAGAAACACGGTAGTAACAAAAACACGGCACGGTACTACCGCTTGTCTTAAGCGGTACTATCGCGTAGGATACGGAAGTAAAAAATTACTTCCGCACCTACTACCGTACTTGGTGCAGTGCCGGGCCAGATACACGGTACTACCGTCCTCGTGATGTGGTACTACTACTGGTGCAGTACTACCGCGTCCAGAGGCGGTACTACCATGTGGCTGTGCGGTACTACCGCTTACATGAGCGGTACTACCGCCTGCCAGGCAGCTGTACTAGTAGGAAGCCATGGTTTGTACTTACGAGGAAAACGGCCGGAGCTCCAGAGAAGCAAAGGAAAGGTGGTGCAAGAGTATAGATGTGTACGTGTTGGTTCCACCCAAACCTTTCCGAAGCGGACCCCCTCTTAATAGTACGGCTTTCCTATTACTCAAAACCACCGAAAGAGAGAAAAAAGGAAACACCGTCTTCCATAGATTCCGAGGGGCACATAATCGTCCTGTGCCTAGGTGAGATATATCTAAAAGAGCTTAGAGCACACGATTAGTCCGCAAATGCATTGTCATCAATCACCAAAACTACTTAGGGAGAAATATGCCCTTACAATAGGAAAGGTAAGAATCGATGCATTATGAAAGTTATGATTTTGAGTTAATTTCCATGAAAATGGTGTTTTATTATTTGTAATGTGATACCAGTACTTGCCAGTTTGTGACATGCCTCATTAGGAAAGTTTGCACATGTTTAGAAAGTTTTTATTGGGAGGGTGAAAAAATCAACGTGAGTATATGATGATGAAATGTGACACAAAACTAAACCGGACGAAAATAATCTGAACGCAATCCTACCAACTGCTCCATTAGGAGTAGAGATTACATTAGTGCAATGTCAATGTTTGTGTTTTTCGACGGCAACAGTGATAACATTTCTCTAACCATAAAAAGTAATGGAAAACAAATACTACCTCCATTCAAAACTCCAAGGCAAGACAAGTGTTGCATCTAGCACACGATTAGAAAAGAAAACCACAACTACCGAATCAAATATAAAAAACAATACATTATGTTCCTACAAGCCGAGAATGAACATGGAAGAAGAATAGTCCTTCTCAAAATGTAACATTGATTAAAGATTGCATGTGTTCGTACTACTATGATCAATGCTGGCGCACTAAGCACTGTAACATAAATGCATAGTATCATCAACTAACAAGCTTCAAGTTGTTTGGTACTGCAGACCTGTTTGCTGCAACCGACCAGTCATCAAATAAGATTTTGGTCAAAGATTAGTGTAAAAGGCAGAGCTATCACACTGCACTCGCCATCCTCGACAGGTTGCCAAATTTTACCACATAATTAAAGGGTGAGAGCAACCTAGCAATAATTGATAGGCGATATGAACTGATATCTTTTGCATTTACCAGCAAGACACATAAAATTTCCAAACTAAATGCATAGGACATATAATTTTTTTAAATGAAAGTAAATTGTCAGCTCTTTAGCTGAAGTAATTCACACAATAGCAAAGCCAATAACCTGAAATCATGACCCCATTCGAATATGCAATGCGCTTCATCAATGGCGAACAAGCAGATTTTGGATGCTTTCAAGTTACTCCATAACCTGGATAGAAGATTAAAAATACTAAATCAACAGACTGGCCGCTATATTACTAAATTCTACAAGGGACGAAGGAAGACGTATAGGAGTAGTAATTTGCAGTTTCATATATGTGTGCCCTCCAGTTCTAGCCATGTAATGGAAAACTATAGTTTCATAAGTAATGCAAATAAAAGTCCATAATGACCTTCATTTGTGTTTATATCACATGTTTTTCACCTTCAAAAAATGGGTCAACTTTCTTATGAATCATGTACAGAACATCAGACACGCATTTTTCAGCCTCGCTGCTACCAGAGATTTTCATTTGGATGCTGCCAAGATAATCGGATTTCCTACTATGTTGTTTTAAACTCATGACCTGTTTTAAGTAAATGAAACGCATAATAAAAAGCTTTCCTGCCAAAGCAATTTCACAATGAAAAAAGCACTAAAATGTTATGATGTATCTAGCGATAATACCTGCTCTTTGCATCAATGCCAGAACATAGCTGACAACAACAGTTGTCTTCTTTCCAAGAAGTGGAGAGATTTGATAGCTGCCATGAAAAGAACTGTCGTGAGAGTTTCCAATATACAAGAGGAAGTAATTACATCAAAAAATTTAAACAGGAGCATATTTATTTTATGACTAAGGTGCTGCAGATGTTTTACTGTCTTGTCGTGGAAGCCTAGCAATTTGCCAAACACATTGCCGATGAGTCCCAGCATGTACACGATGCCGAAGCGGGACGACTTTGGACTCATCAACAATGACAATAAAGCAGCAAAAGGGAATGATGTCTCATTCATGGCTTGTCCCATGGCTTTTATATAATGATCTTATCATGCCCATTTTCCTGGACAATGGATCTGAACAAATATATAGTTAGAACAGTACAATTCATATTTTAGCTTTGTGAACCACTTCAAAAAAAATTATAGGATGGATATGTGAATTCAGGAAAACTATATGTGTACAGAAACCAGAATATTTTGTTGAGAAACATAAACCATACTTACAATATATAGTTAGAATAGTACAATTCATATTTTAGCTTTGTGAACCGCTTCAAAAAAATTTAGGATGGATATGTGAATTCAGGAAAACTACATGTGTACAGAAACCAGAATATTTTGTTGAGAAACATAAACCATACTTACAGAAGGCCGACACCTTTGATATGTCTACGCCAAACTATTTGTGTACATAAATGAGAAATGTAACTCAGGGCATGTACCTTAGTAATCGATGATGCTCATTTTCATGTACTTATAGAATTGCAGTTCAACTCAAACTGGGATATCTGGACGAGACTGCTTTGTTTCAAAGTCAAGTAGAATAGTCAGATACCCCAAGCCAAATCACAAAGTGTTGCTGCTCCATGCCTCAGCAGCCCCTGATCTTTCATGGCTTCATGCTACATGGTTCTTCATCGATGACTGGGAGAATCGTGTGACGTTGTGACCGAGCTGATGCTTGTAATACCCATAGCCTGAAACAACATTCCTTGGAGAACATGCAGAGGTAGCAAGAAAGTGATGCAGTTGGCCAGTTCCTCGGAGGAGTTTGGTGGCTGCCGATATGGTCAGGTCAGGTTCAAACTCGGTGGACTCCGATCTGGGCTACGCGGACTGGGAAGAGGTCGCTGGCAAGCGGAGCACGAAGACGCCGGGGACCATGACCTTCTGTGAGCCGGGTGCCACAGTTGTGCTCCACGATGGTGGAAGAGGAGCGCGTGTCGGTACGCACGCCTGGCAGACCTCGCGATCCTGGTGGACATCGAGGTTGCTAAGTGAGGCCCTGGTGGACATCAGGCGTTGCTGACGCCAACATCGCACAAGCCGACGCTCATGAGGTTCCACCGTTCCAGAGAGAATATGAGAGGGACAGGATCGCCGCCCCAGGTCGAGGCCCCCTAAGGTTCCATCATTTCAGAGAGAGGATGAGAGGGGCAGGATCAGCGAGAGATGGATCTCAGCCCATTGTCCCCTGCAGGGACCAGCTTCGGTGCAGCGCTTAGTCGCCGCCTTACCGGTGTTGCAGGAGAGAGATAGGGGGCGAGAGAGAAAATAGGAGGGATATGAGGAAAGATTTTATGTTGATTGATTTCTAAATTATGGTGATTGGTGATGATGAAGAAACATGGGAAGGAAGAGAACGTGAGGAAAGAGGGAGCGAATCTTTGTGTGATGAGAGAGGAATTTTTTTAACCTTGTGTGGGGTTTTAGGAAGGTGATTGAAAATTATAATGCAATTATTTAATCCATAATTTGGTAGTAAAATATTATGGATATAAAAACCAAATGGGAAACCAATTCGGTTTTTGGTGGGAAGGTGATCACACGTAAGAAGGTAAACAAATTATGATGCGATTTTTGAATCCTTAATTACCCAGAATTAAATTAGCACCTACCAAATAAAGCACGAGAATTATTACCGATATAAACCAGGTGGAGTATTAACGGGGATTAATTCGGTTTTAGTGGCAAGGTGAAAAAAACCTATGTGTAGGAGAGATGGTGGGAGGGAGGATGAAAAAAACCAACGAAAATAAACCGTGGATACTATTCACCAACTCAGACATTAGGAGTAGAGATTTACACGTGTGACATTGACTGCAGGGTGAGGACATGTGCTACCGAAGATAATTCGAGGTTTCTCGAAAAATCCAGGGGACAATGTCATAGTGGTGACATTAGGGACGAGTTTTGATACTTCGAGAGAATCCTATGACTTCTACAACATGTGTTTTTTTGATAAGCGATTCAGCATTAGTAGGAAGACTGAAAGACAATTAATGCGAAAATTAGTGGTGTGATTGAATAAGTAGTTTCATGGTTCTGATGTCTGATGTATGATTAGAGCACTTTCTCTTATGGTGTACTGAATTATTAAAGTTTGTGTGTGAATTGTTAAGATGCAATTTTTCTATGTATGTGTGGATCCACGGCGGTCTAGGCTGTACTACTGTAGTAGTTTATACTTTTTGAATGCAACGTAGGATGACAAATATATAGTGTTTGACAAATAACCGAAAATAGTGCTATGTAGTCAGGTCTATGAGCACTGCGGGTAAATCATCACTAAAACTTTGATGTGTGTGGGCGTTGCTGGTGTTCTTATGTCCAGAAGTGTGATGTCTGAATTTGTTGAGAAATTGAATGATTGTTCATATTTCCTTTCAGCCTGCTCAACAAGTCTTAACGATGCTTGCCCTGAAATCTGGTATACAGAGAGGTGTAAGCGGGTGTAAGCGGGTGTCTGCTCCCGTCCAAAGAGAACTTCCATTAGTTCAAAATTTGAACTACATGCTTTTAGTTGGCTACTCTGTTTTTTCTAGAGATGGTCTTCAGTACACAATCGTGTGCATGTGCATGGGGCAGTCGTCGGTGAACCAAGTGGGTGGATCGGAGGTGGTGATCAGTTCATCTTCGGGTGTTTCTACTATTTCAGTTCATGTGCGCATCTGAACTAATAGCGCGTATCTTGACTTTGCCGGCCCATATCTTGTTGTCATCCGAGCTGGTAGGAATGTGCCGGATGGCGTCTTGTTTGATGGGTAAAGATATTTTATTTTCCGTGTGCATGGGAAATAAAAGTTTGGTGCAAACACTGCTAAAAAATACATCATTAATCTATACATCTTATGGAAATATGTTTTCTAACTCAGATTTCTAATCATGATATCTATATTTGCAATTAAAACAATGGTTCCTTAGCTGGTTTGTACATGTTATGTTTTTTTCAAACTAGGATTTCACATTGTGGTAAACATATTTTCAGTATAACATGGTTTAACACATGGGCTTTCTACTATCAATATCGAATATGTCCTTGCAAAATGAAACTATTTTCATCGATAACATGTCTTTAGCGGGTCTCTACGCCATTTGGCGCAACGGGTCAACTAGTAATCATCATAAATAGGAGGCATGACTTCATCATAATAAATTTGCTCATCAAAACTTGGGGGACTAAAAATACCATCTTCATCAAACATAGCATCCCCAATCTTATGGTTTTGCATATCATTAGCATCATGGATATTCAAAGAATTCATACTAACAACATTGAAATCATGCTCATCACTCAAAGATTTTATGCCAAACATTTTATTAACTTGTTCTTCTAACACTTCGGCACAATTTTCCTTTCCATCATTTTCACGAAGGATAAAGCATATGAGGCAACCTCAAACTAGTGATAAAACAAGAAACTGAAATATTCAATTGCAAAATCTAAAGATATACCTTCAAACACTCACCTCCTCGGCAACGGTGCCAGAAAAGAGCTTGATGTCTACTACACAAACTTCTTCTTGTAGACTCATGTTGGGCCTCCAAGCGCAGAGTTTTGTAGGACAGTAGCAAATTTCCCTCAAGTAGATGACCTAAGGTTTATCAATCCGTGGGAGGCGTAGGATGAAGATGGTCTCTCTCAAACAACCCTGCAACCAAATAATTAAAAGTCTCATGTGTCCCCAACACACCCAATACAATGGGAAATTGTATAGGTGCACTAGTTCGACGAAGAGATGGTGATACAAGTGTAATATGGATGGTAGATATATGATTTTTCAATCCTAAAATATAAAAACAGCAAGGTATCCAATGATAAAAGTGAACACAAACGGTATTGAATTGCTTAGAAACAAGGCCTAGGGTTCATACTTTCACTAGTGCAAGTTCTCTCAACAATGATAACATAATTGGATCATATAACAATCCCTCAACGTGCAACAAAGAGTCACTCCAAAGTAACTAATAACGGAGAACAAACGAATATATTATTGTTGGGTATGGAACCACCTCAAAGTTATTCTTTCTGATCGATCTATTGGGCTATTCCCATAAGTGTCACAAACAACCCTAGAGTTCGTACTAAAATAACACCTTAAGACACACATCAACCAAAACCCTAATGTCACCTAGATACTCCAATATCACCATAAGTATCCGCGGGTTTGATTATACGATATGCATCACACAATCTCAGATTCATCTATTCAAACCAACACAGAGAACTTCAAAGAGTGCCCCAAAGTTTCTACCGGAGAGTCAAGACGAAAACGTGTGCCAACCCCTATGCATAAATTCACAAGGTCACTGAACCCACAAGTTGATCACCAAAACATACATCAAGTGTATCACATGAATATCCCATTGTCGCCACAAATAAGCACATGCAAGACATACATCAAGAGTTCTCAAATCCTTAAAGACTCAATCCGATAAGATAACTTCAAAGGGAAAACTCAATCCATTACAAGAAGGTAGAGGGGGAGAAACATCATAAGATCCAACTATAATAGCAAAGCTCGCGGTACATCAAGATCGTGCCAAATCAAGAACACGAGAGAGAGAGAGAGAGAGAGAGAGAGAGAGAGAGAGAGAGAGAGATCAAACACATAGCTACTCATACATACCCTCAGCCCCGAGGGTGAAATATTCCCTCCTCGCCATGGAGAGCGCCGTGATGATGAAGATGGCCAGCGGTGATGGTTTCCCCCTCCGGCAGGGTGCCAGAACGGGCTCCCAATTGGTTTTTCATGGCTACACAGGCTTATGGTGGCGGAACTCCTGATCTAGGTTTATTTCTGGGGGTTTTGGTATTTATAGGATTTTTGGCGTCGAGAACAAGTTAGAGGGGTCAAAAGTCAACCACAAGAACGGAGCACCCTCCCGGGGGGTAGGGCGCGCCCTCCTCCATTGTGGTTGGCTCGGGACTCTTCTGGCCCAACTCTTTTGCTTCGGGGGCTTCTTCTGGTCCATAAAAAATCACCATAAATTTGCAGGTCAATTGGACTCCGTTTGATATTCCTTTTCTGCGAAACTCAAAAACAAGGAAAAAAATAGAAACTGGCACTGGGCTCTAGGTTAATAGGTTAATCCCAAAAATCATATAAAATAACATGTTAATGCATATAAAACATCCAAAAACAGATAATATACTAGCATGGAACAATAAAAAATTATAGATACGTTGGAGACGTATCAGGTGCCCAAGTAGGAGGAATCCTACTTGGAGTCCCTCCCAAGTCGCGCCTCCCCCGTGCCAGATATAACCGTGGGGGAAGGAAAGAAGGGGGAGAGGGAAGGAAGTGGGAATCCTAATCCACACTTTCCTTTCCCTTTCCCTCTTTCCTTCTCCTCCTAGGTCTGCCTGCTATGGGGGGCACACCAGCCCCTTGTGGCTGGTGTGTTCCCTCTCTTGGCCCATAAGGCCCATAACTTTTACCGAAGGTACCCGAAACACCTTCCGGTGACCCGATAAGTGTCTAATACCCTCCGGAACACTTCCGGTGTCCGAATACCATCGTCCTATATATCAATCTTTACCTCTCGTCCATTTCGAGACTCCTCATCAAGTCCGTGATCTCATCTGAGACTCCGAACAACATTCGGTCACCAAATCACATAACTTATATAATACTATATCGTCAGTGAACGTTAAGCATGCGAACCCAACGGGTTCGAGAGCTATGTATACATGACCGGGACACCTCTATGGTCAATAACCAATAGCGGAACCTGGATGCCCATATTGGCTCCTACATATTCTATGAAGGCATGACCGAGACACCTCTACGGCCAATAACCAATAGATGAACTATGTAGACATGATCGAGACACCTCTACGGTGACCCGATGCTTGCAAGGCTTATTATGATGTGTATTACCGAGAGGGCCCAGAGATACCTCTTCGATACCCAGAGTGACAATCCTAATATCGATTCATGCAAACCCAACAAAACACCTTCGAAGATACCTGTAGAGCATCTTTATAATCACCCAATTACGTTGTGACATTCGATAGCACACAAGGCATTCCTCCGGTATCCGGGAGTTGCATGATCTCATAGTCAAAGGAATATGTATTTGACATACATGAAAGAAGTAGCAATAAACTGTACGATCAAATGCAAAGCTAACGGATGGGTCTTGTCCATCACATCATTCTCATAATGATGTGATCCCGTTATCAAATGACAACTCATGTCCATGGTTATGAAACCTTAACCATCTTTGCTTAACGAGCTAGTCTAGTAGAGGCTTACTAGGGACACAATATTTGTTTATGTATTCACACATGTATTTAGGTTTCCGGTCAATACAATTCTAGCATGAATAATAAACATTTATCATGAATAAGGAAATATAAAATAATAACAACTTTATTATTGCCTCTAGGGTATATTTACATCAGTCTCCCACTTGGACTAGAGTCAATAATCTAGATTACATTGTAATGAATCTAACACCCATGGTGGCTTCGTGCTGATCATGTGTTGTCCGTAGAAGAGGTTTAGTCATCGGGTCTGCAATATTCAGATCCGCATGTACTTTGCAAATTTCTATGCCTCCATCCTTGAGCTTATAATGAATGGAGTTGAAGTGTCTCTTGATGTGTTTTGTTCTTTTGTAAAACCTGGATTCCTTCGCCAAGGCAATTGCTCTAGTGTTGTCCCAAAATATTGTTGATACGTCTCCAACCTATCTATAATTATTGATAGTTCCATGCTATTATATTATCATTCTTGGAGGGTTTACAATCATTTTACACTCATTTTATATCATTTTTGGGGACTAATCTATTGACATAGTGCCAAGTGTCAGTTCCTGTTTTCATCTTGTTTTTTACATCATAGAAAATCAATATCAAATGGAGTCGAAATGCAGTGAAACTTTTTGTGGATTTGTTTTGGACCAGAAGACACCAGATGGGCCAGAGAAGCACCTAGGGGGTGCCCCGAGGGGGTCACAACACACCAGGGCACGCCTGGGCCCCCAAGCGCTCCCAGGTGGGTTGTGCCCACCTCGGTGGCCTCCTGCACCGACTCTTCACTCTATAAATACCTCCTTCCTCCAGCAACCCTAGGGGAGTCGACAAAAAATTGTTCCAACCACCGCAAGTTCTAGAACCATGATATCCAATCTATAGCCCTTTTTCGGCACTCCACCGGAGGGGAGCACGATCCCAGAGGGGTTCATCATCCTCATTGGTGCCCCTCCGATGATGCGTGAGTAGTTTACCACAGACCTACAGGTCCGTAGGCAGTTGCTAGATGGCTTCTTCACTCTTTGTATCTCAATACAATGGTCTCTCGGAAATCTATTTGATGTAATGACTTTTTGTGGTGTGTTTGTTGGTATCCGATGAATTGTGAGTTTATGATCAGATTTGCTTTATTTAATATCCAATCTTGATTATTATAGCCTCGTATTTCTTTTCTCATATTTAGGTTTTGTTTGGCCAACTTTATCTATTTATCTTGCAATGTGAAGAGGTGCTTTGTAAAGGGTTCGATCTTGCGGTGTCCTTTCCCAGTGATAGAAGGGGCAGCAAGGCACGCATGTATCGTTGCTATTAAGGATAAAAGATGGGGTCTATTCCTACATGAATAGATCTTGTCTACATCATGTCATCGTTCTTATTGCATTACTCCGTTTTTCATGAACTTAATACACTAGATGCATGCTGGATAGTGGTCGATGTGTGGAGTAATAGTAGTAGATGCAGGCAGGAGTCGGTCTACTAATCTTGGACGTGAAGCCTATATACATGATCATTGTCTTGTATATTGTCATAATTATTTGCTTTTCTATCAATTGCCCAACAGTAATTTGTGTACCCACCGTATGCTATTTTCTTGAGAGAAGCCACTAGTGACCTACGCCCCCGGTCTATTTTCCTATCATATACTTTCAGATCTATCTTGCCATTTGCCTTTTCTTTTATTTGCTTCTTTTATTTTCAGATCTATATTATCAAAAAGCCAAAAAATACCTTGCTGCATTTTATTTACTTTTATTTTCATCTATCAATCTACTATAATTTTATCCTATCCTTACGTCAATTTTTCGCACCGCTACCCCGAAGGGATTGACAACCCCTTTAACCCGTCGGGTTGCAAGTAGTTGTTATTTGTGTGCAGGTACCGTATACATAGTGTTGCATGGTTTGACAACCTTGGTTTCATCACTGACAGAAATACCTTACCGTTGATGTGCTGCATCCTCCCTTATTCCTTGGGGAAACACCGACACATCTCAAGCGACATCAAAGGAATTTTTTGGTGCCGTTGCCGGGGAGACATCACCAATATCTATGAGGTTCCTAATCATAAATCTCACCTCCTTGAAATTTACATTATTTGCCATTTGACTCTCGTTTTCATCTCCTCCACTTCACAAAAATTTGCCGTGTTTATTTGCCATCTTTTTCGTTCGCCGTTTTCCCGTTGGATCTCTTAGCTTGCTTGTCATCATGAGTGATTTTGGTATGGCAGAAACAGATGATGGCCTGACTCCTAAAATTAGAAGATCGAGAAATCTGGATGCTAAAACCTTTGTTTTGGGACAAGGGAATATTATGGGGAAAGAACATATCCAAGAATTTTTCAACTGTATTGGAA
Source organism: Secale cereale (assembly GCA_902687465.1). Taxonomy (NCBI): domain Eukaryota; kingdom Viridiplantae; phylum Streptophyta; class Magnoliopsida; order Poales; family Poaceae; genus Secale; species Secale cereale. The sequence goes on along the minus strand of LR738711.1, from coordinate 640,134,070 downwards.
ATTTGACTCTTGATGACACCCCGATACCCAAAACAACAAAATCTTTTGTGGAAGCTATTTCAGCGCTAGTACTAAAACTTGAGAATAGATTCATTCGTACCCATCCTACCTTGCAGAGATTGTTTTATGAGTTACCCACATTAAAGGATCCTAAAGCTAAAAAGCTAGGCACACGTATCCTTATGAATAAATTTGATTACATATTGCGGGAGGCTAGGGGATTTTGATTTTTATGGTATGAACCAAAAAAAACGGTCAAAGATGAGATCCTTTACAATAGTGATTATTGTTGAGGCACTTGCTTGGTAATAATCAAATTTTTGATGAAAATCTTAAGAAGGCACTCCCCGTTCTAGATATAATCCAACAAGTTTTTAATGACATTAATCAACAATGTTCTAGGATCGTTGCTGAAAATCAAAGGGGGTATAAAGTCGGGCAACTCGATAATGCTAAAATTTCTATGGACAATGTTTTTCAAGTTATTTTTCCTAAGCCTCATGATGAGAACACGTCTACGAAAAATAAAAATAAGGATGACAACACTTGAGATCCTTGTATCATGCCTAGCTAAGGGCATAAAACGATAGCGCTCGTTGGGAGGCAACCCAACTTGTATCTTTTGCTTTTTGCTTTTTCTTGCTATTTTCAATAAAATACCCAATAATACCTCTGGTTTGATGTGTTTTTGTGGTTTAAATAAATTTTTGTGCCAAGCAAAGCCTTTGGGATGATTTGGTTGATAGTTAATTTGATCGCATTGGAAATTCAGAAACTTTTGCGTCCACAGTTAGAATTTCTCACGATTACTGGAGCGTGATAAACTCTTGATTTTTTTGGTGCTATCAATATACAAATTTTCGAAGTTATCCTAATTGTTCAGAATTTTCAGAGTTATAGAAGTATGGTCAAAATTTGCATCTTTACAGACTGTTCTTTTTTTGACAGATTCTGTTTTCGTTGTTTTATGTGCATGTTTTGATGATTCTATGGTTTCCTTTGATGAGTTTTTGCCATAGAAAATTCTGAATACAGTATATATAATATAGTTACAAAATAATAATTGGTTTGATATAGTACTTAGAGTAAAGATTGGTTTTGTTATAATAACGGATCTCACTAGGTTTTGTTAAGTTTTGTGTGATTAAAGTTTTCAAGTTTTGGGTGAGATCGCGATGGATGAAGGAATAAGGAGTAGAAAAAGGCTAAGCTTGAGGATGCCCGAGGCACCCCACGATAATATTCAAGAAGTATCAAGCAACTAAGCTTGGGGATGCCCCCAAGAGGCATCCCCTCTTTTTTTCTAACGACCATTGGTATTTTACTAGAAACTATATTTTTATTTGCCACATATTATGAGTTTTGCTTGGAGCGTCTTGTATTATATGAGTATTTGCTTGTTTTCCTTTTTAATTTCAAATTAGTATCCTTGCCGTACACACCTATTTGGCAGAGCCAAATTATGTTATGCTTGCTCCTATGCTTCACTTAAATTTTTTAGAGCCTTGGAATTGCTCTAGTGCTTCACTTATATCTTTTTGAGCACGATGTGCTTTGTTATTTTTGAAGAAATTCTATCTTGCTTAACTCAGATTATTTTGGGAGAAATAAATATTATGCTCATGTTCTTCACTTATGTTTGTTTGAGCTTATCAAAAGCAACATATAAAACTAGTCCCAAAGTGATAGATATCCAAGGAGGATATAATAAAAACTTTCATGAAGATCATTGGACAAAATAAACTTGATTCTTTGTAATAGTTTTGAGATATGATGATAGTGATATGCGAGCCATGTTAACGAGTAATTATGTTTTAGTAAGAATATTGATGTTAAGGTTTGTGATTCCCTATGCAAGAACGAAATTCAATAGTCATGCAATGAAATTACATCTTACTTGTGTTGCATTATTCGGTGTTAGTTATGTTTAATGTTCTCTTACGATGGTTTTCGTTCCTTGGTTGGTCGCTTCTCAAGCTCTTGCTAGCCTCCACCTTGTACTAAGTAGAAATACTACTTGTGCATCCAAATCCTAAAATCCAAGTTATGCCAAATGAGTCCACCATACCTACCTACATGCGGTATTTCCATGCCGTTCTAAGCAAATTTGTATGTGCCAACTCTAATTTCAAAATAAATTTCTCTTTTGTGTGCCCGTACCACTCATGAAGCAGCGAGGGGTGGCTAATATTTTTCATGCTAGATGTGTTATTCTCAAGATGAGTGTTTATTCACTTGTCATTGCACGAGAGTATGGCGGCAATAGGGATTCCCAGTCCCGAAATGAAAAAGAAAATTTACTTTATGTTGTCAAATAATAAATTCCTTGGAAAGTGTTGGTATGGAGGGCACCCGTGGATACGTTTAGCCATGGCTTGTGAAATTTTGGTGGAAAAAGGAATGAACTTTATTTTATGTTTGCGAACCGCCTATGATATATCTAGCATGGAAAGTGTTGGGAACTCTAAGTCGTTCTCGTTGACAGGAAAAGCATGCCACCCAAAATAATTTTATCTCTCAATTTAAACTTTGAGCTCTGGCACCTCTACAAATCCATAATTCCCTCTACGAAGGGCCTATCTTTTACTTTATGCAATTTTTATTTTTATTCCGAGTCTCCATCTTCTCTTATAAAGCACCAACTACGGAACGCTATTATCACACTTGAGCACTGGATGTAGGTAATATTTGGATGTGTTGCATGAATGGATCAATGATTGAGCATGATGGGCTAGGGATAACTTGCTTTAGTATTGATATTTTGAAAAGACATAGTTGTTTGTTGATATGATTCAGTATTAAAGTCCTCATGTCAAAACTAGACTATTGTTTTAAACCATATAAAAGTCCAATTGTCCATGCTATAAAGAATAGAATTTATGATGAACATGATAGGCAGCATTCCACATCAAAAATTCTGTTTTTAACATTTACCTACTCAAGGACGAGCATGAATTAAGCTTGGGGATACTGATACTTCTCCAACGTATCTATAATTTTTTTATTGTTCCATGCTGTTATATTATCATTCTTGGATGTTTTACAACCAATTTACAATCATTTTATATCATTTTTGGGACTAACCTATTGACATAGTGCCAAGTGCCAGTTGTTGTTTTCTGCTTGTTTTTTACATCGTAGAAAATCAATATCAAACGGAGTCCAAATGCAGCGAAACTTTTTGTGGATTTGTTTTGGACCAGAAGACACCAGATGGGCTAGAGAAGCACCTCGGGGGTTTCCCGAGGGGGGCACAACCCACCAAGGCGCGCTTGGGCCCCCAGGCGCGCCCAGGTGGGTTGTGCCCACCTTGGTGGCCTCTCGCAGCACCTCTTCGCTTTATAAATACCTCCTTCCTCTAGAAACCCCAAGGGAGTCAACGAAATTTTTTCCAGCCATCGCAAGTTCCAAAACCATGAGATCCAATCTATAGCCCTTTTCCGGCACTCCGCCGGAGGGGAACACGATCACGGGGGGGTTCATCATCCTCATTGGTGCCTCTCCGATGATGCGTGAGTAGTTTACCACAGACCTACGGGTCTGTAGGCAGTAGCTAGATAGCTTCTTCTCTCTTTGTATCTCAATACAACGGTCTCTCGGAGATCTATTTGATGTAATGACGTTTTGCGGTGTGTTTGTTGGGATCCGATGAATTGTGAGTTTATGATCAGATTTGCCTTGATTAAATATCCAATCTTGATTATTATAGCCTCATATTTCTTCTACAATATTTGGGTTTTGTTTGGCTAACTTGATCTATTTATCTTGCAATGTGAAGAGGTGCTTCGTAATGAGTTCAATCTTACAGTGTCCTTTCCCAGTGACAGAAGGGGCAGCAAGGCACGCATGTATCGTTGCTATTAAGGATAAAAGATGGGGTCTATTCCTACATGAATAGATCTTGTCTACATCATGTCATCGTTCTTATTGCATTACTCCGTTTTTCCATGAACTTAATACACTAGATGCATGCTGGATAGCGGTCGATGTGTGGAGTAATAGTAGTAGATGCAGGCAGGAGTCGGTCTACTAATCTTGGACGTGAGGCCTATATACATGATCATTGTCTTGGATGTCATCATAATTATTTGCTTTTCTATCAAAGGCCCAACAGTAATTTGTCTACCCACCGCATGTTATTTTCTTGAGAGTATCCACTAGTGAAACCTACGGCCCCCGGGTCTATTCTCCTATCATATACTTTCAGATCTATCTTGCCATTTGCCATTTTTTATTTGCTTCTTTTATTTTTCTGATCTATATTATCAACAACCCAAAAATACCTTGCTGCGTTTTATTTGCTTTTATTTGCATCTAGCAACCTACTACAATTTTATCCTATCCTTACGTCACTTTTTGGCACCACTACTCGAAACAAATTGACAACCCCTTTAACGCGTCGGGTTGCAAGTAGTTGTTATTTGTGTGCAGGTGTCGTTTACGTAGTGTTGTGTGGTTCTCCTACTAGTTTGATAACCTTGGTTTCATCACTGAGGGAAATACCTTACCGTTGCCGTGCTGCATCCTCCCTTATTCCTTGGGGAAACACCAACGTATCTTAAGCGACATCAATTGTCATTGGACCCGATGCACTAGGTATTACACCTAGATCGGATATGAACTCCTTCATGTGCTGCTTACGAAGCAGTTATGTGCTCCGCTTCACATGTAGATCCCGCCACGACGCTCTGCTTAGAACTGCACCAACTAACAGCTCCACCATTCAATATAAAAATGTATCCGGTCTGTGACTTAGAGTCATCCAAATTTGTGTCGAAGCTAGCATCGGCGTAACCCTTTACGACGAGCTCTTCGTCACCTCCATAAATGCGAAACATATCCTTCATCATTTTCAGGTACTTCAGGATGTTCTTGACCCCTGTCTAATGATCCACTCTTGTATTACTTTGGTGCCTCCTTGCCAAACTTATGGCAAGGCACACATCAGTTCTAGTACACAACATAGCATACATAATAGAACCTATGGCTGAGGCATAGGGAATGACTTTCATTTTCTCTCTATCTTCTGCAGTGGTCGGGCATTGACTCTGACTCAATTTCACACCTTGTAGCACATGCAAGAACCCTTTCTTTGACTGATCCATTTTGAACTTCTTCAAAACTTTGTCAAGGTATGTGCTTTGTGAAAGTCATATTAAGCGTCTTGATCTATCTCTATATATCTTGATGCCCAATATATAAGCAGCTTCACCAAGGTATTTCATTGAAAAAATCTTATTCAAGTATCCTTTTATGTTATCCCGAAATTCTGCATCATTTCCAATCAACAATATGTCATCCACATATAATATCAGAAATGCTACAGAGCTCCCACTCACTTTCTTGTAAATACAAGCTTCACCGTAAGTCTGTATAAAACCATATGCTTTGATCACCTCATCAAAGCGTATATTCCAACTCCGAGATGCTTGTGCTAGTCCATGGATGGACCGCTGGAGCTTGCACACTTTGTTAGCACCTTTAGGATTGACAAAACCTTCTGATTGCATCATATACAATTCTTCTTTCAGATATCCATTAAGGAATGCAGTTTTGACATACATTTGTCAGATTTCATAGTCATAAAATGCGACAATTGCTAATATGATTCAGATAGACTTAAGCATCGCTACGGGTGAGAAAGTCTCATTGTAGTCAACTTCTTGAACTTGTCGAAAACCTTTTGCAAAAAGTTGAGCTTTGTAGACAGTAACATTACCATCAGTGTCAGTCTTCTTGAAGATCGATTTATTCTCCATGGCTTGCCGATCATCGGGCAAGTCCACCAAAGTACATACTTTGTTTCTCATACATGGATCATATCTCAGATTTCATGGCCTTAAGCCATTTTTTGGAATCTGTGCTCATCATAGCTTCTTTATAGTTTGAAGGTTTGCCATTGTCTAACAACATGACTTCTAGGACAGGGTTACGATACCACTCTGGTGTGGTGTGTGTTCTGGTCGACCTTCGAGGTTTAATAGTAACTTGATCTGAAGTTTCATGATCATTATCATTAGCTTCTTGTCTAGTTGGTGTAGGCATCATGGGAACGATTTTCTCTGATGATCTACTTTCCAATTGCAGTGAAGGTACAATTACCTCATCAAGTTCTACTTTCCTCCCACTCACTTCTTTCGAGAGAAACTCCTTCTCTAGAAAGGACCCATTTTCAAGAACAAAAATCTTGCCTTCGCATATGTGGTACAAGGTGTATCCAACAGTTTTTTTGGCTATCCTATGAAGACACACTTCTCCGATTTGGGTTTGAGCTTATCAGGCTGAAGTTTCTTCACATAAGCATCGCAACCCCAAACTTTAAGAAACGACAACTTTGGTTTCTTGCCAAACCATAGTTCATACGGTGTCGTCTCAACGGATTTAGATGGTGCCCTATTTAACGTGAATGCAACTGTCTCTAATGCATAACCCCAAAACAATAAAGGCAAATCGGTAAGAGACATCATAGAACGCACCATATCCAATAGAGTACGATTACGACTTTTGCACACACCATTATGCGGTGTTGCAGGTGGCGTGAGCTGTGAAACGATTCCACATTGTTTCAAATGAAGACCAAACTCGTAACTCAAATATTCACCTCCGTGATTGGATCGTAGAAACTTTATTTTCTTGTTACGATGATTCTCTACTTCACTCTAAAATTCTTTGAACTTTTAAAATGTTTCATACTTGTGTTTCATCAAGTAGATATACCCATATCTACTCAAATCATCTATGAAGGTGAGAAAATAACAATACCCGCCGTGTGCTTCAACACTCATCGGATCGCATACATCGGTATGTATTATTTCCAACAAGTCATTAGCTCGCTCCATTGTTCCGGAGAACGGATTTTTAGTCATCTTGCCCATGAGGCATGGTTCGCTACTATCAAATGATTCATAATCAAGTGATTCAAAAAGTCCATCGGCATGGAGTTTCTTCATGCGCTTTACACCAATATGACCTAAACGGAAGTGCCACAAGTATGTTGCACTATCATTATCAACTTTGCATCTTTTGGCATCAACATTATGAATATGTCTATTACTACAATCAAGATTAAACAAGAATAGATCATTCCTCAAGGGTGCATGTCCATAAAATATATTACTCATATAAATAGAAGAACCATTATTCTCTGACTTAAATGAATAACCGTCTTGCATCAAACAGGATCCAGATATAATGTTCATGCTCAATGCAGGCACTAAATAACAATTATTTAGGTCTAAAATTAATCCCGAAGGTAGATGTAGAGGTAGCATGCCGACGGCGATCACATCGACCTTGGAACCATTCCCGACGTGCATCGTCACCTCGTCCTTAGCCAATCTTCATTTAATCTGCAGCTCATGTTTCGAGTTACAAATATGAGCAACCGAACCAGTATCAAGTACCCAGGCACTGCTACAAGCACTAGTAAGGAACACATCAATAACATGTATATCAAATATACCTTTGTTCATTTTTCCATCCTTCTTATCCGCCAAATACTTGGGGCTGTTCCGCTTCTAGTGACTACTCCCTTTGCAGTAGAAGCACTCAGCTTCAGGCTTAGGACCAGCTTTGGGTTTCTTCGTGGGAGCGGCAACCTATTTGCCATTCTTCTTGAAGTTCCCTTTCTTTCCTTTGCCCTTTTTCTTGAAACTAGTGGTCTTCTTAACCATCAACACTTGATGCTCCTTTTTTGATTTCTACCTCCGTCGATATCAGCATCGCGAAGAGCTCGGGAATTGTCTTATCCATCCCTTGCATATTATAGTTCATCATGAAGCCTTTGTATCTTGGTGGCAGTGAGTGAAGAACTCTGTCAATAACAGTCTCAGGTGGAAGATCAATTCCTAACTGAGTCAAGTGGTTATGATACCCAAACATTTTGAGTATCTGATCACTGACAGAACTATTCTCCTCCATCTTGGAGCTATAGAACTTGTTGGAGACTTCATATCTCTCAGGTGGGCATTAGTTTGAAAAATCATTTTCAGCTCCTGGAACATCTCATATGCTCCATGACGTTCAAAACGTCTTTGAAGTCCCTCCAGTTACGGACCCAGTCCGTGTAGTTTCTACCATCATCTTTCAACTTAGCTTTCTCTAGGAACGCATTAAAATTCAAGGGAACGATTGCACGGGCCATTGATCTACAACATAGATATGCAAATACTATCAGGACCAAGTTCATGATAAATTAAGTTCGATTAATCAAATTACTAATGAACTCTCACTTAAATTAACATCCCTCAAGTTAACTAAGTGATACATGATCCAAATCAACTAAACCATGTCCGATCATCACGTGAGATGGAGTAGTCATCAATGGTGAACATCTCTATGTTGATCATATCTACTATATGACTCATGTTCGACCTTTCGGTCTCCGGTGTTCCGAGGCCATGTCTGTACATGCTAGGCTAGTCAAGTTTAACCCAAGTATTCCGCGTGTGTAAAACTGTCTTACACCCGTTGTACGTGAACCTAGAGTCTATCACACCCGATGATCACGTGGTGTCTCGAAATGACGAACTGTAGCAATGGTGCATACTCGGGGAGAACACTATTATCTTGAAATTTAGTGAAGGGATCATCTTATAATGCTACCGCCGTTCTAAGCAAAATAAGATGCATAAAGGATAAACATCACATGCAATCAAAATGACATGATATGGCCATCATCATCTTGTGCTTTTGATATCCATCTCCAAAGAATCATCATGATCTCCATCATCACCGGCTCGATCACCATCATTGCGTCATGGTCATCACACCAACTATTGCTTCTAGGACTATTGTTAACTCATAGCGATAAAGTAAAGTATCGCGTTTGCATTTCGTACGATAAAGAGACAACCATAAGGCTCCTGCCGGTTGCTGATAATTTACAAAACATGATCATCTCATACAATAACATATAACTCATCACGTCTTGACCATATCACATCACAACATGCCCTGCAGAAACAAGTTAGACATCCTCTACTTTGTTGTTGCAAGTTTTACGTGGCTGCTTCGGGCTTCTAGCAAGAACCGTTCTTACCTATAGCATAAAACCACAACCGTGATTTATCAAGTTTGTAGTTTTAAACTTCAACAAGGACCGGCCGCAGTCAAATTCGATTCAACTAAAGTAGGAGAAACGGACACCCGTCAGCCACCTTTGTGCAAAACAAGTTGCATGTCTACGGTGGAACCGGTCTCATGTACGTGGACATGTAAGATTGGTTCGGGCCGCTTCATCTTACAATGCCACTGAATAAAAATAAGACACTGGTGGTAAGCAGTATGAAGATCACTGCCCACAACTCTTTGTGTTCTACTCATGCAAAACATCTACGCATAGACCTAGCTCATGATGCCACTGTTGGGAAATGTTGCATGGAAAACAAAAAAATTCTACGCACACGCAATGATCTATCCATGGAGATGAATAGGAATGAGGGAGGAGTGTGTCTACGTACCCTCGTAGACCATAAGTGCAAGCATTTCACAACATAGTTGATGTAGTCGAACTTCTTTGTGCTTCAACCGATCAAGTAGCAAACGCACGACACTTCCGCGTTCTGCACACGTTCAGCTCGGTGACGTCCCTCGCCTTGTTGATCCAGCAAGACGTCAAGGTAGTAGATGAGTTCCGTCAGCACGACGGCATGGTGACGATGATGGTGAAGTGATCTCCCTAGGGCTTCGCCTAATCACTACGAAAATATGACCGGGGGAGTAAACGGTGGACGGGGGCGCCGCACACGACTAAGACAATGTTGTGTGTTGTCGTAGCGCCCCCTCTCCCCCCCCCCCCACACACACACACACATATATATATATATATATATATATATATATATATATATATATATATAGGTGCGAGGGAGGGAGGAGCAGCCATAGGAGGCGCCCAAGTAGGAGGAATCCTACTTGGAGTCCCTCCCAAGCCGTGTGTCCCCCTGCCATATATAACCGAGGGGGAAGGAAAGAACGGGAGAGGGAAGGAAGTGGGAATCCTAATCCACACTTTCCTTTCCCTTCCCTTCTTTCCTTATCCTCCTAGGTCGGCCTGCTATGGAGGGCATACCAACCCCTTGTGGCTGGTGCGTTCCCTCTCTCGGCCCATAAGGCCCATAACTTTTGCGGGGGTACCCGAAACACCTTCCGTTGACCCGATAAGTACCTGATACCCTCCGGAACACTTTCGGTGTCCTAATACCATCGTACTATATATCAATATTTACCTTTAGACCATTTAGAGACTCCTCGTCATGTACGTGATCTCATCCGGAACTTCGAACAACATTCGATCACCAAATCACATAACTCATATAATATTATATCGTCAACGAACGTTAAGCGTGCGGACCCAACGGGTTCGAGAAATATGTAGACATGATCGAGACACCTCTACGGTCAATAACCAATAGCGGAATCTAGATGCCCATATTGGTTCCTACATATTCTACGAAGATCTTTATTGGTCGAACCGTTATGACAATGTCACATCCCTAGTCAGTGCTTGCATTAGGACTAGCTAGAGTGTGCATCATGTTTACTTTCTACAGAAACTTGAAATGGGAATGACAGAAACCCCAGCACCCCTCTTCTAACAACTAGGGTTTAATAAAATCTTTTCCAATGTACCCAAAATGCCCTTCAAAAATGTTCATCATCTTTGCCTTGGTGTTAAACCTTTGACAAAAATGGTGCATAATTTTCTTGGACATCCAAAGGTCTCTGGATTAATTCATATTGTATTTGCATTTGGGCATTTAAATGCTATAAAATATTTTAGGTGCCCAAATAATCATAAACTAAAATGTTCCATGCTGTTCTTATTATATACAGTGAGCATGACTAGTTTTATGATTTATAAAGATGCTCTAGCATTTTTATTAATTCAACAAAGTTGAAAAAGAAACAAAACAGAAAGAAAAATAGAAAAGAGAGAGAAAGAGGGCACAACCCACTTACCTGGACCAGCCGGCCCACCTGGCGGCCCGGCACTGTGCTGGCCCGAGCCAGCCAGCTGCTTCGGCAGCCAGGCAGGCAGGTGACGCCGGCGCACGGCCGCGCGCCACCGCGGCAGCTGCTTGCCGCCCTGGCCGCCGCCTTGCTGGGGGAACGGCCTGCATGATCTCCACGTCGCACCTCGAAGCCGCTGGACGTCTCCACTTGTCCCCTGCCTCTCTCCCTCACCCTCCCCGCGCCATGGCCGACGCAGCTGCCACCGTCCTTCCGCCATAGCTGCAGCCACCGACCTCCCCTCGCCTCGCCCTCGTGTCCCCGAGATCCGCCATCGTCTGCTATGCCTCCCCGACGAGCCACGCATCGCCGGAAGCTCCAACAAGCCGTCCCCGAGCACTTCTCCCCCGTTTGGCCATCGAGATCGCCGGCGACCTCACCGTCGCAGCAGCTCGTCCCCGACCTCGCCGTCAGTTTCTATGCGACCGACGTGAGCTTAGCTACCTCCCCATCCTCTCCATTTCCCCCCTCGAGCTCTGTAATGTCTGCGCGGAGCTCACCCGCACGCGCCGCCGTGGAGCTCGTCGCCGACGAGGCTCCGACCATCCAACGACCGCGCCACCCTGTCCATTAGCTTCACCGCACCTCACCACGAGCCTTGCCGTGCCTCCTAGCGACTAGCACGAGCTCACCCGAGCTCCGGCAGCCGCCAAGGTCGTCGCCGATGCCTTTTCCGGCGACCCCGAGGCCAACCACCACCACCAGTCGATGCGGCACTTCACCAGCAGCACGTAGACGTGCTCCGCCGTTGATTTGGTCGCCGGAGCACGAATCCCGCACCCCACCACCGCGTCTGGCCTTGCCGGCGGCTAAACGTCGATCAGTTTGACCCCGTTTGACCACGGGTGGGCCCAGGTTGACCCCCTGGAGTTAATGACATGTGGGCCCACCCGGCTAAGTTAATTAGGATTAGTAGTTTAATTTAATTAGTTAACCTAATGACACTGACACGCGAGACCCACCAGTCAGGTTTGACCTGGACCAGGTGTGTTGACCTGCTGACGTCAGCATTATGTCATGCTGACGCAGTAAATGCTTTTCTGGGATTATTTGATTTAAAACAATTCAGGAAATTCCAGAAAATGCTTTAAACTTCAAAAAATCATATAAATTCAACAGTAGCTCACATGGAAAAGATTTATATATGAAAATTGATCAGAAAAATCGAATCTTTCCAATGGAACTGGTTTCATGCATGTTTGAGCAAGTTAACCTTGCTGTTCACATCAAAACATGATAATGCACTTTAATAAATAATATTTTGGGTATAAATTTGAATCTTTGATTCAAATGAGCTCAAACCCTTCTGTTTATAGTTGCATTAGCCCAAAACACATTCATCTTGCCATGCCATGAGCATGCATCATATTGTTGCATTTGTTTGTATATTGATTGTATCGTCGGTGTTCTCCGTGGTAGGTCCTGCTCCCGAGGATACTTCTGCATATCCAATTGAAGAGCAGTACCCGACCACCAATCTGTCAGGCAAGCAACCCATTGATCATTCCGATACAAACCCATCTTCTCGCTCCTACTCTCTTTTACTGCATTAAGGCAACAGCGTGTGAACTGCTACTTGCTACGGTAGTTGAACCCTAGTCCTTTGCATGACCTGTCATTGCCACAGTAAATAGTTGAAACCCACTAGCATGTGTAGGAGTTGATTGAGCCATGTGATGTGTGTTCCACCATGCTATTTGTTTATGTTGCCTGCTATGCTTAGAGTTGTGTCAGGTCTGATTCATCTGGGTGATGGATCAGAGTGAAATGATTATGCTCGATAAAGAGAGGGAAGTGTGGAACATGTTTGGTAAAGGTATCGATGAAAGGCCATGTAGGAGTACATGGTGGGTTGTTTCATTGGAACCGTCCATAGGACCCGAGATCTGTATGTGTGATTCAAGTTACAGCTACTACCACGCATTGGGCTCCGGGAGCTCCAAGCTCTCTCGACTTATTAACTGCCCTTGTCCTCTGTCCAGGAGTTGCAACTAGTTTCTGGTGTTTGTAGTTTCCTGGTGGTCGTGCACAACGCTGACCCTCGGGGTGGGCTATGATGCGGCAGGTACGTGGCACGGTGTACCGGTCGCCCGTTTGGTGACTCGGGAACCCTGTACACATCGTTTGGGGCCGTGAGCGACACCCCTGCCGGATCTCCCCACAGATGGAACCCAAATAGGCAATAAACCTAGACTAGGGACTTGTGTGGTTAGTCAGGTCGTGGCCGGCACCCTCGCTGGGCTTCCGCTTGAAGGTTGCCGAGTACATGTCGAGTAAACATCGATAAGTGGTGGAAGCGTGTGTGAAGAAGTACACCCCTGCAGGGTTACCAATCTATTCGAATAGCCGTTGTTGGCGGTACGAACCACTTGGTTGCTTATACAGTTCATAGACAAGTTGATGGATACTACTAAAAGCCTCAAGACAAGTGTGAGTGCCATGGATGGCCCTTCCGTAGGATGACGGGAGAGGATCCACGGTGGTGTATTGTTGTGGTGAGTGGAGGACTCGTGTACGTAGTCTTATCTTGCAATCTGTTGAGAGTTGTAGTATAGGTTAGCCAAGAGTTAAAGCTGGCTTGCTACAATGAGCTCCACTACCCTTGTTGATAATGATGCATGTATGATAGGTTCTGTTGTAAGACTTGCTGAGTACCTTTGTACTCATGTTTGCTTAATAACTGTTGCAGAGGAGAACCCTGCCCCTTCTGATGGGTTTTACATAGACGTTGACGTCGACGAGTAGCTTGCTACCCAGACGGAGATCCTGAGCTTGTGAAGGGCCTTGTTGATAGTCAGGCTACACCAAGCATGTTTTATTTCCAAGTTGTTTGTACTCAGACATGTTAGCTTCCGCTTGTGCTTGTATGATTGTATGACTTGAGTGTTGGGTCATGTGACCCCTACCTGTATGAATATGTTATGTATGGCTCTTCGGAGCCACTTAAATAAAATACTTTGAGTCATAGAGTTCTGTTGTGATGCAATGTTGTATTTCCACATATTGAGCATATTGTGTGTATGTTTGAAATGCTTGGTACGTGTGGGATCCGACACCTAGTTGTTTACCTTTGGTAGCCTATCTTACAGGGAAATGCCTCCTAGTGCTTCCACTGAGCCTTGGTAGCTTGCTACTGCTCTGGAACACGTAGGCTGGCTGGCATGTGTCCTTCTTCGTTCCTGTGTCTGTACCTTAGGGGAAATGTCACGCGTTGTTCCTTTAAGTCCATGTAGCTTGCTATGACTTGGGTTCATACATTGATGACCGACATGTTCGTTGCTGGGTCATGGATGCATGTCTCTGTAATTTAGTGCCACTTTTGGTTTATAACTAGCCATGTCGGCCTGGGTTCTCTGTCATATGGATGCTAGCGACACTATCATATACGTGTGCCAAAATGCGCAAACGGTCCCGGGCCAGGTAAGGTGGCACCCGTGGGGATACCGTGCGTGAGGCTGCGAAATGATATGATGTGTTACAAGCTAGATCGGTGTGACTTAGATCGAGGTCCTGACAGACAACATACACAATGCCCTTTGTCCGTCGGTATGTTACTTGCCCGAGATTTGATCGTCGGTATCTCTATACCTAGTTCAATCTCGTTACCGGCAAGTCTATTTACTCATTCCATAATACATCATCCCGAGACTAAATTCATTAGTCATTTGCTTGCAAGGCTTATTGTGATGTGTATTACCGAGAGGGCCCATAGATACCTCTCGATACTCGGAGTGACAAACCCTAATCTTGATTCATGCCAACCCAACAAAACACCTTCGGAGATGCCTGTAGAGCATCTTTACAATCACATGGTTATGCTGTGACGTTTGATAGCACACAAGGCATTCCTCCGTTATCCGGGAGTTGCATGATGTCATAGTCAAAGGAATATGTATTTGACATACATTAAACCAGTAGTAATATACTGTACGATCGAATGCTAAGCTAACGAATGGGTCTTGTCCATCATATCATTCTCATAATGATGTGATCGCATTATCAAATGACAACTCATGTCCATTTTTATGAAACCTTAACCATCTTTGGTTAACGAGCTAGTCTAGTAGAGGCTTACTAGGGACACGGTATTTATTTATGTATTTACGTTTCCGATCAATACAATTCTAGCATGAATAATAAACCTTTATCATGAATAAGGGAATATAAAATAATAATAACTTTATTATTGCCTCTAGGGCATATTTCCATCAACTGCCACTAGCTTGCATTTTCCTTCTGTGCATTATTTTGCTCTATTCATTGCGAAGTGTTTACTTGCTAGAGAGAAGGTTGGTGCACTCAGTACCCCAAATTTCGCAGTCTTACGTCACGCATTTTACGACGATAACACTTATAGCTTAGGAGATATTGTGGCACACCGCCTTCACCTCAATAGGTCCAAGGGTAAAATTCATGGCGGTATTTATGCTACTCGATTAGCGAGTCACTTTAACATTCAGATACACCAGTATGATTATCGTTTGCCGTAGGTTTACTTAGATCGTCAGGCTATGGTACATCATCACTTTATTGATGGCGAGAACACTACTATGGATGTTCCATATAACTTAGTCGTTAGTGAAATTACCCGTGATGTTATTCCGTTGCCTGCACCTGCTTTGTTTGATTCTATTGCCAGAGGCAGATACATGATTATGCCAGCGGACATTGTTTCCTATCACTACTGCAAGATGCTGCTAACGCGACACTACGATCAGAGACCCTTCGAGAAATTGTGTGCGATGCAATCATCGCAAACGGTGGTGTATGAAGACTGTCAAAAATGTGTAAAACGTTTGCGAAGACGGATGCATCAAACATGGTTCAGATTTTAGTTGCGTGTGCGATGAAGGGCATACGGTTCAGTTCAATTAACTGTTTGCAATGAGGAGGAACAAAAGAAACAGGCAGCCAGATGAATACACAACATACGGTTCACTTGGATGAACTGTTTGTGATTAGGCAACACAAAAGAAACGGGCAGCCAGATGAAGGTGTGTGCGATATACATCATACGGTTCACTCGGATGAACTGTTTGTGATTAGGCAACACAAAAGAAACAGTCAGCCAGATCAAGGTGTGTGTGATATATGCATGCGGTTCACTCGGCCCTTGTCGTTAGTGTGTGACCTTTGTGGGAACCGTTCACTCCCCAGGCGCCTCTTCGTGTATCGTGGCAACTGTCCACCGCCTCTTTGCCTTTCCCTCTCAATTTGGGACTGTTGTCGCACGCTCTTCCTCCCTCCTCCATTTGCCTTCACCCTTCCTTCTGCCACTGTTCGATCGTCTTCTCCATGGAGGGAACAGGCCGGAAACGACCCCGTTATTCTTGCCCCAGTCTGAATGATGACGCGGTGGAGGAACTCATTGATCGGTGCGACGTCATCACCTCGGCTAGCATGACAGGTTTGTTCAAGAACATTCTCGACTCAACTAATAACATCATTACAAGAAACCCAAGGGTCCAGGAGCGGTTTGATCTCCCCTATCTTCTTTGCCGTGACCCTGCTGACTGGCGCGGGGACGAGGGAAGCATCGCTTGTGCAAGTTGATGCCGCTTGATAATGATACGTATGATGTTAACATGCCATCTTGAGGGTAAGTCTTGGGCAGGGCAAATGGAGATTGGGTTGTTTATATTGGGTACAACTACAAGTGGGAACTTGTGAATATGTAAACTCGTCACCGGGTTCCACTTCCAAAAATCTCAGACGACTGCCCAGATGTTGAGTACACCGGTATTCTACGTGAGTTCAAACACGATCATGTTGACCGTCGTCTACGAAAGATAGCAATTTGTAGAGTTCCCAACCGCTCTTGGGATTACATGAACTATGAAGTTGTTGCTATCTTCGACAAGCTTGTTGCCATCCTTACTTGCACGCCTCGATGGATATTGCTCAAAAATCAATTTATGTACACCTATGAGTATTGTGATGCAATTCAATATGAGGGTCTTATGTTTGCTGCCACCACTCGTGGCATTGTTTTTGCATGGAATCCTGATGCTTTCGGTACGTTTGTCTTCCACCGTAATTATAATTGTTTCATCCACATGCATGCAGGTTAGCTAGTTTCCCTTTACTAATTAACCTTCTTGTGTTTCCAAGGTCCTGTGAACATTCCACCACCTATACAACAACAACAACAACAGCAACAAAGCCTTTAGTCCCAAACAAGTTCGGGTAGGCTAGAGGTGAAACCCATAAGATCTCGTGACCAACTCATGGCTCCGGCACATGGATAGCAAGCTTCCACGCACCCCTGTCCATAGCTAGTTCTTTGGTGATACTCCAATCCTTTAGGTCTCTCTTAACGGACTCCTCCTATGTCAAATTCGGTTTACCACCTATACTTGAAAAAATTTATAACCAAGGGGGAGATGACGATGCGGATGATCACGAGCATGAGGACGAGCGGGACCATATACTCAGTGGCGCCTGGCAACTTATTCTGATGGATCACCTCTTCTAGTCTGTATACAGGGCACTACTGATGTTACTAAGGAAGCATGTGTTGTCTCGCATGGTCGCATTCTCCCGACCTATTCCAACATCCGTTGCAGGGTATTCGGGATGGATACTAGTGTACTAGCACCAACACCTTCTCCCTAGTTCGGTATTGAAAGTCTTAGAGGAAACTCGCTCTTCCTTGGACAAAACTATCCAATGATGGTGTAAGGCGATCCAGCTGTTGTTGACAAAACGTTACTACCATTTATGAGAAGCAACTGTATCTATACCTTGGACATTGCTATGCTTCCCTACCGTCCCAATATGGGTCCTGACATAGGCCACTTCAGCCTGGATGATCAGTCATGCGTTGGTCTCGAGATTGACAGTAGCTGGCCCTTCCCAGAGAATCACTTCTGGTTCAAAGCAAGCGTTTCCAACGCCGACGAGTGGTTGAGCTGAAGTTCATTTCATCGCTTTGTTATTTGTTGTGTGAGAAAAACTTTACTAGAAAGTTTTGTTGGAAATTATCTATAATCCAACGTGTATCCTCGTTGTCGTTCTGGGCTGATGACTTGTTATATGTAATCAATGGTACATTTGCATATGCGTCCATCAACTCACGCCTACTAGTGGTGTCCATATGAACAGTGCTAGTGATTTTAGTTGCAAAAATTAGATAATGCTAGTGATTTTTAGCTGCATATTTTGACAAATCGCAGTGTTACAAGGTTGACAAATGGCAATGTTACTAGATAAACAAATGTCGTTCTTTCCAGTTTGACAAATGGCAACATACCCAAAATGGCAGATATGCAAATCTTACCCAATTGTTTGTACGTGGTTGCACACGGGTCATGCAAAACAACTGTTTGCGTTGAAGGGGTGCATAAATCCTGCTCGACCCATTTTCCCTTGGCTTCCTGGGGAAGTTGTCGGTTTGCATCCGGGTGTTCTAACTAAAACGTTTGCGATGAGTGTTTTATTTTTAAAAACCATTGACGTTTTTTCAAAAGAAAATCGTTTGATAAGTCTGTACAGTAAGAGAGAGAAAACACAAGTTCGTTCAAACCATATCATTCATTCGGTCGCACTGCGAATTTATATTCATATGATCAAGAATTCGAGATACATTATTAAACCCCCAAAAAACTATTTCCAGCGGCGGCGGAGGCGGTGTGCCGTGCCTTCGTTGTCGTTGTCGTCCTCCGGAACGCCGTTGTTGAAGTCTTCAAGGCAGCACAAAATGTTCTTCACTTGTAAATCAAACATCATGTCATCGCGCGATCGACGGGCGGGGCGCGGGAGGACGGAAACTGGCGCCGTTGAGAGGTAGCGGTCGACAATAGCGTCCCATGTCGCTGAGGGGGGCACGGGCACGGGCGCGGCGGGTGCAGCCAAACACACGGCGGCCGGCGTCACGGTGGGTGGAGGAGCACGCACGGGCACGGGCACGGGCGCTGGCACTGACATGTACACGAGCTCGTGCGGGTCCGCGGAGACCTCACTCACGCCCGCGGCTTCTAGCTCTGCGATAGTGCTTGGTGACCACCCCGTCAATGCTACGGGGATTGTTGCTATCTCTCGAGCTTGCGTTGTATTCCATCGAAGAGGAAAGGGTGATGCAGCACAGTAGCGTAAGTATTTCCCTCAGCTTTTGAGAACCAAGGTATCAATCCAGTAGGAGACCACGCGCGAGGCCCTCGCACCCGCACAAACAAATAAGAACTTCGCAGCCAACGCAATAAGGGGTTATCAATCCCTTCATGGTCACTTATGAAGGTGAGATCTGATAGATATGATAGGATAGTATTTTTGGTATAGAAACGGAAAGTAAATAAAGTAAATAAATAACGGCGGCAGAAATTGGCAAGTTGATGGGAAAGTAATATGATAAAGATAGACCTAGGGGCCATAGGTTTCACTAGTGGCTTCTCTCATGATAGCAGAATTCTACAGTGGGTGAACAGATTACTGTCGAGCAATTGATAGAAAAGCGCATAGTTACGAGAATATCTAGGCATGATCATTATATATAGGAATCACGTCTGTAACAAGTAGACCAAAACGATTCTGCATTTACTACTATTACTCCACACATTGACAGCTATCCAGCATGCATCTAGAGTATTAAGTTCATAAGAACAGAGTAACGCCTTAAGCAAGATGACATGATGTAGAGGGATAAACTCAAGCAATATGATATAAACCCCATCTTTTTATCCTCGATGGCAACAATACAATACGTGCCTTGCTGCCCCTGCTGTCACTGGGAAAGGACACCGCAAGATTGAACCCAAAGCCAAGCACTTCTCCCATTGCAAGAATTATAGGTCTAGTAGGCCAAACTAAACCAATAATTCGAAGCGACTTGCAATGATATTATAATCATACATAAAAGATTTCAGAAAAGAATCAAATATTATTCATAGATAATCTTGATCATAAACCCACAATTCATCGGATATCGACAAACACACCGCAAAAAAGATTACATCGAATAGATCTCCTCGAAGATCGAGGAGAACTTTGTATTGAGATCCAAAAAGAGAGAAGAAGACATATAGCTAATAACTATGGACCCGAAGGTCTGTGGTACACTACTCACAACTCATTGGTGAGGCTATGGTGTTGATGTAGAAGCACTCCGTGATCGACCCCCCCCCCCTCCGGCGGAGCTCCGGAACAGGCCCCAAGATGGGATCTCACGGGAACAGAAGGTTGCGATGGTGTAATTAGGGTTTCGTCTGTTGCCTCGATGTTTTCAGGGTACCTGGATATATATAGGAGGAACAAAGGCACCGGGGGAGCCAGAGGGGTCCCACGAGGGTGGGGGTGCGCCCCTGCCCTCGTGGCCGCCTCTCTCGTTCCCTCGCGTGTACTCCAAGTCTTCTGTGTAGATATGGTTCCAAAAATAACTCTCCTAAAGGTTTCATTCCGTATGGACTCCTTTTGATATTCCTTTTCTGCCAAACACTGAAATAGGCAAAAAACAGCAATTTGCACTGGGCCTTGGGTTAGTAGGTTAGTCCCAAAAATAATATAAAAGTGTATAATAAAGTCCATTAAACATCCAAAACAGAATATATAATAGCATGGAACAATAAAAAATTATAGATACGTTGGAGACATATCAATGTTCGCTGGCGCGGGCGCGGGGATGGGAGTTGGGACGGGAGCGGGGGCAGCAACCGCCGCAGCCAGCTCGTTCTGGGCCATGTCCATGAGGCCCCATTCCTCCTTATTTTCTATCTCCTCCGGCTTAGAGTCAACTTCACCAAACTTGAAGACTAGTGGCAGATAATCGTTCTGCGCCATGGCGTTGGTGGAGGTCAGCGGGAGGGAAGGGAATGAGAGGCGAACAGTAAGGCCACCCGTATTAAACATCGGCTCGGGGCGCCATTAATGGAGAGGAAGACGGACGGCCATGGAAGTCAAAGGGCTCGCTTCCTAGTGAGTGCTAGGTGGCTTCTCACCCCTTGTTGGTTACCCCAAGTGGAAGGTTTGAGATGCAGTGTAGCAGAAGTTTTCCCTTGGTAATACCAAGGATCGATTTCCCAGAGACT
Organism: Secale cereale; assembly: GCA_902687465.1. Taxonomy (NCBI): domain Eukaryota; kingdom Viridiplantae; phylum Streptophyta; class Magnoliopsida; order Poales; family Poaceae; genus Secale; species Secale cereale. The sequence continues at coordinate 640,113,038 of LR738711.1, read as the reverse complement.
CCTAGTTTCAACAAGAAGGTGTCAACTGCTAACGGCGCCAGATATTAGCAATCAACGTGGACCTGCACACAGATACAAATAACTTTGCTCCCAACGAGTACAGAGAGGTTGTCAATCCCTCCGGCCTTCTAGTTTACAAAGGATCAAACGCAAGTGATAATAGTGATAGGTATAATTGCAATAGTAAGTAAATAGCGGAAAAGTAAATAGCGGGTGTGATCAATGATGGTAATATGGACCGGAGTCTCATGACGTTCACTAGTGATGTCTCTCTCCCAAAAGATGATAAAACAGCTATGCGAGGTAAACGAATTACAGCTGGGCAATTGACAGGACCATGTGCGCAAACCAATGCTGACTACATTGCAAGAAAGGTTGAGGTTCAAAGCATGGGCGGTACGCCAAAGTAAGTAGACCAAAATCCATCAATATCTACTACTAATCATCCACCTTGAGATATCTATCCAGAACATCTCGCTGGTATTAAGTTGCGAGCCCCACCCATAGTGTAAACTCAAAGCAACAGACAACTGCATTAAAAGAACTTTGCGTAAAGTAAACAGTCCTTGCACCCGCGGGCACAAGCACCGTTGTTTTCCCCCTTGTGGCAACAGCACATCCCCTAGACTCATGTTTCTGTCACTCAAACTAGTCATCGAGGGGCATGAACCCACAATCGAGCATAACGTTCCCTCTTGGAGACACTACCTACAACTTGGCCAAAGCAATAAATAACAACGGAGAACATGCAAGAATTACTTACGAACATAAACATAAAAGAGGTGAATCAAATATATTACTCAAACACAATCTGAACATAATCTCATAATCCATCGGATCCCAGCAAACTCATCATAGCAATAGCATAAGGATTACATATGTGCCTCGATCATGTAGGGCAGCTCACGAGGACTAATTAGTGAAGCACAAGAACGGGAGGAGAACATCACATAGCTACTGGTCATGAACTCATGGTCCAAGGGAGACTACTCACAACTCATCCGGGAGGCGTCCATGGTGGTGGAGAAGCTCCCGGTGGTGATCCTCCCCTCCGGCAGGGTGCCGGGAAGGGTTCTCCTGGTGCTCCCGATCTTGGAAGCGGCGGCGGCGGCGGAACAAAGATGAGATCGCGAAAAGAGTTCCTGTTTCGAGGGTTTCGGGAGACGCTTTAAATATATGCCAAAGGGGGCATCGGAGGAGCCTCGGGGGGCCCAGGCGCCCCCCCCCCCCCCCGGCTGTCCTTCGGGCGCACGGTAGTTTCTGGAACGCTGATTTTTTATATAATTTTTCTGGATTTTTCCTGGCAGTTCTTGTAATGTGAAAACCTGAAATACAAAAACAGCCGAAAACAGAAACTGGCACTGGGGTGCACTGAGTTAATAGGTTAGTCCAAATATGATCAAAAGTGTATGGAAGTGTATAAATATCATAGCAATATCACCCAAAAGAGGCATGGAGCAAACAGAAATTATAGATACGTTTTGGACGTATCAACATCCCCAAGCTTAATTCCTGCTCGTCCTCGAGTAGGTAAATGATAACAAGAATAATTTCTGTGGTGACATGCTATAACCATATAGGACTTTTTCATAGTCATATGACAAAAGCTTACTGTGACAATGAATCTGTAGTAATTAAGTTGCCTCATGAGAAAATCATAAAGAACTGAAAGTTTTACAATATGATACTGAAACATCAAATAGATTTGCAATGAACACGATGTGCAAATATGATAAAGTGATATCTAGCTTGCCCCCTTTAGTGAAGCAAAACATATATGCAGGGGCACCTTCAAGGTTTAAGTGATGACTAGATACAATGATTTCAGAATAAACGATATCACAATCATGCAAAAGACAATGCTACTTTGGGACAATGCACATTACACTCAGAATGACAATCATGCTCTCAGTAGTTGGTGCTTTTAAAAGAAGGTGGAGACTCAACATAAAAGTAAAAGAATGGCCCTTCGCAGAGGGAAGCAGGGATTACTCATGTGCTAGAGCTTTTTATTTTGAAAACATAGAAACAATTTTGTCAACGGTAGTAGTACTTCATATGTGTTATGCATAAGACATCCTATAAGTTGCAAGCCTCATGCATCGAATACCAATAGTGCTCGCACCTTGTCCTAATTAGCTCGGATTTCCATGGATTGTCATTGCATTACATATGTTTGAACCAAGTGTCATAAAGGGGTACCTCTATGTCACCTGTACAAAGGTCCAAGGAGATAGATCGCATTTGATTTCTCGTTTTTGATAGATCTCAACTTGAGGACATCCATACCGGGACAACACAGAAAATAGATAATGGACTCCTCTTTAATGCTTAAGCATATTCTCATAAGAGATTGAGGATTAATGTCCAAGCTAAAACTTCCACCATGATACATGGCTTTGGTTGGCGGCCCAATGTTCTTCTCTAACAATATGCATACTCAAACCATTCAACCCATGGCAAATCACCCTTACTTCAGACAAGACGAACATGCATAGCAACTCACATGATATTTAACAAAAGTGTAACAGTTGATGGCGTCCCCAGAAACATGGTTACCGCTCAGCAAGCAACTTATAAGAAATAAGATACATAAGCAACATATTCTTTACCACAATAGTTTTTAAGCTACTTTCCCATGAGCTATGTATTGCAACTGAAGGTTTTAAAGGTAGCACATGTAAATTTACTTGGAGTGGCGGTGAAATACCACATATAGGTAGGTATGGTGGACTCATATGGCATAACTGGTTTAAAAGGATGTGGATGCACAAGCAGTCAGTCCGCTTAGTACAGGTGGAGGTTAGCAAAAGACTGGGAGCGACCAACTAAGAGAGCAATGACAGTCATAATCATGCAGAGCGACAAAGCAACATTGAATCAGGCATGGAAGTTATATCGCTACTTAGAAATAAAAGATCATCAAGGCTTGACAGACTTTCTTTACAGTCTTAAATATGCGTGAGCATACGCCAAGTCAATCAAAATAAATTCTTGAAGGAAGATATTACTAAACCATACCACATCATTGGCAAACAAATCATGTTGGTACTCCAATAACACATTGGGAATCCCCCAGCTATTTGAGACTAACCATAAAAAGACCTGAACTACTAAGCGCCATTATGCACGTAGCATCTTTATCATAGACATATTAACCAATGCAACGGAAGCAAACTCTCTTAATAAGATAAGCATGATAATTAAAGAGAGTTCAAGCAACCAACTAAACACAAGCTCTTTAAAAAGATAAGCATGAATACTAAGAGCAGAGCATGATAGTAGCTATTAAAAGACAAAGAACACACACAGCAAAGATAGACATGAAAATTCTATGTTATGTTCTAGGTAGAAGTGGAGCGTGTTTCTATCCCACATAAAGAATGCTGAGTTCTGACTCGTTATGAAAAACTAAAAAGGAAACTAAAAGCAAGACGCTCCAAGCATAGCACATAACACATGAAGTGATTAAAATATAGTGGAACGAAAGACAAACTGATAATGTTGATGGAGAAGGGGATGCACGGGGGCATCCCCAAGCTTAGACGCTTGAGTCTCCTTGAATATTTCTTGGGGGTGCACGGGGGCATCCCCAAGCTTGAGCGCTTGACACTCCTGAATCTTTTTATCATCTTCCCTCGCACACTTGAAAACTCCCTTCATACATAACTCACCATAATCTGATTAGCGAGGTTAGTACCCATAATAAAATAATTGTACCTTGCTGGAAATAAAGATATTCTTGAAGGTCTACTGTTTCTCAAGATTGCCAAAAGGTTTTTGCAAAGAAAAAGCAAGCTCTAGGTTTGCAAAATGAAGGAAAGGAAAAACAGGACAGAATCTGTGGAAAACAGAACAGCAGGTAGTAAATGATTTGTTCGGGGCACTTCGGCAACTCTAATAAAAAAACTCAGAACAGAAGCACGAAAGACAATTATATAGAGAACGCTGTCGAAAAAATTCAGAGCAAAAAGATGATCTGGTGATTTTATACGAATTTTTCTATCCAAAGACAGAATCTGTTTCCTGAACAGCACCTCACAACTTTTGAACTTTCTAGCAATCAGAGGCTATACTTGGCACAAAATTGAAAAGCAAAGATACAATGATGATGCTATAGTAGTAACAAAATCAAGACACAACAAAAGCAAAATAAATTTATTCATTGGGCTGCCTCCCAAAAGCGCTTTCTTTTATGCCTTTAAGCTAGGCATAATGCATAGAGGAATCAATAACCATCATAATAATCGGAGCTATAGATTGCTTCAAATGGTTCCTCAACAAGTTCACTCTTGTTCCTTCTAGGAAAGGGGTACACACCTTTTGCCTTTCCGCGCAAGCGGATTTGTCCCTTACCTATATCAATGAAGCCTTTAACTGCTCGGAGGAAGTCCCTTCCAAGCACTATATTTCCTTGGTTTGGCTCCATGATGAAGAAATCAATCATTGCAATCCCTTTAAGGATTTTAACTGGCACGTCTTTTATTCTTCCCAGGATTTCAGAAATATCTCCATTAGTGTGTTCATCATAAGATGGTAATCTATCCATGTTAAATTTTAAAGAATCATGAACAATTTTTGGCATAGTAGAAACCATAGATCCAATATCACAATAAGCAAGGAAGTCTTGATTAGAGATGCTAATCCTAACGAAAGGCTCCCAATCATTGTCTATTTCCAAAATGTGTTTCTTATTGGGTTTAGGTTTCTCTACCTTCATCAAGTCTACAGCATCCATTCTCTTTTCAACAGTAGCAAGTCTATCTATGACAATATCAAAGTTATGATCATAAACAAAGTAACTAGATAGACCATGTATAATTTCAAGAGCTCTAGCTTCATCACACTCTAGGAAATCTCCCTCGGCTATAATATCAAGAGAGTGTTTACACCATTTAAAAATACCATGGTAAAAATTTCTAAGCACAATTTTTATAGGTATCCAAGGCACAATTCTCCTATATGCATCAGAAATCCTGTCCCATGCCTTCTTCATATTTTCTCCATCCCTTTGATGGAAATCTAGAACTTCTGATTCCATCAAAGCACCAAATCCTAACATGTTTAGCTAAACAGAAAGGACTACTAACAGGAAAGCAAAATAAAATTATTTTTTTCGTAATTTTTGATAAAGGATACTAAAGTAAAAACTGAAAGGTAAACTAACAAGACTAAAAGCAAAGGTAAAAGATAGCATGCAACTCCCCTATCCTGAAGAGTGGAGTCCCCGGCAACGGTGCCAGAAATTGCTTTGCCAGGTGGCTTCTCACCCCTCGTTGGTTACCCCAAGTGGAAGGTTTGAGATGCAGTGTAGCAGAAGTTTTCCCTTGGTAATACCAAGGATCGATTTCCCAGAGACTCCCAGTTTCAACAAGAAGGTGTCAACTGCTAACGGCGCCAGATATTAGCAATCAACGTGGACCTGCACACAGATACAAATAACTTTGCTCCCAACGAGTACAGAGAGGTTGTCAATCCCTCCGGCCTTGTAGTTTACAAAGGATCAAACGCAAGTGATAATAGTGATAGGTATAATTGCAATGGTAAGTAAATAGCGGAAAAGTAAATAGCGGGTGTGATCAATGATGGTAATATGGACCAGAGTCTCATGATGTTCACTAGTGATGTCTCTCTCCCAAAAGACGATAAAACAGCTATGCGAGGTAAACGAATTACAGCTGGGCAATTGACAGGATCATGTGCGCAAACCAATGCTGACTACATTGCAAGAAAGGTTGAGGTTCAAAGCATGGGCGGTACGCCAAAGTAAGTAGACCGAAATCCATCAATATCTACTACTAATCATCCACCTTGAGATATCTATCCAGAACATCTCGCTGGTATTAAGTTGCGAGCCCCACCCATAGTGTAAACTCAAAGCAACAGACAACTGCATTAAAAGAACTTTGCGTAAAGTAAACAGTCCTTGCACCCGCGGGCACAAGCACCGTTGTTTTCCCCCTTGTGGCAACAACACATCCCCTAGACTCATGTTTCTGTCACTCAAACTAGTCATCGAGGGGCATGAACCCACAATCGAGCATAACGTTCCCTCTTGGAGTCACTACCTACTACTTGGCCAAAGCAATAAATAACAACGGAGAACATGCAAGAATTACTTACGAACATAAACATAAAAGAGGTGAATCAAATATATTACTCAAACACAATCTGAACATAATCTCATAATCCATCGGATCCCAGCAAACTCATCATAGCAACAGCATAAGGATTACATATGTGCCTCGATCATGTAGGGCAGCTCACGAGGACTAATTAGTGAAGCACAAGAACGGGAGGAGAACATCACATAGCTAATGGTCATGGACTCATGGTCCAAGGGAGACTACTCACAACTCATCCGGGAGGCGTCCATGGTGGTGGAGAAGCTCCCGGTGGTGATCCTCCCCTCCGGCAGGGTGCCGGGAAGGGTTCTCCTGGTGCTCCCGATCTTGGAAGCGGCGGCGGCGGCGGAACAGAGATGAGATCGCGAAAAGAGTTCCTGTTTCGAGAGTTTCGGTAGACGCTTTAAATATATGCCAAAGGGGGGCATCGGAGGAGCCTCGGGGGGCCCAGGCGCCCCCCCGGCGCGGCCCAGGGGGGGCGCGCCGCCAGGGCGCCTGGAGCCCTGGTGGCCTCCCCCCCGGCTGTCCTTCGGGCGCACGGTAGTTTCTGGAACGCTGATTTTTTATATAATTTTTCTGGATTTTTCCTGGCAGTTCTCGTAATGTGAAAACCTGAAATACAAAAACAGCCGAAAACAGAAACTGGCACTGGGGTGCACTGAGTTAATAGGTTAGTCCAAATATGATCAAAAGTGTATGGAAGTGTATAAATATCATAGCAATATCACCCAAAAGAGGCATGGAGCAAGCATAAATTATAGATACGTTTTGGACGTATCAGTGAGCCTGCACAGCATGCAGGTCGCACGCTTCCCGGTGAGCCTGCGCGTTGGAGACGTTTCAAGCATCCCCAAGCTTAATTCCTGCTCGTCCTCGAGTAGGTAAATAATAAAAACAGAATTTTTGATGTGGAATGCTAACCAACATAATTTTCAAATTAATTCTCTTTATTGTGGCATGAATGTTCAGATCCGAAAGATTCAAGACAAAAGTCTATATTGACATAAGAATAATAATACTTCAAGCATACTAACAAAGCAATCGTGTCTTCTCAAAATAACATGGCCAAAGAAAGTTATCCCTACAAAATGATATAGTCTGGCTATGCTCCCTCTTCATCACACAAAATATTTAAATCATGCACAACCCCGGTTTCAGCCAAGCAATTGTTTCATACTCAAATTTTTCAAACCTTTCAACTTTCACGCAATACATGAGTGTGAGCCATGGATATAGCACTATAGGTGGAATAGAGTGGTGGTTGTGGAGAAGACAAAAAGAAGAAGATAGTCTCACATCAACTAGGCATATTAATGGGCTATGGAGATGCTCATCAATAGATAACAACGTGAGTGAGTAGGGATTGCCATGCAACGGATGCGCTAGAGCTATAAGTGTATGAAAGCTCATCAAAAGAAACTAAGTGAGTGTGCATCCAACTTGCTTGCTCATGAAGACCTAGGGCATTTGAGGAAGCCCATCGTTGGAATATACAAGCCAAGTTCTATAATGAAAATTCCCACTAGTATATGAAAGTGACAAAACAAGAGACTCTCTATCATGAAGATCATGGTGCTACTTTGAAGCACAAGTGTGGAAAAGGATAGTAGCATTGTCCCTTCTCTCTTTTCTCCCATTTTTTTGGGGGGGGAGGCTTTTTTTATTATTAGCCCCCCTATCTCTTTCTTTTGGGCCATCTCCCCCCTTTTTTTATTTGGCCTTTCTCTCTCTTTTTTTTCCTCACACGGGACAATGCTCTAATAATGAAGATCATCACACTTTTATTTACTTACAACTCGAAGATTACAACTCGAAGCTAGAACAAAATATGACTCTATGTGAATGCCTCCGGCGGTGTACCGGAATGTGCAATGAATCAAGAGTGACATGTATGAATGAATTGTGAATGGTGGCCTTGCCACAAATACGATGTCCACTACATGATCATGCATGGCAATATGACAATATGAAGCGTGTCATATGAACGGTACGGTGGAAAGTTGCATGGCAATATATCTCGGAATGGCTATGGAAATGCCATGATAGGTAGGTATGGTGGGTGTATGGTACCGGCGAAAGTTACACGGTACAAGAGAGGCTAGCAATGGTGGAAGGGTGAGAGTGCGTATAATCCATGGACTCACATTAGTCATAAAGAACTCATATACTTATTGCAAAAATCTACGAGTTATCAAAACAAAGTATTCAATGCATGCTCCTAGGGGAAGGGTTGGTAGGAGTTAAACATCGCGTGATCCCGACCTCCACACAACGGATGACACTCAATAAATAAATCATGCTCCCACTTCGTCACATAACGGTTCACCATAGGTGCATGCTACGGGAATCACAAAATTTAACACAAGTGTTTATAAAATTCACAATTACTCCACTAGCATGACTCTAATATCCTCATCCTCATATCTCAAAACAATCATCAAGTATCAAACTTCTCCCATCATTCATTGCACTTGTATGAAAGTTTTTACTATACTCAACTTGGATGCCTATCATATTCGGACTAGTTTTATAACCAAATCACATTACCATGCTATTCTAAAATACTCTCAAATAGATATAAGTGAAGCATGAGAGATCAATAATTTCTACAAAATAAAACCACCACCGTGCTCTAAAAGATATAAGTGAAGCACATAGAGTATTCTAATAAATTTTAAATCATAATTATCTCTCTCAAAAGGTGTGTCCAGCAAGGATGATTGTTGCAAACTAAAAAGCAAAGACTCAAATCATACATGACGCTCCAAGAAAAACACATATCATGTGGTGAATAAAAATATAGTCCCGAGTAAAATTACTGATAGATGAAGACGAAAGAGGGGATGCCTTCCCGGGGCATCCCCAAGCTTAGGCTTTGGTTGTCCTTGAATTTTACCTTGGGGTGCCTTGGGCATCCCCAAGCTTAGGCTCTTGCCACTCTTTGTTCCATAGTCCATCAAAGCCATACTCAAAACTTGAAAACTTCACAACACATAACTTAGCCAAAAATCTAGTGAGCGTCGTTAGTATAAGAAAACAAACCACCACTCAAAGGTACTGTAATGAATTCATTATTTGTTTATATTAGTGTTAAACCTACTGTATTACAACTTCTCCATGATTCATACCCCCCCGATACTACTTGTAGATTCATCAAAATAAGCAAACAACACACGAAAAATAGAATATGTCAAAAACATAACAGTCTGTAGTAATCTGTAACTTTCAAATACTTCTGTAAATCTAAAACAAATCATCAAGTTCATGGAAACCTAAAAAATCACACAAAGTTTTTGGAATTGTAGAAACACTTGCACCCAAATCACACAAAGCAAAGCATTCATGATCTTTAATTTTAATTTTAATAGTAGGTTCCACTCATCATAAAGCTTTCTAGGGGTAGAAACTTCTAATTCAAGTTTTTCTTCATAAGATTGCATTAAAGCATCAACTATATGTTTGGTAAAAGCCTTATTTTGACTATAAGCATGCGGAGAATTTAGCATGGATTGCAACAAGGAAATACAATCTAGTAAAGAGCAATTATCATAATTAAATCCCTTGAAATCCAAGAAACTGGGTTCATCGCTATGCAAAGTTTTGATCTCTTCAAACCCACTTTTAACAATTTTAGCATCAAGATCTAAAAACTCCGAATCATTGGGATGCCTTTTAACTAAAGTAGACTCATCTCCAGTCCCATCATTATCAAGATTCATACTAGAAAACAAGGATTTAATAGGAGACACATCAATCACTTTCAGATCTTCATCTTTATTATCACGATAATTAGAAGAACACACTTTCATAAAGCAATCTCTTTTAGAACGCATCCTAGCGGTTCTTTCTTTGCACTCATCAATGGAAATTCTCATGGCTTTGAGAGACTCATTGATATCATGCTTAGGTGGAATAGATCTAAATTTCAAAGAATCAACATCAAGAGTAATTATATCCATGTTTCTAGCCAACTCATCAATCTTAAGCAATTTTTCTTCTAGCAAGGCATTGAAATTCTTTTGCGAATTCATAAACTCTTAACACTAGTCTCAAATTCAGAGGGCATCTTACCAAAATTTCTATAAGAGTTATTGTAGGAATTACAATAATTATTAGAGAAGTTACTAGGAAAAGACCTAGGATTAAAGTTTCCTCTATAAGCATTGTTACCAAAATTATTCCTACCAACAAAATTCACATCCAAAGATTCATTATTATTTTCAATCAACGTGGGTAAAGGCATATCATCAGGATCAGAAGAAGCACTCTTAGCAGCAACCAATTTCATAAGTTCATCCATCTTTCCACTCAAAACACTAATCTCTTCAATAGCAAGTACTTTTTTACTAGTAGATCTTTCGGTGTGCCATTGAGAGTAGTTAACCATAATATTATCTAGGAGTTTGGTAGCTTCTCCTAAAGTGATTTCCAAGAAAGTGCCCCCCGCGGCCGAATCTAAAAGATTTCTAGAAGCAAAATTCAAGCCAGCATAAAAGTTTTGTATGATCATCCATAAGTTAAACCATGTGTAGGGCAATTGCGTATCATTAATTTCATTCTCTCCCAAGCTTGTGCAACATGCTCGTGATCTAGTTGCTTAAAATTCATAATATCGTTTCTAAGAGAAATAATCTTAGCGGGAGGAAAATACTTAGAGATAAAGGCATCTTTGCACTTATTCCATGAATCAATGATATTCCTAGGCAAAGAGGAAACCAAGTTTTAGCACGATCTCTAAGTGAAAATGAAATAGCTTCAATTTAAGAATATCATTATCCGTATCCCTCTTATTTTGCATATCACACAAATCAACAAAGTTGTTTAGATGGGTAGTGGCATCTTCACTAGGAAGGCCAAAAAATTGATCTTTCATGACAAGATTCAACAGAGCAGCATTGATCTCACAAGATTCAGCATCGGTAATAGGAGCAATAGGCGTGCTAATAAAATCATTATTGTTGGTATTGGAAAAGTCACACAATTTGGTATTATCTTGAGCCATAGTGACAAGCAAGCAATCCAACACACAAGCAAACAAGAGGCAAGCGACCGGTAAACACAAGGAAAAAAGAAAGGTGAATAAAATGGCAAGGGTGAAGTGGGGGAGAGGAAAACGAGAGGCAAATAATGTAATGCGAAGGATAAGGGTTTGTGATAGGTACTTGGTATATGACTTTTGTGTAGATCTCCCCGGCAACGGCGCTAGAAATTCTTCTTGCTACATCTCGAGCTTGCGTTGTATTCCCTCAAAGAGGAAAGGGTGATGCAGCACAGTAGCGTAAGTATTTCCCTCAACTTTTGAGAACCAAGGTATCAGTCCAGTAGGAGACCACACGCGAGTCCCTCGCACCTGCACAAACAAATAAGAACTTCGCAGCCAACACAATAAGGGGTTGCCAATCCCTTCATGGTCACTTACGAAAATGAGATCTGGTAGATATGATAGGATAGTATTTTTGGTATTTTTGGTATAGAAACAGAAAGTAAATAAAGTAAATAAATAACGGCGGCATAAATTGACAAGTTGACGGGAAAGTAATATGACAAAGATAGACCCGGCGGGCATAGGTTTCACTAGTGGCTTCTCTCATGATAGCAGAATTCTACAGTGGGTGAACAAATTACTATCGAGCAATTGATAGAATAGCGCATAGTTATGAGAATATCTAGGCATGATCATTATATATAGGCATCATGTCCGTAACAAGTAGACCGAAATGATTCTGCATCTACTACTATTACTCCACACATCGACCGCTATCCAGCATGCTTCTAGAGTATTAAGTTCATAAGAACAGAGTAACGCCTTAAGCAAGATGACATGATGTAGAGGGATAAACTCAAGCAATATGATATAAACCCCATCATTTTATCCTCGATGGCAACAATACAATACATGCCTTGCTGCCCCTGCTGTCACTGGGAAAGGACACCGCAAGATTGAACCCAAAGCCAAGCAGTTCTCCCATTGTAAGAACTATAGATCTAGTAGGCCAAACCAAACCAATAATTCGAAGAGACTTGCAAGGATATTATAATCAAACATAAAAGATTTCAGAAAAAAATCAAATATTGTTCATAGATAATCTTGATCATAAACCCAGAATTCATCGGATCTCGACAAACACACCGCAAAAAAGATTACATCAAATAGATCTCCTCGAAGATGGAGGAGAACTTTGTATTGAGATCCAAAAAGAGAGAAGAGGCCATCTAGCTAATAACTATGGACCTGAAGGTTTGTGGTAAACTACTCACAACTCATTGGTGAGGCTATGGTGTTGATGTAGAAGCACTCCGTGATCGATTACCCCTCCTGCGGAGCTCCGAAACAGGCCCGAAGAAGGGATCTCATGGGAACAGAAGGTTGCGGTGGTGGAATTAGGGTTTCGTCTGTTGCCTCGATGTTTTCAGGGTACGTGGATATATATAGGAGGAAGAAGGGCACCGAGGGAGCCAGAGGGGGCCCACGAGGGTGGGGGCGCCTGGCCCCCTAGGCGCGCCCCTGCCCTCGTGGCCGCCTTTCTTGTTCCCTCGCATGTACTCCAAGTCTTGTGTGTAGATACAGTTCCAAAAATAACTCTCCCGAAGGTTTCATTCCGTTTGGACTCCGTTTGATATTCCTTTTCTGCGAAACACTGAAATAGGCAAAAAATGACAATTTGCACTAGGCCTTGGGTTAGTAGGTTAGTCCCAAAAATAATAAAAAAAGTGTATAATAAATCCCATTAAACATCCAAAACAGAATATATAATAGCATGGAACAATAAAAAATTATAGATACATTGGAGACATATCAATGGTCGCTGGCGCGGGCGTGGGGATGGGAGCTGGGATGGGAGCGGGGGCAGGAACCGCCAGAGCCAGCTCGTTCTGGGCCATGTCCATGAGGCCCCATTCCTCCTTATTTTCTATCTCCTCCATCTCGGAGTCGACTTCACCAAACTTGAAGACTAGTGGCAGATGGTCGTTCTGCGCCATGGCGTTGGTGGAGGTCTGCGGGAGGGAGGGGAATGAGAGGCGGACAGTAAGGCCGCCCATATTAAACAGCGGCTCGGGCGCCATTAATGGACAGGAATACGGGCGGCCATGGAAGTCAAAGGGCTCGCTTCCCAGTGAGCATGCACAGCGTGCAGGTCGCACGCTTCCCGATGAGCCTGCGCATTGGAGGACAGCTTGCATGCCTCTCGGTCGGCCTGCACAACGGACTGCGCTCGCATGCCTCCCGTTCAGTCAAGGTCAAGCAGCTGTCCGCACGACACCTCCTACAACCATTAAAACCAAGACACATGGCGTCATGTGAATGGTTAACAGAACGCACACGGTTTGAATTCTACAAACGTTTGAGATATTAAAGTGGTAGTTATTTTTTCAAAATGCCTTTGTTGGCTGTCATTATTCGAGTGCGCCTTCTCTCACAATGGACATGAAAAATGCCACAACATGTCGGGTGCCATTCCATGATAGCATGCCAAGTTTCATGAATTTCAGACGAGTTTTGGATTTACTAGAATTTAAAAACCAGGCATCTCAATGTTTTACCGGCAATCAACGATGCCCTGGATTTGAAATTCATTCCCATTTCTTCCATGGGACCTAAGCATGCACCCAAGGACACATATTTGATTTTTCAACCAATTTATATGCAATGGAGCATGTGCATGTAGTTCAAATTTGAATTATGCACATAAATGCATTGAAAACTCAGTTAATGCATAGAAATATCGAAACGAACCCCGAAAAATCCCAAAAAATGACACAACACTCCTGTTGTTCTATGTTGACACGAGAAAAAAAATGAAAGCAATAAGAGGCAATTGATATCGTTTCGTCCCCAAAGGTGGGACGTTCCCTATCGAAACCATCATGCTTGTTGTGAGAAGCTCTGGTTTGTGAGAAGCTTATACCCGGACCTGCCCCAAATGGGACAATTTTTTTACCACAACATGTTGATGCCGCTCCATGATAGCATGCCAAGTTTCATGAATTTCAAACAAGTTTTGGATTTGCTAGAATTTAAAAACCATGCATCTCAACGTTTTGCCGGCAATCAACAGTGCCCTGGTGTTTGAATTTCATTCCCGTCTCTTGCATGGGACCTAAGCATGCACCCAAGGACAAAGATTAGATTTTTCAACCAACTTTAGTGCACTGGAGCATGTTCTTGTAGTTCAAATTTGAATTATGCACATAAAATGCCTAGAAAACCCAGTTAATGCATAAAAATGTCCAAACGGACCACGAAAAATCAAAAAATTGACACAACACTCTTGTTGTTCTATGTTGACACTATAAATTTTTTGAATGCAATAAGAGGCAATGGATATCTTTTCGTCCACGAAGGTGGGACATTCCCTATCGAAACCATCATGCTTGTTGCGAAAAGCTTATACCCGAACCTGCCACAAATGGGACAATTTTTTTACCATGGCATGTTGATGTCGCTCCATGATAGCACCGACTTCGGGGGTCATTGGGGAAGGCACTCCTCCACTCGTCGATGTTGATCTCCTCGTCCTCGGGGCCCACCTCGACGCCCTCCGCGCCGCCATCACCACCACCTTTGACCTCGTCATCAGAGGAGAGCATGATAACCTCGTCGCCCTCCGTGCTGCCGTCCTCGCCGCCTTCGACCTCATCATCGGAGGAGAGCGCGATAACCTCGCCGCCCTCCGCACCGGCAAAGATCGCCCACTCCGCCTCCACGAGCTCCGGGTGCTGGCGGCGGAGCTCTTGCATGTAGGCCTCGTCGGCGGCCTCGGCCTCGAGGCGCTCCCACGCCTCGCGGTCCTCCCGTGCCATAGCCGAGCTCACCACCCCTGGCTCCGGCGGAACGAGGTGGACCGGACGTGTGCCGAAGGGGAAATTGAGCCTAGCCACCGCGTCGTGGTAGCGAACCTGCCAGCGGTTGTACTCCATGGCCGTGAGCTCGGCCGTGTGGAAGCTAACGAGCCACGGGCGGGTGTGGGTCTCTCGATCTGTAATCTCAGCGACCCACATCCCCCACCGCCGCTACGGGGCCCCGAGGTAGGACTTTGTCGGCTACCGGGTCCGAGGGAGGACGGGGAAGTCCTGAAACCGGCGTAGGGGTGCGATGGCGGGCAGATCAGGGACTGGCGACGGCAGATCGGGCCCGCGGAGGACGACGGGGAAACCTCGCCGGTGTCGGGCGAAAAGGCCGCGATAAACCTCTTTTTGGCCATTGGCTCCTCAAGCTCCCCGGCACACATGCAGAGGTTCAGGATGGAGGCGCTGGCGATGGCGGCAATCTACCAATGGTTTTGAGGGTTGTGTGTGTCTGTGTGAGCGGAGGTTTTGGGGTGTGTGGGGGGAGGGCAAGGTTGTGTTTGAGGAAATACTATGGCAACTGAAAATTTTACTAGGCGGGAGTAACAAGGCGGGGTTACTGAAAATTTGGATCAAGGGCGAGCAGATATTTTTGGGATGCAGAGGCGGGAGTAAAATGCCGGGGCTACTGAAAATTTGAATCAAGGGACTGAAGCAGAGTGGGAGTAACAGACATCGCAGACGGTCCGCACATACTAATCGTGTGCTATCAAACATTAAAACCTTCCAGGCGGTAGATATTTTCGAAATTGCGAGGGATGCAGAGGCGGGAGTTTTTGGGGAGTGAGCTAGTGTGCTTGACACGCCGGCTGTGGACTATAGTCGACGCACCTTCTCGTGTACTATACAACGACGGTGCTCCAATATATTTTGTACTACATCTCACACAGTTGGTGATAATAAAGTGTGTGAGATCTGCTAGATTTGAATTACAAAATGGGGTCACAGCGGCAATGGATGCTGTTTGAAACTTTGAATTGCTAGACCTTTTATCTGCAGTGAACATGCAACTATATGTGTGTCGTACAAGAATTGGAATTATTCAGCGTTCGTTTGGACATTTTACACATTAAGCTGGTTTTCTAGCCATTTCATGTGCACAATTCAAAATTAAACTAAATGCACATGCTCCGGTGCAAACAAATTGGTTGAAAAATCCAATTTGTGTCCTTCAGTGCATGCTTAGGTCCCATGCAAGAAATGGGAATGAATTTTTCGGGGTTCGTTTGGCCTTTTTATACATTAACTAGGTTTTCTAGGCATTTTATGTGCATAATTCAAATTTGAACTACAAGCACATGCTCCAATGCACCAAAGTTGGTTGAAAAATCACATGTGTGTCCTTGGGTGAATTTTAGGTCCCATGCAAGAGATGGGAATGAATTTCAAACACCAGGGCACTATTGATTGCTGGCAAAACGTTGAGATGCCTGGTTTTTAAATTCTAGTAAATCCAAAACTCGTCTGAAATTCATGAAACTTGGCATGCTATCATGGAGCGGCATCAACATGTCGTGGTGAAAATTTTGTCCCATTTGGGGTAGGTTTGGGTATAAGCTTCTCACAAACCGGAGCTTCTCACAACAATGATGATGGTTTCGATAGGGAACATACCACCTTTGGGGACGGGACGATATCCGTTGCCTCTTATTGCTTTCAAAAAAATTCTAGTGTCGGCATAGAACAACAGGAGTGTTGTGTTTAATCTTGGAATTTTTCGGGGTTCGTTTGGCCTTTTTTATACATTAACTGGGTTTTCTAGGAATTTTATGTGCATAATTCAAATTTGAACTACAACCACATGCTCCAATGCACTAAAGTTGGTGGAAAAATCACATGTGTGTCCTTGGGTGAATTTCTAGGTCCCATGCAAGAGATGGGAATAAAATTCAAACACCAGGGCACTGTTGATTGCCGGCAAGACGTTGAGATGCCTGGTTTTTAAATTCTAGTAAATCCAAACTCGTCTGGAATTCATGAAACTTGGCATGCTATCATGGAGCCGCATCAACATGCCATGCTAAAAAAATTGTCCCATTTGGGGCAGGTTCGGGTATAAGCTTCTCACAAACCAGAGCTTTTCACAACAAGCATGATGGTTTCGATAGGGAACGTCCCACCTTTGGGGACGAAATGATATCCATTGCCTATTATTGCATTCAAAAAAATTCTAGTGTCAACATAGAACAACAGGAGTGTTGCGTCAATTTTTTTGATTTTTCATGGTTCGTTTGGACATTTTTATGCATTAACTGGGAATTCTACGCATTTTATGTGCATAATTCAAATTTGAACTACAAGCACATGCTCAAGTGCACTAAAGTTGGTTGAAAATCTAATCTTTGTCCTTGGGTGCATTCTTAGGTCCCATGCAAGAGACGGGAATGAAATTCAAACACCAGGGCACTGTTGATTGCCGGCAAGACATTGAGATGTCTGGTTTTTAAATTCTAGTAAATCCAAAACTCGTCTGAAATTCATGAAACTTGGCATGCTATCTGGAGCGGCATCAACATGCCGTGGTAATTTTTTTGTCCCATTTGGGGCAGGTTCGGGTATAAGCTTCTCACAAACCAGAGCTTCTCACAACAAGCATGATGGTTTCGATAGGGAACGTCCCACCTTTGGGGAAGAAACGATATCAATTGCCTCTTATTGCTTTCAATTTTTTTCTCGTGTCAACATAGAACAACAGGAGTGTTGTGTCAATTTTGGGGATTTTTTCGGGGTTCGTTTGGACATTTTTATGCATTAACGTAGTTTTCAATGCATTTATGTGCATAATTCAAATTTGAACTACATGCACATGCTCTAGTGCATATAAATTGGTTGAAAAATCAAATATGTATCCTTGGGTACATGCTTAGGTCCCATGCAAGAAATGGGAATGAATTTCAAACACTAGGGCACCCTTGATTGCCGGTAAAACATTGAGATGCCTGGTTTTCAAATTCTAGTAAATCCAAAACTCGTGTGAAATTCATGAAACTTGACATGCTATCATGGAGCGGCATAAACATGCCGTGGTAAAAAATTTGACCCATTTGGGGCAGGTTTGGGTATATGCTTCTCACAAACCAGAGCTTCTCACGACAAGCCTGATGGTTTCGGTAGGGAACGTGCGTCCCACCTTTGGGGACGAAACGATATCCAATGCCTCTTACTGCTTTCAAAAAATTTATCGTGTCAACATAGAGCAACAGGAGTGTTGTGTCAATTTTTGGGAGTTTTCGGGGTTCGTTTGGACATTTTTATGCATTAACTAAGTTTTCTAGGCATTTTATGTGCATAATTCAAATTTGAACTACATGCACATGCTCTAGTGCATATAAATTGGTTGGAAAATCACATGTGTGTCCTTGCGTGCATGCTTAGGTCCCATGCAAGAGACGGGAATGAATTTCAAACAACAGGGCATTGTTGATAGCCGGCAACACGTTGAGATACCTGGTTTTTAAATTCTGGTAAATCCAAAACTCGTCCGAAATTCATGAAACTTGGCATGCTATCATGGAGCGGCATCAACATGCCATGGTGAAAATTTTGTCCCATTTGGGACAGGTTTGGGTATAAGCTTCTCACAACCCAGAGCTTCTCACAACAAGCATGATGGTTTCTATTGGGAACGTACCACCTTCGGGGACGGGACGATATCCGTTGCCTCTTATTGCTTTCAAAAAATGTGTAGTGTCAACATAGAACAACAAGAGTGTTGTGTTTAATCTTGGAATTTTTCGGGGTTCGTTTGGCCTTTTTTATACATTAACTGGGTTTTCTAGGCATTTTATGTGCATAATTCAAATTTGAACTACAAGCACATGCTCCAATGCACCAAAGTTGGTTGAAAAATCACATGTGTGTCCTTGGGTGAATTTCTAGGTCCCATGCAAGAGATGGGAATGAAATTCAAACACCAGGGCACTATTGATTGCCAGCAAGACATTGAGATGCCTGGTTTTTAAATTCTAGTAAATCCAAACTCGTCTGGAATTCATGAAACTTGGCATGCTATCATGGAGCGACATCAACATGCCATGGTAAAAAAATTGTCCCATTTGGGGCCGGTTCGGGTATAAGCTTTTCACAATAAGCATGATGGTTTCGGTAGGGAACGTCCCACCTTCGGGGACGAAAAGATATCCATTGCCTCTTATTGCATTCAAAAAAAAATTAGTGTCAACATAGAACAACAAGAGTGTTGTGTCAATTTTTTTGATTTTTCGTGGTTCGTTTGGACATTTTTATGCATTAACTGGGTTTTCTAGGCATTTTATGCAAGAGCTCCGCCGCCAGCACCCGGAGCTCGTGGAGGCGGAGTGGGCGATCTTTGCCAGTGCGGAGGGCGGCGAGGTTATCGCGCTCTCCTCCGATGATGAGGTCGAAGGCGGCGAGGACGGCAACACGGAGGGCGACGAGGTTATCATGCTCTCCTCTGATGACGAGGTCAAAGGTGGTGGTGATGGCGGCGCGGAGGGCGTCGAGGTGGGCCCCGAGGACGAGGAGATCAACATCAATGAGTGGAGGAGTGCCTTCCCCAATGACCCCCGACGTCGGTACTGGCCCGGACCCGGCTCGCAGCACACCGTACATGACGAGGAAGGATTGGCTCGACCTCTACTTCGACCGAAAGTAGTTCAGCTTAGTATAAATTTATGTTTTATGTTTGGTTATGCAAAACTATCTATGTTTATGTTTGAATGCATGCTACTTTCGGTTGAACCTGCTATGAACTTGATCAAATTGAAGTTTACAACCTTAAGTTTAGGGGATCGACTAGAAAAGGCCAAAAATTGCGGGAGTGTATATATATCCACTAAGGGTTTTAGTCCTTTAACTTTTTAAGGATCGCCTAGAGTTGTCCTTATGACTTGTTTATTTCTGTTCTTCACAATGTGATGCTCTATATGTGCAACTATTTGCCATGCATTTCCATTTCATCAATAACAGTTTCAACAATACCACTATGAATTACGATATTTGGTTTATGTTAAGGATATTGCAGTTAAGATGCATTTTCATTTTTCAATTTTTGTTTAGTAACATGCATTGTACTGAATGACTAAATATGCAATCCCAGGCTACATAGCAACAAGGAAGAGTGTTACCCTAATGTTCTGATGATGTATAGATATACATGTAATAAAATCTTATATAATGGGATGGATGGAGTGTTGTACTACATCATTTTTCAATTGTTGTTTAGCTTCTAATATTAACTTGGTGCTTTTAGGTACATATATCATTGCCAAAGATCCAAACTTCGACCCTTTCTGCGTATGGGGCAATGAGATATTCATGAACCATCATCAAGTCAGGAAACTGATAAAGATTGTTATTAAAATGGGTCAAAATATATCAATCGAACTATTTGTTTACACTTTATGCAAGACAACAGTGAACTGCAGGATGGTAATTAAGAACCCTGTAGCCTTCTTTTTACTGCCCGTAATGAGTTGTGTTAGATGACAATATCTGAATATTTTTTCTTTTGCAGTGGATCCTGAAGCAGTTTACTCAAGATTACCTCTCAAACTACATGATTGGCGGCCGGCCATCACAAGGGGTTGCACTAGAGTCATGCATGCCTTCTACATCCAGGAGAGCACAATAGGGCCATTCTACTTCACCTTGTTCAACAACTGGAATGTATGTC
This sequence comes from Secale cereale, assembly GCA_902687465.1. Taxonomy (NCBI): domain Eukaryota; kingdom Viridiplantae; phylum Streptophyta; class Magnoliopsida; order Poales; family Poaceae; genus Secale; species Secale cereale. The sequence continues at coordinate 640,092,413 of LR738711.1, read as the reverse complement.
GCCTTTTTCTTTACAATCTGTAATAGTACAAGTATAGAACCCTGGTACATCATTCTTTATTTGCTGCTTATGTAATTCTTAAACATATGTAAATGTGATCGAATAATGCATTGGTTGTTTGAACCTGATGGATATGAATAAAGCTATAGCCTACTTTCAAGTTTAAATTAGGTATAATTTTAAATAGCAGCAATTAAATTAGGGCGAAATTATGTTGTGCAGGTCATTGCGGCACACACGGTTGGTGAAACACAAACATTTATGATATACACCATAATCCGAGACGGTTCACAGAGACGAAACGTGTGCAAGCATGCGCACAGTTGCTGTTTGCAAAGCGTGTGTGATGTCATGTGATGTCAGACACTATCACATACGGTGCGGGAAAACTAAATATGTGTGATTGTCTACCAATCGTACACGGTTTATAATCACGAACTGTTTGTGATGTGCCAGTCATCGTAAAACTCCCGTGCCTGGAATCTGCTTGGAAAACTGCCCTGCCTGGAATCTGCCTAGATTTAGGTAAAACTACAAAACTCCGACTGCAAAGAAAATTCGATCACAAATGAGTAGCAAGGATGAAGCATTTGGGATATTCGAGATATTGGAAACAGTTATATAGGGACAACTATATGCATCGAGGCTCCCTATCCCCGAAGGTTTCTGGGTCGTGTGGGAAGGACCCCCCTATCGCCCACACTCACTTGGCGACGGTTCCAAATGCCGTCATGGAAAGGGGTTAAAACCCGTTTGTATAGCACCGACGCGTACTAGTGTATCAGAAGACCCATGCAGCTGCACAGGAGGAGCCTCGGGAGTGGGACGCTCAGGTGCCGCCACCACAACATTTTTACATGGGACCGGATGGCTACTACATATTGTGATTGTAGGCCAAAAGCCTAAGCTTGGGGGAGTACGTGTTTTCACCGACATTATATTCATGTCCGCACATTTCATTCCAGTTGTCAGTGTTCACACTTTTTTATTGTATTATCCATGCTAGATTTTCTTTCTTCTTGTGTGTTTGATAAACCTTCAGAAAACCCCAAAGTACTTCATATTTCTTTTCGATTTTTCCTTTTAGCTTAGCTAGTTGCGGTACTCAAAAGAAAAACCAAAAATATTTCTCTATTCTTATTTTGTTTGTGGGGAGCTCTCCTGTGTAAATAGTTTTTCTTGTTTTTGTTCTCTTTCTTTATTTTGCCTTCTTTGAGAAAAAACAAAAACTCCAAAAATATCTCAGTGTGTTTCTCTGAATTTCTTTTCTATTTTTTGAGTCATACCAAGGATAAGACCATGATGAAAATGTCGAGTGGCTCTCATATGCATTATCGTTTATCTAACAAAGAGCTCAAATTGCCTTGTCTTCTCCTCTTTGAATAAAATGTTTGCAGATTCCAGCTTAGTCCATGGCACTCTTGCATTATTATTATTTTCATATCATTCGGTCGTGCAAGTGAAAGGAAATAATGACAATATTTGATGAACTGGCTGTGGTAGAGAGAAACGGGTATGAACTCAACTTGTTCTGTTTTTGTAAATATGTTTAACCTAGTATCCATGATTCAGTCTATTATGATCAAACATGTTGCAATGCCAATTAGAGATTATAGTTTCTCATGCCATGCTTAAGTAGGTAGGAGTGGATAATGACTTATCTTGGAGGTCAACATTGCATTAAAATGATTGTGGTGTAGTATGATGATATGGTATCCTCCTCCGAATGTTTAAAGTGGCTTGACTTGGCACATGTTCACGCATGTAGTTGAAACAAACCAACATAGCCTCAATGATATTTATGTTCATGGTGTCCATATCCTACTCATGCTAGCGTTCAATGTCTATTATGCATAATGCATGTTCATGACCGTTTGCGCTCTCTAGCTGGCCGCTTCCCAACCTATTTGCTAGTCTTCGCGTGTACTAAGCGGAAATACTGCTTGTGCATCAAATCCTAAAACCAAAGTTATTCCAAATGAGCCCACCATACCTACCTATATGTGGTATTACCCTGCCGTTCTAAGTAAATTTTCATGTGCCACCTCTAAAAAAAACTTTAAATAAACATCCTTTTTGTGTGCATGGATTGTTCATAGAGTGATAAGAGGTGGTCGGTATCTTCCATGCTAAGCAGGTTATTCTCTTGACGAGTGTTTATTCACTTGTCCTTGCATGACAGGGGCGGTAATAGGGATTCCCAATCCCGAATTCAAAAAGAAAAGACTTACAAATAACCAAACAAAAATTCATATGGAGTAAAAACCTTTACTTTACCGCTTGGGAACCGCCACTAATGTGTTGAGCATGGAAGATATTGATAATTGTGGTCGTGAAGTAAATATGAAAGGTGCATCTTTCAAAATTATATTTATCTCTATTTTATTTATTTTTGAGCTCTGGCACCTCTGCAAATCACTGCTTCCCTCTGCAAATGGACTATCTATTTACTTTTATGTTGAGTCATCACCTTCTCAAATAAGTGCCAGATCTGAGAGCACTATTGTCATCCTCATGCATTGTGTATAGTTAATGTTGGGTGTTAGCATGAATGGATCTTTTTTAACCATGAATTACAATGTTTAGTCACTGCTCGAACTTTGGTGGTGCTCTGCATTACAATGTTTAGTCGCTGCTTGAACTTTGGTGGTGCTCTGCATTTGTGTTTTGCAGTCTCAGAAAGGGCTAGCAAGATACCACCATTGTCATATTGTATCCTGGTTGTTTTGATAAAATATTGTCATTTGAGATATCTTATTATTGCTCTCTAGGTGTTTATGCTTTTGATATGAGTTAATATAATTTCTAGGAGTTATTGTTGACATGGTTAGTCATGATCTTTGCTGAAAACCTCGGTGCTACTTAAGCTTATTTATGTAAACAAGAGAAAAAGAGTTCGTAAAAGTTTTTCTTTTTCACTTTCAGTTTATCATCTGAATTTCTTGAGGACAATCAAAGGTTTAAGCTTGGGGGAGTTGATACGTCTTTGTCATATCTACTTTTCCTAACGCTTTTTCTCCTGTTTTAGACTCTAATTTGCATGATTTGAATGAAACTAATTCGGACTGACGCTGTTTTCAGCAGAACAACCATGGTGTTGTTTTTGTGCAGAAATAAAAGTTCTCAGAATAGAACGAAACTTTTTAGAGAATTATTTTAGAATAAAAAAAATACGAGAGCCAAGAACCACCGGAGGCGGGGCCCTGGATGAGAACAACCCACCAGGGCGCCCCCCCCTCCAGGCGCACCCAGGTGGGTTGTGCCCACCTGGTGTCCCCGCTGGCCCTATCTCTGACGCTGTAAAATCCCATTTTCCAGAAAAAATAGGAGAGGAAGAATTATCTCGTTTCGCAATAGGGAGCCGCCGCCACCTCCCGTTCTTTGTTTGGAGGCTAGATCTGGAGTGTGTTTGGGGCTCCGAAGAGGGGAATCTTCGGTCTTCGTCATCACCAACCCTCCACCATCGCCAACTTCATGATGCTCTCCACAGAGAGTGAGTAATTCCTTCGTAGGCTCGCTGGTCGGTGAGGAGTTGGATGAGATTCATCATTTAATCGAGTTAGTTTTTTTAGGGCTTGATCCCTAGTATCCATTATATTCGAAGAGTGTTATGACTTTGCTATGCTTAATGCTTGACACTTAGGGCCCAAGTGCCATGAATTCAGATCTGAACCGTTTATGTTTACACCATTATATCCACGATCTAGATCCGATCTTGCAAGTCATATTCACCTACTATGTGTTATGATCCGCAAACCCCGGCGTGACGGTATTCGGGATACTTTCTGGTGATGACCTTAGTTTGAGGATTTCATGTATTCACTATGTGCTAATGCTTTGTTCCGGTACTCTATTAAAAGGAGGCCTTAATATCTCTTAGTTTCCTTTGGACCCCGCTGCCACGGGATGGTAGGAAAAAAGATGTCATACAAGTTCTTTCCATAAGCACGTATGACTATTTACGGAATACATGCCTACATTATATTTATGAAATGGAGCTAGTTTTGTATCACCCTAGGTTATGACTGTTACATGATGAATATCATCCAACAAATTGCCGATCCAATGCCTACGATTTTCCTGCATACTGATCTTGCTAAGTTACTATTGATGTTGCTACTGTTACAACTGCTACAAAATCATTGCTATCACTGTTACCGTTGCTATTGCTGTTACCACTATCAAAACTATCATATTACTGTGCTACTAAACACTTTGTTGTAGATAATTAATATCCAGGTGCGGCTGAATTGACAACTCAGTTGCTAATACTTGCAAATATTCTTTGGCTCCCCTTGTGTCAAATCTATAAATTTGGGTTGAATAATCTACCCTCGAAAATTGTTGCGATCCCCTATACTTGTGGGTTATCAGTCCTCCACCCCAATGACAACAAGCCCTGCCCGCCCCACCCCATCGTTGCCGCCACCTAGTTCCGGTATCCCTGCCAGCAATCCGCGCCCACACACCTCCCCCACACCGCCACCTCCCACGTCGCCGCCACCACCGTCTCACCGCCGGGCCATCGTGGCTTCCCACCACCCCACCCCGACATCACCGCAAGCACGAAGTCGGGGCCCGGGGCCCTGACCAGTTCGTTCGTATGACGCCGCCATGCTCGCCTGACGCCGCTAGGCCAGCTACATGGTCTAGCGGAGGCGTGCTTCTCTTTGTCGGCCAGCTTCTTTGATGACGTTCACAAGTTGTTCTATAGTTTGCCCCCAAGGTACAAATAGACTCCGCCGACGAGTTCTTTTTCCACAGTTTCCTCTGCGACTCCGATGATTTGTCATCCGATGATGAGGAGATGGTGGTTGCCGTGTTGCCGTGTTGCCGTTTTTCCGGGGCTCGATCTCAGGGCACACTCGGGCGTTGAATCGCAACCGAGAGAGCGGTTGTTTCCTTCTTTGGAAGGACTACTTTGAGACAGCCAAACCGCTCTTCAAACATCACCAATTTCGGCGCCGTTTCCGTATGGCTAGGCATGTTTTCAACCGTATTCAAGAGGGGGTGGTCGGATACGATAAGTATTTCGAGTGCAAGGAAGATGCCCTTGGAAAGATTAACTTCTCCTCTTATCAGAAATGCACTGCAGATATCCGTATGCTTGCATACGGAGTGCCCGATGATCTCGTTGATGAGTACGTCCGTATGAGTGAGTTTACGTGCCTAGAGTCCATGTACAGGTTCTCCAAGGTTGTGAGTACTTGAGAGAGCCGACTGCTGAAGATACAACCCGCTTGTTGGTGATCAATGCTAGCAGGGGCTTCCCCGAGATGCTTGGCAGCATAGACTGCATGCATTGGTAATGGAAGAACTGCTCTTCTATGCCACGCCCAAGATGCAATTCTATCTCGATCACTAGATAAAACTTGTGATTGAGGCACAACCGCATTTCAGGTGCGTAGCAAGATGGATATCATTACATCGTACCATTACATACATACATGGGGATACAACAATTCATACAAGTAACATGAATACAACAACATCAATACACGACATCCGACTACGGATGTAAACATGAAAAGCACAACGACATCCATCCTGCTATCCCAGGTTGCCGACCAGGAACCTAACCCAAGACTGACGAAGCATAAGAAGAAAGAACTCCAACACAAGTAAACATCGCTCTCACGTCAAAGTCATCGGAAACCTGCACCTGCAACTGTTGTTGTAGTATCCGTGAGCCACGAGGACTCAGCAATCCCATAACCATGGGTATCAAGACTAGCAAAGCTTTATTGGGTATGGAGAGGTTAAGTGGTGAGGTTGCAGCAGTGGCTAAGCAAAAGTATGGTGGCTAACTTACGAGTACAAGAATAAGATGAGCCTCTACGCAAACGGTCGCAAACTAGTAATGATCGCTAGAGATCCTGATCTACCTACGAGTCAAACATAACCCTACCGTGTTCTCTTCTCAAAGTGAAAAGAGACGGTCACGGTTACTCACGCGGTTGTGTATTTTATTTCGGATCCTCTGTCAAGTTTTCTACAACCGGACATTAACAAATTCCCATCTGCCACGTAACCGCGGGCACGGCTTTCAAAAGATCATAACCCTGTAGGGGTGTCCCAACTTAGCCCATCACAAGCTCTCGATCAGCGGAGTCGCAACTCATGTTGGGAAGACCCGAGTATTCTCGGAATCCCGTGCTCAAGATATTTCGACAAAGGTAAAACTAATCCGGCAAGACCTCCCGGCGTGCCGACACCCTGATAGTAGCCGCGCGTATCTCTTCTCAGGCCACGACCGGATAGGTCAGCCTACATGTATATACCAATCCTCGAGTTTCCCCGTGGTGGCCCCGCAGTCCGCCCAATTTGGACCAACACTCATGAGGAACACTAGCCCGGGGGTTGATTAAGAGTCCTTGTGTGCTAGCCGGTTCCTATGCAAGTTTTTAGTTATTAGGCAAAAGTAGTACCAAAGTTGGGTCTTGCTGGAAAAGCTTTAAGAAGTACGAATTATCAAGGGGGGCCCATAAACCCCAACCGTGTTAGGAACGCAAAATCAAGGAACATAACGCCAGTTTATCGGTTTTAAGGCGGCATGAGTGGAACAAAAACACCGAGCAAAAGGCCAAGCCTTCCACCCATTGCTAAGTATATGGGTGCACTAATTTAATTAATAGATATTGTGATATTCCAACAACATCCAGCTCCAACATGGAGCAATCTTCATCTTCACCTGCAACTAACAACGTATAAGAGGGGCTGTGTAATGCCCAGTATGTGACTATACCTCCCATGTGTCGAGGCACGACTTAAAGGTATAATCACATACTAGAATGATCTCAAGTATGGTATCTTTGCACAACTCATGTAAAAGAGGGGATGAAAATGTAAAAGAGTAGTTGGCTTACACTCGCCATGTCACACAATGAAATACATTAACATACATCATCCAATAACATCAGAGTCCGACTACGGATGAAGATCCAAATGAAAGATACCATAAATAAAGCAACACAAGGTCCCGATCATCCTAGTAAGAGCCCTACTGATCCTCTGGGTAAGACACGTAGTATCTCCCATGTTCTTCATCGAACTCCCAATACAACTCTGAACCACCAGCTGTGTAGTTCTCAACGGTACCTGCATCTGGTGTTGTGTAGAATCTGTGAGCCACAAAGGACTCAGCAATCCCGTTCCCGGGTAGCAATATTATTAAAGCCTTAGGTGTGGAAAAGGCTAAAAACAAGGTTGCAGCAGCACTAGCACTAACTTACGTGTTTAGAGCGAGAAGAGAAAGTGCCAACGATCGTCAAAGTGATCACGAAGTGATCCTAACTAAGCACGGCAATCATAACCCCACCGTGTTCACTTCCCGAACCCCTTCGGGAAGAGACCGTCACGGTTACTCACGCTGGTAATGTATTATGAACATGGTGTCAAGTTATCTACAACCGGATATTAACAAATTCCCATCTGCCACATAACCGTGGGCACGGCTTTCGAAAGATCAAACCCTGCAGGGGTGTCCCAACTTAGCCCATCACAAGCTCACGATCTGCGGAGTCGCAACTCCAAGGTGGGAAGACCCGAATATTCTCAGAATCCTGTGCTCAAGATATTCTGACAAAGGTAAAACTAATCCAGCAAGACCTCTCGGCGTGCCGACACCCTGATAGTAGCCGCGCATATCTCGTCTCAGGCCACGACCGGATGGGACAAGCTACAGGTTTTTACTAGCCCTTGGGTTTCCCCAAGGTAACCTCGCAGGTTGCCCAATTTGGACCAACACTCATGTGGAGCACTGGCCCAGGGTTGTTAATTAAGAACTCGGGTTTGCAACGCCCTATGCAAGTTTTAGTTATTAGGCAAATGTAAAACCAATGTTGGGCCTCGCTGGAATAGCTTTAGCGCTAAACGGGTTATCAAGGGGGGCCCATAAACACCAACCGTGTTAGGGACGCAAAATCAAGGAACATAACACCGGTTTAAACGGTTCCTAGGGTGGCATTAGTGGAACAAAACACCAAGTAAGAGGCTTAGCCTTCCACCCATTACCAATATATAGATGATTTAGTTTAACAGATTATATATTGTGATATCCCAACAATAACTTCATAGTGAAGCAAGAATCTTCAAAGCTTCACCTGCAACTAACAATGCTATAAGAGGGGCTGAGCGATGCTTACGTAGCCAAACAACGGTTTGCTAGGTGGGTGGTTAGAGAGTTTCATGGCAACAATAGGAGGCTGACAAACAGACATAGGCATCGAGGCAACATCTAAAAGAGCGAGACATCTAGCATAGGCAAAGATAGTAGAGATATCTGGGTAAGGTCATCTTGCATGTTGATTCCATGGAGGGATCGTAACCTTGCTCCTCAAACTCAACCTCGGTAGGAACCTCGTACTCCATATCATCACCAGGCTCTAACCAAACACAACAATGCAACAACGGAACAAAATCAATCAACATGCAATGCTCAACCACATGATGCATGAACATGATGAACAAGGACAAGAGTAGATATGATGCATGTCCTAGGGTCACAAGAGAGCAATATCATCAAAGTCAAACAAGATCACTCACATGAAAGAAAGCCAACAAAAGAACATCTATCAAGTTTATGTAGGTTGATCAAACAAGCATCCATGAAGTTTTAAAGGAGTTGGTTAACATGGCAAGGGTGCAACTAACATTAAAGCAACATGCTAGCACATTTAAATGGGCTAGAAATACTAAGCAACAATTTCCAGAAACTCCCATATTAATTTAAATGCATTTGGGACAGATATGAAAAACTTCTGTGATAGAGTTGCCAAACATGCTAAACAACAACACCAAAATATTCTACACATTTTTCCACCCCAAATGCATATAAAGTTTGTTAAATTTGGAGTTGTAGATATTTAGTTATGATATTTGCAAGTTTAAGCATACTTAAAACAAGATTAAATTCAAACAACATTTTAAATGTTTTTAAACATGGCAACAAACAACATATTCATAATCTGCATAAAATTCTAAGCACTTTTTATATAGGACTTGTTTTCATCAGAAGTATATTTCAACAGATATTAATTAAACAAGAAAAATAGAAAAAGAAAAAGAAAAACACAAACACAAAATAAAACCAAACAAGCGCAAGGTCAAAATGACCCAGGCTCAACTAGCCAAAGTCGCTGACAAGGGGGCCCGGCTGGACTGAGCTAGCAACAGTGGGTGCGCGCGGGGCTGGAAGCAGCACTGTGAGGCTGGCAGGTGGGGCCTACCTGTCAGCCACACGTGAAAAACAAAAAGGGGCGAAATCCCACTGCGCCCGCAAGGATTCGAACACAAGACCTCCTGCTTAACTGACGGAGTAACAAGCCACTGCGCTATCAATCGGATCTCGACAGTTAACAGGAAATATATCTGATAAGGTAACTTAAGAAGCAGAGACAGGGGAAAACGCTGGGCTCGTCGGAGCTGCTCTAGCGACCAAACGAGACGGCGGAGTGGTGCGGATTGCTCCTGGAAGAGTTCCGCACCCACTCGATGCACTAGCAGCAACAAACGTGCACTACAGCGCCGGCGGTGAGCAACGACAGAACGGCGGCGACGGAGCAACGACGAGATGATGCAGTAGACTAGGCGAAACGGCCACTGCACAGGCAGCTCCTACACGGTGCACTGAAGCGAACGGACAGCAAAGCACGGCCTAGACGGGTCGGAACACTCACCGGTGTCGAGGTCCGACAGCGATGAACTCGGGCGCTCGAGGAACTAGGGCCTAGAGGGCGCGCAGGAAGGGGAAAAAGGCACGGGGAGAAAGAGGAGCTCACCACGAGCACGGAGATGTGCTCGGCTGGCCCAGGCGTGTACGGAGTCGACGGCGGCGGGTCTCAAACAGGTACGGCTGCCGGAGACGAAGAAGAGGAAGAAGACGTCGACGTGGAGGCGATCGGCTCCGCGTAGTGGACGTAGACGAAGTAGTCAACGACGAGGAAGCAGATGGACACCGTTGGCGAGGCTGAGGTCGACGAGGAGCTCGCCGGCGACGAGGTGGCGCTCTCAGATGCGTGCGTGTATCGACTGGGGTGGCAGATCTGGTGGATCTCGGCTCTCCAGGCGGCGAGAGGAGGAAGGGGAAACCTAGAGAGAATGGGAGGACACGCTGCGGGTTTAAATGGATGGCTCGGATCACGAGACCTCGACGTCCGTGATCACAGCGTGACGGCGAGCGCGCGTTCTGCTCTGTTCTACTTGATGGAGGAAGACGGCGGCTCGAAGCTGTTAGGCGGACAGGTGGGGCCAAGGGGGGAAATCCACGGCGCGACTGCGAGCGCTCGGCTAGGCCTGCGGGAGAGAGAGATGGGCCGCACGCTGTGGAGAAAAGAGATGGGCCTGGGGGAGAGAGAAGGAGAATGAGGCCCAGGCCACTGTGCTAGCTGCTGTTTCTTTCTTTTTCTTTATTTCTTCAGACAGAAAGAAAAAGAAAAACACGAGCTAAATGAAAAAGAGTTAGGGGAAAAGAAAAATATCCCCATGCTCAGTGATTTATGCCCTATTTAATAAAATTGACTTGGACATTTTTGGAGGCAGAAAAATAAAAGGAGTTTGAATATGGTTCAAACTCTTGGTATTTTAAAACCCAACCAAATCATTTACAAATGGGGTTATATATGGCAGAGAGGTTGTAGGCATGGTGCGAGATTTATAGGAAAAGAAAGAACATTAAAGCACTTGGCTAGGTGGCTTGCACAAAAGAGCAAAGAAATGACATAAAAGAAAAGGAAGAAGAAGAAGAGAAGGGGTTTAGGGTTTAGCTAGGCATAGCTCAAGCCACACACACAACATCACAAGGCCTCACACACACTCATCAATAAAAGTAAACTAAGATGCCAGATGCCATGATGATGAAGCAATGTAAGGATGCAAAATAATAAATGATATGGCAATGCAAAAATAAAATGACAAGAACCCCCAAGGATAAGGACAAGGATCAAATGAGGAAGCTTTATTGCCATTATTGGAAAGTGTTATATATGGGGTGTTACAAACTCTCCTACACTACAAAAAAGTTCTCGTCCCGAGATCTAGGACTGGAAGAAGGAAGGATACTCGGAACGAAGATGATCTTCTCGTTCTCACGTAGCTTCTCGGTCGGTATGGTGTGACCACTTAACTTTCAAGAACTTGATTGACTTGTTGCGGGTTTTGCGCTCAGTTTATTCAAGTATAGCAACAGGGTGCTCACGATAAGACAAGTCTTGTTGAAGATCTATCTCCTCGAACGGAATGGTGTGTTCAGGTGTCTTGAAGCACTTGCGGAGTTGAGACACGTGAAACACATCATGAACATTTGCAAAGTTGGAGGGAAGCTCGAGTTGGTAGGCTAGATCGCCTCTTTTGCCAAGAATCTTGAAAGGGCCCACGTATCTAGGAGCAAGCTTGCCTTTGATACCAAATCTTTGGGTTCCTTTCATAGGAGAAACACGGAGATAGACATGATCTCTAATGTCGAAAGCCAAATCACGATGCTTGCCGTCATAGTAACTCTTTTGACGCGATTGAGCGGCTTTGAGATTCTCACGTATGACTTTGCACATTTCTTCGGCTTCTGAGATCAAATCGTTACCAAGAAGTTGACGTTGACCAGTCTCGGACTAGTTGAGCGGGGTACGACACTTTCTGCCATATAGGATTTCAAATGGAGCTTTGCCCGCACTTGCTTGGAAGCTGTTGTTGTAAGAGAATTCGGCAAACGGGAGACAATCTTCCCACTTTATACCGAAAGAGATGACACAAGCTCTGAGCATGTCTTCGAGGATCTCGTTCACTCTTTCGACTTGACCACTAGTCTGAGGGTGAAACGCAGTGCTGAAGCGAATTTTAGTGCCCATGGCTGAATGAAATGAGTCCCAGAACTTGGATGTGAACAAACTTCCACGGTCTGAGGAGATGACTTGAGGAATGCCATGCAACAAAACAATTCTGGAGGTGTACAGCTCTGCCAGCTGAGCTGCGTTGATTGATTCTTTGACGGGAAGGAAATGAGCTACTTTAGTTAGCTTGTCGATCACTACAAAGATAGCATCATTCCCCTTCTTGGACTTAGGAAACCCAGTGACGCAATCCATTTCAATGTGATCGAATTTCCACTCGGGAATAGGTAGAGGTTGAAGGAGACCGGCTGGACGTTGATGCTCTGCCTTCACTCTTCTGCCGACATCACATTCATTCATGAATTAGGCAATCTCCCTTTTCATGCGAGTCCACCAGTATGATTGCTTGAGGTCTTGGTACATCTTAGAACTTCCGAGATGAATCGAGAGGAGGGAGTCATGTGCTTCGTTCATTATGAGCTTCCTGAGATCACCCTTGGGAACCACAATTCTATCCTTAAAGAACAAGGTGTCTTTCTCATCAACACGATAGCACCTGTATTTGGGAGTACCCATAGCATCACTGAGTTGGGCCTCATGGATCTGATCTTCCAAGGTAGGAGCAACTTGAAGGTTTGCAAGAAAGCCTTGCGGAACAACTTGGAGGTTGATCTTCCTGAATGATTCACAAAGTTCGGGCTGGAACGGTTTGAGAAGGAGACTGTTGCAATATGCCTTTCTGCTCAAGGCATCTGCAATGACATTGGCCTTGCCAGGTGTGTACTCAATGCTTGGATCATACTCTTGGATCATCTCAACCCAACGAGTCTGGTGAAGGTTAAGGTTTGGCTGTGTGAAGATGTACTTCAAGCTCTTGTGATCGGTGAAGCTGTCCACTTTTCTGCCCAACAGAAGGTGTCTCCACGTGATCAAGGCATGTACAACTGCTGCTAGCTCGAGATCATGTGTGGGGTAATTCCTCTCATTTGGTTTCAATTGACGAGAAGTGTATGCCACAATCTTCTTGTCTTGCATGAGAACACCGCCAAGACCTTGCAAAGAAGCATCACAAAAGACTTCATAGGGCTTGGACTCATCCGGAGGAGTAAGAACCGGAGCAGAAATGAGCTTCTCTTTGAGTGTTTTGAATGCCACATCACAATCAGGAGTCCAGGAGTACTTGACATTCTTCTGCAACAGGTTGGAAAGAGGCTTGGCAATCTTGGAGAAGTTCTCAACGAACCTTCTGCAATAGCTAGCGAGACCAAGGAAGCTTCGGAGTTGCTTGACATTCTACGGGGGTTCCCAGTTGATAATAGCTTCAACTTTCTCGGGGTTCACAGAAATTCCCTCGGCAGAGATGATATGGCCAAGATATAAGACTTTATCCAGCCAGAATTCACATTTGGAGAACTTCACATATAACTTCTGTTCACGGAGCCTGTCCGGGACCAAACGGAGGTGCTTGGCATGGTCTTCTTCATTCTTGGAGAATACCAAGATGTCATCCAGATAGACAAGAACAAATTCATTGGTGTAGGGGTTGAATATGAAGTGCATCATCCTCGAGAAGGTGGGTGGATCATTTGCGAGGCCATAAGACATGACCGTGTATTCATAAGAGCCAAAACTCGTTCTGAATGCGGTCTTGGGAATATCTTCTTCACGGATACAGATTTGGTGATAACCCATCCGGAGATCGAGCTTTGAGAACACCTTTGCTCCTTTGAGCTGCTCGAACAATTCATTGATATTGGGGAGCGGATACTTGTTCTTTGTTGTCTTCTTGTTCAATGGCCAGTAATCAATGCAAAGGCGTTCCGTGCCATCCTTCTTCTTGACAAATAGAACACCACAGCCCCAAGGAGAAGTACTAGGCCTGATTAGACCCATACATTCTTGCTCATTGAGTTGTTTCTTTAGCTCCTTGAACTCATCAGGGGAAAGCTTGTACGGACGCCGACATGCTGGTTCGGTACCGGGCTCGAGTTCAATGACGAATTCAACTTGATGATGCGGAGGCATGCCTGGAAGCTCTTCGGGGAAAACATCTCATACTCATTGACCAGCGGAATCTAAGAAATGGCATTAATCTCGCCCTTGTCATTGAGAGAGAAAAGCCTGATTGTGTTATCTCGAGAGGCGAAGATAATCACGTCTTTGTCAGGACGAGTAAGCTTGACTTCCTTATTTGCACAATCAATGTTTGCATCATGCATGGAGAGCCAATCCATCCCAAGAATAAGATCAATGCCGGAGTTGCCGAGAATAATCGGAGAAACCAGAAAACTGTAATCACCCATATGAATAGATATATTCGGAGCCACCATACTAGAACTCAATCTCTTGCCAGGAGATATAACACTCAAAGTTCTTGGTAAAGCTTCGTTGTGAACATTATGCTTGGATGCAAATGGATATGACATGAAGGAAAATGATGCACCCGAATCAAACAAAACTTTAGCAGGTTTAAGGTTGACTGGAAGGTTACCAAGTATTACATCTGAAGAATTCTCTGCTTGAGCTGCATTCATCAGATTCACTCTTGCAACCTTGGGATTGTGCTTGACAATAGCAGTGCTGACAGGTGGAGGAGGCGGAAGGCGCCTTGGGCTGGGACACTTGTTAGCATAGTGGCCCTTCTGAGTACACTTGTTGCAAACCACTTCTGAGAGAGGACGGTGATAAGGACCACTTGATCTTGAAGCGTGAAACTGAGGCTTGGACTGATTGCTTGGGTTGGGTGGGTGGGAGAAACCACGGCCACCTGAGTGCATGTTTTTGTTTGGAGGACGGAGCACTGGAGGAGGCGGAAGCCAGAACTTCTGCTGCTTTGCAACCACTTGGGAAGAAGAGGAGGAGTGAACAGCATCTCTGATCCTCTTTTTGGAAGCTTCATTCTTGAGCTGGGCTGCCTCTTGCTTAAGAGCCATATTGTAGAATTAGTCAAATTCATCCGGCTCGAACAAGGTGAGAGCTAGTTGGAGTTCATCCTTTAGACCCCCACGGAACTGATAAATCTCGCTCTTGGCATTTGGGATGTCTTGCTTGGCATAGCGAGCAAGATTCTGGAACTTGACATTGTATTGATAGACAGACATGGTGCCTTGCTTCAGGTTGCGGAATTGCTCACGCATGCCTTCAATGACACTAGTTGGAATGTGGTGAGAGCGGAAATCTTTGCAGAAGTCAGTCCATGAGATCTCACGACCACCTCTGGAATCTTTGTATTGTTGCCACCAATCAGCAGCTTGGTTTTGAGTTGGAAGGCGGCAAACTTGAAATAATCCTCAGGTCTCACGTTACTGCATTCAAAGTGCTTTTTGATGTCTGTTATCCAGTCTTCAGCATCTAGCGGATTCACACAGTAACTGAAAAACTTCGGGTAATTTGCCAGGAATTGGTTGAGGGTTGCAAAGTGAGGTTGATTGAACAGATTGCCTTGGCCTTGGTTCCCATGACCACCTTGATTTGCTTGGTTGGCTTGAATGTTCTGCATCATTTGCATAAGCATCTGGGTGTTCTGGTTGGTCGCTTGCATAATTGCTCTCCAGGCCTCAGACGGAGGAGGAGGGGAAGGAGGACGTTCAGGAACACGCTCTTCTTTACCCTCTGAGTTAGCATTGGAAACCTTCTTAGGAGCCATCCTGAATGAGATGACAACTATTAGCCATTGATTGAAAATATATAAGCTGAATCAACGGCTAGAACTTGCAACATAAGTCTTCACAAGAACATTCGAACAAAATGAACGAATGTAATCCACAGTTTAATGGTACAACAATCTTCTCGAGAAGCCACTTGGGAGAACAAAAGGTAAATAAAAACAACAAGGAGCGGATAGAACAAATACAAGATAGAAGCTTCGTCCCACATGTTCGTGCTGAAAGCTCATGGAACGTGTTACAAAAGGGTTTTGCAATCCCCGGATCAGCATAGCCAAGGACCCTTTAAGATGCAACTCCCAATTGGAACAACGCCCATAAAACCACTTCACTCAATGTTGAACCCCGAACTCCATATCATGCACTCGTTGGAAGAATGCCTACGAGCTAATAGAAGAACCCACCTATTAATTTCCGAAGGTTTCTGGTTATGCAATCGGGTGTTGGGGATACAGGGGAAGCACCGCGCACTCAACTCTAATCCTACATCCAACTGTATCCATCCTTCAACACATAACCAGTCATCCTCGAAAACTGTTTACCTCGGACCTTCGAAACGCATCTGCTATACAAGCTGTGGCAATACTACCGAACTACCTCCCAGTACTTGGTGATGTCGGGGTTATCCCACCACTAACCGCATGGAAGAGTTTTCGATGTCGGCCGTCTTAAGTATTCTAGAATCGCTGCGATAGATTTGTGACAACAACACCTCGGAGCTCAACTCCCCGGGACACTGCCACAACCCTTAAATGACAGGAGGCATCGAGATTAATGTTCTCGTCACAAAGATATCGGAACAATCCAAACAATACTCGCGTGATCCCAAAAAAGAAATTAGTGAATTTTTGAGAGTAGAAGAGATAGAACATCGTCAGGAGTCCTCACCAGAGCGAAGAAGGGATGAGGAGTAAAAAGAAAGAAATCCTACTCTCCGATATATATATACGACTCAAAACATTTTCATGTGTGTGCCTAGACTCAACCGTCAACGATTCGATCAATCAGGGGGGCTCCTAGGTCGGAGAAGGCTCTCATTACCAACTTGTAATGCCCAGTATGTGACTATACCTCCCACGTGTCGAGGCACGACTTAAAGGTATAATCACATACTAGAATGATCTCAAGTTTGGTATCTTTGCACAACTCATGTAAAAGAGGGGATGAAAATGTAAAAGAGTAGTTGGCTTACACTCGCCACATCATACAATGAAATACATTAACATACATCATTCAATAACATCAGAGTCTGACTACGGACGAAGATCCAAATGAAAGATACCATAAATAAAGCAACACAAGGTCCTGATCATCCTAGTAAGAGCCCTACTGATCCTCTGGGTAAGACACGTAGTATCGCCCACGTTCTTCATCGAACTCCCAATACAACTCTGAACCACCAGCTGTGTAGTTCTCAACGGTACCTGCATCTGGTGTTGTGTAGAATCTGTGAGCCACGGAGGACTCAGCAATCCCGTTCCCGGGTAGCAATACTATCAAAGCCTTAGGTGTGGAAAAGGCTTAAACCAAGGTTGCAGCAGCACTACCACTAACTTACGTGTTTAGAGCGAGAAGAGAAAGTGCCAACGATCGTCAAAGTGATCACGAAGTGATCCTAACTAAGCACGGCAATCATAACCCCACCGTGTTAACTTCTCGAACCCCTTCGGGAAGAGACCGTCACGGTTACTCACGCTGATAGTGTATTATGAACATGGTGTCAAGTTATCTACAACCGGATATTAACAAATTCCCATCTGCCACATAACCGCGGGCACGGCTTTTTAAAGATCAAACCCTGCAGGGGTGTCCCAACTTAGCCCATCACAAGCTCACGATCTGCGGAGTCGCAACTCCAAGGTGGGAAGACCTGAGTATTCTCGGAATCCCGTGCTCAAGATATTCCAACAAAGGTAAAACTAATCCAGCAAGACCTCCTGGCGTGCCGACACCCTGATAGTAGCCGCGCGTATCTCGTCTCAGGCCACGACCGTATGGGACAAGCTACAGGTTTTTACCAGCCCTCGGGTTTCCCCAAGGTGGCCCCGCAGGTTGCCCAGTTTGGACCAACACTCATGTGGAACACTGGCCCAGGGTTGTTAATTAAGAACTCGGGTTTGCAACGCCCTATGCAAGTTTTAGTTATTAGGCAAATGTAAAACCAATGTTGGGCCTTGCTGGAAAAGCTTTAGCGCTAAGCGGGTTATCAAGGGGGGCCCATAAACCCCAACCGTGTTAGGGACGCAAAATCAAGGAACATAACACCTGTTTAAACGGTTCCTAGGGTGGCATGAGTGGAACAAAACACCAAGCAAGAGGCTTAGCCTTCCACCCATTACCAATATATAGATGATTTAGTTTAACAGATTATATATATATTGTGATATCCCAACAATATCTTCAACGTGAAGCAAGAATCTTCAAATCTTGACCTGCAACTAACAATGCTATAAGAGGGGCTGAGCAATGCTTACGTAGCCAAACAATGGTTTGCTAGGTGGGTGGTTAGAGAGTTTCATGGCAACAATAGGAGGCTGACAAACAGACATAGGCATCGAGGCAACATCTAAAAGAGCGAGACATCTAGCATAGGCAAAGATAGTAGAGATATCTGGGTAAGGTCATCTTGCCTGTTGATTCCACGGAGGGATCGTAACCTTGCTCCTCAAACTCAACCTCGGTAGGAACCTCGTACTCCATATCGTCACCAGGCTCTAACCAAACACAACAATGCAACAACGGAACAAAATCAATCAACATGCAATGCTCAACCACATGATGCATGAACATGATGAACAATGACAAGAGTAGATATGATGCATGGCCTAGGGTCAGAAGAGAGCAATATCATCAAAGTCAAACAAGATCACTCACATGAAAGAAAGCCAACAAAAGAACATCTATCAAGTTTATGTAGGTTGATCAAACAAGCATCCAACAAGTTTTTAAGGAGTTGGTTAACATGGCAAGGGTGCAACTAACATTACAGCAACATGCTAGCACATTTAAATGGGCTGGAAATAATAAGAAACAATTTCCAGAAACTCCCATATTAATTTAAATGCATTTGGGACAGATCTGAAAAACTTCTATGATAGAGTTGCCAAACATGCTAAACAACAGCACCAAAATATTCTACACATTTTTCCACCCCAAATGCATATAAAGTTTATTAAGTTTGGAGTTGTAGATATTTAGTTATGATTTTTGCAAGTTTAAGCATATTTAAAACAAGATTAAATTCAAACAGCATTTTAAATGTTTTTAAACATGGCAACAAACAACATATTCATAATCTACATAAAATTCCAAGCACTTTTCATATAGGACTTATTTTCATCAGAAGTATATTTCAACAGATATTAATTAAACAAGAAAAACAGAAAAATAAAAATAAAAACACAAACAAAAAATAAAAAATAAAACAAAACAAGCGCAAGGTCAAAATGACCCAGGCTCAACTAGCCCAAGAAGCTGATGAGGGGGCCCGGCTAGGCTGAGCTGGCAACAGTGGGTGCGCGCGGGGCTGGAAGCATCACTGTGAGGCTGGCAGGTGGGGCCTACCTGTCAGCCACACGCGAAAAACAAAAAGGGGCGAAATCTCACTGCGCCCGCAAGGATTCGAACACAAGACCTCCTACTTAACTGACGGAGTAACAAGCCACTGCGCTATCGATCGGATCTCGACAGTTAACATGAACTATATCTGATAAGGTAACTGAAGAAGCAGAGACAGGGGAAAACGCTGGGCTCGTCGGAGCTGCTCGTCGGAGCTGCTCCGATGACCAAACGAGACGGCGGAGTGGTGCGGATTGCTCCTGGAAGAGTTCCGCACCCACTCGATGCACTAGCAGCAACTAACGGGCACTACAGCTCTGGCAGCGAGCAACGACAGAACGGCGGCGACGAAGCAACGACGAGATGATGCAGTGGACTAGGCGGAACAGCGACTGCACATGCAGCTCCTACACATTGCACTGAAGTGAACGGACAACAAAGCACGGCCTAGAGGGGTCGGAACACTCGCCGGCGTCGAGGTCCGACGACGATGAGCTCGGGTGCTCGAGGAACTAGGGCCTAGAGGGCGCGCAGGAAGGGGAAAAGGCACGGGGAGAAAGAGGAGCTCACCACGAGCACAGAAATGTGCTCGGCTGGCCCAGTCATGAACAGAGTCGACGACGATGGGTCTCGAACAGGTACGGCTGCCGGAGACGAAGAAGAGGAAGAAGAAGTCGGCGTGGAGGCGATCGGCTCCGCGTAGTGGACATAGACGAAGTAGTCGACGAGGAGGAAGCATATGGACACCGTTGGCGAGGCTGAGGTCGACGAGGAGCTCGCCGGCGACGAGGTGGCGCTCTCAGATGCGTGCGGGTATCAACTGGGCGGCGGATCTGGTGGAGCTCGACTCTCCAGGCGGCGAGAGGAGGAAGGGGAAACCTAGAGAGAAGGGGAGGACACGCTGCGGGTTTAAATGGATGGCTCGGATCACGAGACCTCGACGTCCGTGATCACGACGCAACGGCGAGCGCGCGCTCTTCTCTGTTCTGCTTGATGGAGGAAGACGGCGACTCGAAGCTGTGAGGCAGACAGGTGGGGCAAAGGGGGGGAAAGGCACGGCGCGACTGCGAGCGCTCGGCTGGGCCTGCGGGGGAGAGAGATGGGCCGCGCGCTGTGGAGAAAAGAGATGGGCCTGGGGGAGAGAGAAGGAGGAGGAGGCCCTGGCCAGTGTGCTAGCTGTTGTTTCTTTCTTTTTCTTTATTTCTTCAGACAGAAAGAAAAAGAAAAACACAGGCTAAAATAAAAAGAGTTAGGGGAAAAGAAAAATATCCCCATGCTCAGTGATTTATGCCCTATTTAATAAAATTGACTTGGACACTTTTTGGAGGCAGAAAAATAAAAGGAGTTTGAATATGGTTCAAACTCTTGGTATTTTAAAACCCAACCAAACCATTTACAAATGGAGTGATATATGGCAGAAAGGTTGTAGGCATGGTGCAAGATTTATAGGAAAAGAAAGAACATTAAAGCACTTGGCTAGGTGTCTTGCACAAAAGAGCAAAGAAAGGACAGAAAAGAAAAGGAAGGAGAAGAAGAAGAAGAGAAGGGGTTTAGGGTTTACTAGGCATAGCTCAAGCCACACACACAACATCACAAGGCCTCACACACACTCATCAATAAAAGTAAACTAAGATGCCATGATGCCATGATGATGAAGCAATGCAAGGATGCAAAATAATAAATGATATGGCAATGCAAAAATAAAATGACAAGAACCCCCAAGGATAAGGACAAGGATCAAATGAGGAAGCTTTATTGCCATTATTGGAAAGTGTTACATATGGGGTGTTACAGGCTGAGCGAGCGGTAACATAGCCAAACCACAGTTTGCTGGGATGGTGTCAAAGGTTAAAGGTTTCATGGCAACAAGGAGAGGCTGACAACAAATAGATAGGTAGCGTGATATATAGCGATAGCATCGAGACAACTAGCATAGCAAGGATAGTAATGAGATCCAAGGTGACGACCATCTTGCTTGGAATCCCACAAGGAAGAAGAACGAGTCCATGAAGAAGACGAACCAAGTGTAGTCGAACAAATCCTCACGGTCGCAACGAAACAAGCACTAACGAGAAGAAGCAAGCAACACGGTAAACACACCACAAGAACATGACATAATGCTCAACCAAGTATGATGCAAGACAATTCTATATGATGCAAAACATGGCAAGGGATGAAGCACAAAAGTACATCACCTAAGGCAAGTTTCAATGAGGCCGGAAACAACATATAACCATTCCGGTAAGTCCTCATATGCACATTTCGAAATTGGTCCAGATCTGAATAAACCTTAAGTTCAAGTTGTTAAACAACAAGTTAACATGCACCATGATGATCTACTCGAAATTCTAGTCAAATTTCATATAAAGTTCATTTAAATCAGAGCTACGGCCTAGAAGATATGAGCAAAACAAGTCAAGCATGGCATTGATGCAAAACGCATCCAAACATCAAGCAAACACACTCCAAACAGGTATTCAACATGTTATTATGCATCTACATACAAAAACACACAAGTTTCATATAGTACACGCTCAAAACGGAGCAACGGTTCATCACATACACATGAAACAAGATATAATAACAATCAGCCCAAAACAACAAGTAGGCATATAGTTGACATCAGAACAACATGATACAATAAAATTTCATGGCATCAAAGGGCATGGCAAGCATGTACATGTCAATCACTACAAGCATGATCACTGAGCTACTACCAAACACCACTAGAACATGCTCAAAACATCATGGCAAGATTGCAAAAGATAACAGTTTCACAGACTTAGTGAAATAAACTAGACATGGCAGCAACAACGACAAGTAGGCATGTTTGCAAGCTTGTGCAACTCATCTCAGAGCATATCATGGCATGAGAATATAACCAACAATAAGAAGACATGTTTATGAAGCTACTCATGGCAAGAAGATGGCAATATGGCACCTAACATGAATGCAACAGCCACCAACATGTAGAGCACTTCACAATGAACATTTTGACATATCATACACTCCATTTGGACCAACATGCACAAAGATGTGACCTCTCAAACATGCTAACATATTGTTGACAAACAACAAGGACTTAACAACAACATCACATAACAGTTTTGCAACGAAGATTAAGACATGAATATAAACAGTAACATGCATGCAAATGCAACTAACATGTAGAGCATCACGAGACGAGCATTTGGACATATCATATGCACAATTTGGATAAACGTGCACAAAGTTACAAGGGGTTAAACATGCACACATAATATGATGTAACATGGACTTAGCCGTTTTTTGACAAAAAACAGAGTGAGCGTCAGATACTAAAACGTGCACTAGGCGGGGGTTAGGTGGGCTCACCATGGGCCAAGCCCAGGAAGCGGAGGAGGGTAGGTGGCCAGGCTAGGCCGGAGGAGACATGGGCCTCGACGCGGTCACGGGGAGCTGGGCCGGCCCGGCTGGGGTCGAGGCTGGGCCCAGGCGGAGGTCCTCCTCCTCCCGATCCCGCCTTGATCGGGGAGGCAGGGCGGCGGTGTGCCTTGCTCCGGCGAGGACCAAGGGCGACGGGGATGCTGGAGTATAGGGGACGGCCGGATCCGGTCGCGGGGCCGTCGGGGCTCCGGTCCCGGCCGGATCGAGGCGGAAGCAGGCCGACGGCTCTGCCATGGCGTGGCGGCGACGGGAACATCGGGCGGCAGCGAACAAATTCGCGGGAGGTGGGGCGGCGCTGGTCGCCGGAGGGTGTGGCGGCAGTACGGTGACCTCGGGCGTCGGCAAGCTTGGCGGAGCGGGGCCGGTGGCCGGTGGCGATGGCGCACCGGGCGGAGGCGGCGCGAAGCGGCGGCGGGGACGCGGGCCGGCGGCTGCGGGCGCTCGGGCCGAGCGGGCCTGGCTCGGGCCCCACGGGGTGGATAAGGGCGACATGGCGGCGCTCGATTGGTCGGAGCGACGTGGCTGGCGGTGGTGGACGCGTCCGGCGGCGGGCGGACATGTCCGGCTGCGCGAGGGAAGCGGGGCTAGGGTTTCACCCGTGATTTGAGGAGGGGGAGGCAAATATATAGGTAGAGGGAGCTAGGAGTGTCCAAATGAGGTGTAGTTTCCACCCACACGATCACGATCCAACGATCGAGAGCATGAAGGTGGTTGGGATGGACTAGCGGGCTGTTGTGAAGGGGTGTTGGGCCAAAAGAGAAAGGGCTTCTGATGGTTAACGCGGTTAACCGTTGGGATATCAAACTGACTCCGAATGCGATGAAATTTGGCAGGCGATCTACCAATGCTATAATAAGACCACATGCCAAGTTTCACCCCATTCCGAAAACATTTTCCAGCCACTTATAAAATAAAGTTTCGGAGGTGCCCCGGGCGCGTGCGAGTGTGTTTGGGCTCAGAACGGACAACGAAAAGGACGAGCAGACTCGGACGGATGCAAGTTTTGAAAACACGCTGATGACAATGCACATGATGACTTGACAAAATGCAATACGCAAGCAAATGACATGGCAACGACAACGAATAACTGGCTGACACCTGGCGCATCGGTCTCGGGGTGTCACATTCTACTTGGCAAGGGCAGTACATGGGCCATATTAGGGCTTGCACTATCATACTTGAGGTCGTGGCCTCACAAGATCTATGGACCTGGCACTCTTTCTTCGGCATGGCCGGATCACACAATGATATCAACGTGCTTCAATGCGCGCCGGTGTTTGCAAGGCTTGCCGAAGGAAACTGCCCTCCGGTAAATGTTACCATCAATGGACACAACTACAACAAATGATACTACCTAGCTAACGATATCAATCCTCAGTGGGCCACTATTATGAAGACAATCCCCAACCCTGTCGGAGAGAAGAGGAAGAGAGTTGCCCAAGAACAAGAGAGTGCTAGGAAGGATGTCGAGCGTGCCTTCGGTGTTCTGCAATCTTGATGGGCCATCGTTCGGTATCATGCTAGAACTTGGAGCACAAAGAAGTTGTGGGAGGTGACGACTGCTTGTGTGACCATGCACAATATGATCGTAGAGGATGAGCGTATGGAATGTATCAACGATCAAGGGTTTCAGTTTCAGGGTGACAATGTTGTGCCTGAGCATGGATGAGGAGTGGAAACGTTTGCACAGTTCACCCAATTTCATCATCATTAAATGCGTGATTAGGAAAGTTACATTTAGCTCCAAGATAATTTGGTTAAGCATATTGGACTCATGTTGGTAACCGATAGATGTATCTTCTTTTAAAATATATTTGAGACAATTTAATTTTTTATTCGGCTTGTAAACTACGATATATTTCTTTGGCTTGTGGAACTTTGCTATATTTATTTACTTGTGAAATTATGTGAATTGTGTGTATATTTAATGAAAAACGATGATAAGCTGGTCACACGGGTAAATATGGGTTGGCACGTTGGACGCACTGCCGACCCAAATAAAACCGAGTTTGCTATCTCTACTCTTATAAAAATGGCAATCGGTGATGATGGCGTGCCTGCCTCCGTGCAATCTGTGCCGTCCAATCTGAAATGTAAGGCTGGCAGTGAGGCGCATAATCCAGAGCCATTCAACTGCACTTTTTGCAGAAACACCCCACAGATCGGACACAATTCAGGGGAAGACATCCGACACATAACAGTCTCGATGTTTCTCCATCTCTCGCAAAACAGAGGAGTCTTCGGGAATCCCTCTCAAATTCATCGCCGACGGCCCCTCCCATCTCTTCCGCGGCGACCGCCAGAGTTAATTTGCATGAGGGATCCTCCCACTTGAAAATCTTAAGTTGTAGGAGTAGTTAGCGCCTAGCTAAATCGGATTTTGACTACTAAGCTTCCCCCGTATCTCTCCTTCTATATCTGGCAGTGCAGGCCATCGGAGAGGGAGCCATGGCGAGGGTTGCTGTCATGTCCAAGTTTCTCTGCTCTCCTATCCTACCACCCCCGGAATGGATTTGATCTGGAAAAACTATGATCGAAAGATGGGATGAGCCCTACTCCCGGCACAATCCACGCACGGGGCATGATTGAGCGTGACTTTTTCTTCTTCTCCATTGGTGATATTCCACATCAACCCATTTATAAAGATGGCCATATACGCCTACGCTCCCGGCCACCCAGCAGGAGGTCCAGGCTTCCGTTGCCAAGTAGGTCGGGCTGTGGGCGCTCCACGGCACTGTCCGCTAGCGCCGTGTGCTGAATGCTGCTGGTGCCTGCGTGTATGCGAACACGAGCCCGAGCAGCATCAGCCTGCTACCGGTCGCTTCCTCCGTGTGCTCACGGACAGCGGTGGCGTCCAATGCAGAAGAGAAGCATGCTGTGTTAATTTAGACGAGCCTGCAAGATCTGAATCGTACATATTAACTTGACGAGGACGTGTCGCCTCAGTTCTCAGG
Organism: Secale cereale; assembly: GCA_902687465.1. NCBI lineage: Eukaryota > Viridiplantae > Streptophyta > Magnoliopsida > Poales > Poaceae > Secale > Secale cereale. Next base: position 640,066,988 of record LR738711.1, on the reverse strand, counting down.
TTCCACTGTTCCAGGGATATCCGCTGCCGCCGGTGGCAGCGCAATCACATTGACACATCGTCTTCCCGTTAGCTGAGTGTCCGTACTGCTTCCTCGGCATGACGCGCCGCTGCTGGCATGCTCAGGCTTCCACGCTTTGCTGGGATACTCATCTACAGGCTACATCTACATGTTGGACATCAACATTTGGTACATATACTTGTAAAACTCATTGCTACGCGGGCTAGAGTCAGGGAAACACAATAAGTTGCATGTATACAAAGTTCTTGATAATAGAACTACAAATTTGGACAATACCTTCAGAGGAAGCTTGTATTTGTATGCTTAACATGGTGGGCTCCAAATTTTGTGAACAAGCATTTCCAATAGTTCAGTGGAACAGGGATGCTACTTTACTACCAGTATTTAGGTGTGTGGTCTGTGTTTCAAATATTCAATGCACTACTGGAAGTTCTATCTATTGCTTGTCCATGATGTAATATCTTATATAATTTCATAGCAAGCACCCAAGAACTGCAGCTCTATCGTCGTTCATGATTGTTGGCATATGCCCTACAAAGAGAATAATTAGTATTTGCCTCATGCATTATGTGCCATATTGTAGTTGTGCCGTATGCTCTGTATTATTTTTGCCGATACATATGTAGCTAGCATATTATTATTGGAAAAAGTTGTGGCTAAAATTGCCTTATAAATACTGCATTTCTTCCTTTGTGATAAAGTGTTACTTCGATGTTAGTTTATCTTATGTTGCTCTATGTTCATTTCTTCTGTTGACTTCAGATTGCGCATATATTCAGATGCATACATATGTAGCTAGCATATTATTATTGGAAAAAGTTGTGGCTAAAATTGCCTTATTAATACTGCATTTCTCCCTTTCTGATAAAGTGTTACTTCTTTGTTAGTTTATCTTATGTTGCTCTATGTTCATTTCTTCTGTTGACTTCAGATTGCGCATATATTCAGATGCAAGTTCGATTGCCCTCAAGTTCAGAACCATATTATCATGCAACACCCGATAGTTGAAATCTCCGCACGCCACAAATTTTTCAGATCATCATGCCGTGTAGTATTTTCAGGGGATACAGAATCAGAGACGCAGCTCTCCAGTACCTTCACTTCTTGATTATATCAAGAAAACTTAGACCAAGTATCTCTTATCTAGGTAGTCAGAGGAATGTTATTACCGTATAAAAGATAAAGAGCACCAACTTCCCTTATTTAAGATATGGGTATTTTGTACTAGCTCACTATATGATGTGATCTGTTCTAAACGTGGTATGTGCAATGATTTTTTTAAGTTCTCTTACTGATCATTGAATCGTTATACGTTTGCTAATTTCATGATGATAATTTCATGATACATAGCATACATGTTAAATTGCCATGTGTGCGCACTTTGAAACCAAACATACATACTCCCTTGATTACACTCCCTCCGTTCCTAAATATAAATCTTTGTAGAGATTTTACTATGGACTACATACAGAGCAAAATGAGTGAATCTACACACTAAAATGTATATGCATCGATATACATCCGTATGTGGTCCATAATGAAGTCTTTACAAAGTCTTACATTTAGGAACGAAGGGAGTATAATTTATTGTTCCGTAGCAACGCGCGGACAGCTAACTAGTTTCACATCTAGATGTGAGGTATTATCTCACATCTCACTCCCTCCCTCTTGATTTTTATTTTTGAAAGTCTTCCATGAATTCAAGGGTGAGAGAGTTTGATGTGATATAATATCTCACATTTAGATGTAACATATAGATAGACTCAAATAAAAAAGAGAACGGATGGTCGACCCAAAGGAAAAAAAAAAAGACAAAACGCACATCCCATTTATATCGGCGCGTTGGAGTTGCTGTTGCGTACTCTAACCCTCGGATCTACCGGAGTTCCACGGCATAGAACCACAAAAGATTCCTCGTGGAGGAGACGAGATGGCTCACAAGCCAACAAGATGAAAAGCAGGGCACCATCTGTGGCACAGTAGTCCTCGTCAGCCCCCACCGGCCACCGCGAATTCCCTCGCTTCGTTTTTGTTTGCTTCCGTAGCTTTGGACGAGAGACAAGAAACGGCATGGCTGGCTTCCACGCCCCCGTCCCCGCCAGCTCAGACAGACCGCACTGCCTCTGCCTCGTGGGCCTCCAGCGGCTGTGTCCGCACGATGCGCTCGCTTCTGCCGCCATGTGGCCGTAAAGGTGGTGCATCTCGCGTTCGAATTGGCGGGAGCGGTGTTCGGGTTCGGGGGCGATCCCGTAATAACCGCATACACGGAGGGCTTTGACGCCGAAAGGGATCAGCTCAAAGAGAACGGATCGCTGTTCACTCGCTCCCCTGCGAGGCCGCCTGCAGTACGTTTCTAACTCTGCCCACACATTTGGCAGAGGCGGCCGAGAGAGAGCCTGTGGCCGCGGCTTGCTCCTGTGGGCTGTGGCGATCGAGTGAATGCTCCACTCCTTCCGGTAACTCCTTTTGTCTCTCTCGCGCTCGATTTCCATCTATCCTTGTTCAGTTTGTTCCGATCTGCTAAGTGACAGCTCCGCTTGACTGCAGTCGAGGCGCGGTTACTGACCATGCTTGCCCTTTCGTTATTGTTTTCTCTCAGATCTTAGCAGTTCGAGCTCAAGAAGAGGCGGAAGATATAGAGTGAAGGAGGCAGAGATAATTTTGTTGGGTACGTTTCTTGATCTGTTCACTCTCTCTTGTACAGTCTAGATGCGGGTCGGCTGCTCTTGTTACCGGACTAGTGGGGAAGTTTCTGTACGAGTTAAATCGGAAAAATAGCTGTACGCCTGTATATGACTTTCGGTACTGTAGGATGAGCTTCGTTATGATGTAAGGTAAACAAACCTGGGAATAGTTTGACATCCAAACTGAACCTAGCACAGACTGTATTTTTTTGACGAGGGCAGCAGGAAACTGAGAAAACATCCACAAAAATAAGCAGCAGGTGCTCAGATCAGTAAACATCTAGCCTTATTCGCAAAAAAAAGAGGTAAACATCTAGCCTCATGCGCAATATTCCCACCTAGAGAGAGAGAGAGAGGGAGAGAGAGAGAGAGAGAGGGAGAGAGAGAGAGAGAGAGAGAGAGAGAGAGAGACTCCGACGCCATGGTGGTGGTCGGTGTCCTTCGCCTCCTGCAGCGGCACACGCTGTCTCATGTGGGGATCCTCTACGTCCGCCCTACGGCTCATGGTTCACAAGTAGTCGGGGTTGGAGCTCTTTAAAATCTTCATTAGTTACACATATTAAATGGTTCCTCTTGTGACAATTGTTCTCCCGGATGAGTTGTGAATTAATTGCTTTTTTCGTTCTTGCACAGTTCACCTTTGAGTCATCTGTCCTTCAGGAGTGAAGGTTTGTGGATATAGTGACCTTCAACAGTCCAGCATGACGAAGAAACACAAAAATAGAAAGTCCAAACATCTATTGGAGAACAAAAGGGGTATTTTCTTGACTAACATCAATTATCATGCACGTTTTTGTGTTCTAGACTGTAGAGGAACCACCAATCACATTTCCTCCATTCATCAAATTATTCTCCATAAATAGAATATTCCTGTTGTGTGTTGATCTATTACTGATTTAGTTTATATTTTGGCTGATCATCCAAGCACTTTTGAGTTTTGGAGAACATTACTCCTGCTTCTACCATGCATTGTTTGAATATAAAGTTTAGTTGTTTTGTTATTTCCTCAGGTGTTGATGAGAATGTGGAGCACATTTTACGAATGATAGGAGAGGAGAGTGAGCTAGCTGAAAGCGAACCAGATGATTCTGGAAATACTTTGAAGAAATCAAAACTATCGTCCCTTGTGAAGGGCTTCCATGAAGACTATCAATACCTTCACAAGCACTGCAAAGATCTAATAAGTAAACTAGAAAATGTTGGGCACAGTTCCACTGATTCAGATTCATCCGATTCAGACTCGGAAGGAGACAGATCAGACACTGATGTTCCTAATCAGAAAGTAGATGCATTAAATGAAGAAAATGGCTGGATGCAGAAGCTTGCAGGAGAACATCAAGGTGAAGAGCAAAGTATGGAAGCAGAAATTCAGAAGCTGAAACAAAATGCAGAAGAAAAAACGAAAGAAATATCTGATCTGAAGAAGCTATTAGAAAAGGCGATAACGGAGAAAGAATCCACTAGTTCAGATGTTGCAAATTTGTCATCAGAGAATGAACATCTAAAATTGTTGGTTGAAGGTGCAGAGAAGGAGGCAGCAGAATCCCTGAAGACGTCAACAGACATGGAGAATGAGATGAGGACGTTATCTGGCGAGAAGCAAACTACTGAAAAAGAGAGGGATGACCTGAAGATTTTAATTATAGACCTGGAGAACAAGACGGAAGATATGAGCAAACAGTTGCAAGATACAGAGGAGAAATGCAATTCCTTGTCATCCCAACTTGAGAAGGCCCAGTTAGCTGAGAAAGAAGTGCAGACCTTGTTATCAGAAATCCAAAAATCCAAGAATGAGAACTTGATGCTGTCAGTGGAATGTGATAACCTGAAAGCAAATGAGAAGAATGTGGATATCAAGTTTTCCGAACTGAGGGAAACTTTTGCTGAAACAAAAGCTAAAAATGACTCCTTGATTGCAGAAAACAGTTTACTGGAAAGCAAGCTTCAACTTTTAGGGGTGGAGATAGATGGTATGACAGTGGAGAAAGAGGAGCTAATGAAGAATCTGAACAAGGAACGTGGAGCTGCAGAAGAAGAAAAATTAAGAGTAGTATCAGAACATTCCAAGTGTTTGAATGAGTTGGAGCAGGCACAATGTAGCATCAAGGAACTAGAAAAGGAAATAGAATCAACAAAACTTGCACTGAGTGATAATATTGCAGAGCTACTGAAAGAAAAGAATTCCGCGGCATCAGAGCTAAAGCAGTTAGAAGCTTCTTTGGAGAATCTTGAACACGAATTCGAACAACAACTTAAGCAAATTTCAGTTATGCAGAAGGATAATGAAGACCTGGCGTTGGTGAATTCAAAACTGCATAATGAGCTTGCAGCAGTGCTCGGAGAAAAGAATGAAGCTGTTGCTTCTAGTATTGATCTTGAAAATAAGTTTCAACAGCAAAACCAACAAATTTCAAGTCTTCAGGAGGAAATTGAAGGCCTCAAAGCGGCAAAGGCTGTAATGTATAACGAGGTTATAGTACAGGAGGAGGAGAGACATGCAGCATTTGCTCAGTTAGAGCAGTTGGAGGCTTACGTCAAGGACCTCCAGAGCGGGATAGAACTAAAACAGAATGAAATTTCACTTTTCCAGCAAGCTAATGAGGAACTGCAGGAGAAAAATTCTAGCTTGGATAGGCAGCTGGAAGAAGTTAAGACTGATCTACAGGCGGAGATCATTTTCTTACAAGGAGAAAAGCAACAAGCTGTTGATGATTTGCAGCAGTCAAACACTTCAGTCAAGACCCTTGAACGTGAGTTAGAGCAGCAAAGAGAACAAAACTATATTCTACAGCTTGCCAATGAAGATCTGCAGAAGAATAATTGTAACCTGAAGAAACAATTTGAAGATACCATGATTAGCCACAACGCTGAAATTACAGTACTCCAAGAAGAGAAGTTAAAAACCCTTTCGGAGTTGCAGCAGTCGGAGGCTACCATCAAGAATCTAAGAATTGAGTTAGAACAAGGACGAGAGCAAATTTTGATCTTGGATCTAGCTAATGAAGAAATGAAGAACAGAAATGCTAGCTTGAACAAGCAATTGGAGGAATCGAGGAGCAGCTTGTCTGAGGAGATTGTAGCACTAAGTGAGCAGAAGGAAACATCCTTGTCAGAGTTACACCAGTCTCATGCTTCCATTGGGAACTTGGAGATAGAGTTAGAAAAGCGAAATGCGAGTGTTTCAGTTTTACAGCAAGCCAATGATGATTTACAGAAGAACATCTCTTCCTTGACCGAAGAATTCAATGAAGTCAAGGCTGAGTTACAGAAGGAGATTAAAGTGACACAAGAAGAGAAGGATGCAGTTTTAACCCAACTAAAGCAGGCAGAGTTTTCTATCAAGAACCTTGAATCTGAGATAGCTCGGTTAAAGGATGATCTTTCTATTCAGCTAGAAAACAATTCCAGATTGAACAAACAATTTGAGGAATCAAGGACCAATCTGCAGGGGGGTATTCTAGGACTTCGTGAAGAGAAAGAAACAGTTCTGTCAGAGTTACATCAGTCTCATGTTTCCATTGGGAACTTGGAGATAGAGTTAGAAAAGCGAAATGCGAGTGTTTCAGTTTTACAGCAAGCCAATGATGATTTACAGAAGAACATCTCTTCCCTGACCGAAGAATTCAATGAAGTCAAGGCCGAGTTGCAGAAGGAGATTAAAGTGACACAAGAAGAGAAGGATGTGGTTTTAACCCAACTAAAGCAGGCAGAGTTTTCTATCAAGAACCTTGAATCTGAGATAGCTCGTTTAAAGGAGGATCTTTCAATTCAGCTAGAAAACAATACCAGCTTGAACAAACAATTTGAGGAATCAAGGACCAATCTGCAGGGGGATATTCTAGCACTTCGTGAAGAGAAAGAAACAGTTCTGTCAGAGTTACTTCAGTCTCATGCTTCCATTGGGAACTTGGAGATAGAGTTAGAAAAGCGAAATGCGAGTGTTTCAGTTTTACAGCAAGCCAATGATGATTTAAAGAAGAACATCTCTTCCCTGACTGAAGAATTCAATGAAGTCAAGGCTGAGTTGCAGAAGGAGATTAAAGTGACACAAGAAGAGAAGGATACGGTTTTAACCCAACTAAAGCAGGCAGAGTTTTCTATCAAGAACCTTGAATCTGAGATAGCTCGGTTAAAGGAGGATCTTTCAATTCAGATAGAAAACAATTCCAGCTTGAACAAACAATTTGAGGAATCAAGGACCAATCTGCAGGGGGATATTCTAGCACTTCGTGAAGAGAAAGAAACAGTTCTGTCAGAGTTACACCAGTCTCAAGCGTCTGTGAGGAACTTTGAGAGAGAGCTAGAAAAGCAAAGTCAGAGCATTTCAGCTCTGCAGCAAGCAAATGATGAATCAAAACAGAACAAATGTGCTTTGACCCAGAAATTAGGAGAAGTCAAGGCTGAGTCACAGAGGAAGATTGAGGTGGCACAAGAAGAGAAGGATACATTATTAACCCAACTAAAATAGTCAGAGTCTTCTATCAAGAATCTTGAAAGTGAGATAGCACAGCTGAAGGAGGAACTTTCAGTTCAGCTGGAAAACAATTCCAGCTTAGAACAACAGTTTGAAGAGGCAATACTAAAAGTTTCTAACTTAGATGAGAAACTCGAGAGAGTTCAGGCTGAGGCGGCATGTCAAGTTAATGAAATGAATAGTAATGTGAAAGATTTGGAGAAGATAATTGATATATTGTCATCTCAGAAGGCCAAGGTGGAGGGGGATCTGAAAGTTATGGTTAAAATATGCTTGGAAAATTTGTCGTCCATGAACGAGTTCGAAGATAGAGTTACACAGAAAGTTTCAGATCATGCCACAAAACTTGATGATCTCCAGCAGGGCTTCAACGATATTGGTAGCAACTTTCAGAGACTCCATCATGCATATGATGATGTGTCCACAAAGGCATCTCAGCTTGAGGTACTCGAGAAAAATCATATTGAGCAGATAGATCAACTAGAGGAGAAAAATGCAGAAATTTTGGACCAGCATCGCCATTTGGAAGAGGAAAAACTTTGTGCAAATAAGGATAACGCAGAGCTGCAAAGGCTTGTCCAAGAACTTGATTTTCAGCTCCAGCTAGCAAAACAGAAGCTTGAAGTTGCCGAAGCGCAAAGCAAACGCAAAGAAGACAGCTATGTGATGGAAGTTGAAACATCAAAAACAGAGATCGTGCATCTTGAAGAACAAATACAACTGTTCTCTGGAAGGATTAGCTTGCTGGAAGAAACTTTTGTGCAAATTAAAGAAAGCGCCAAGTCAGTGGTCTCTAAGTTGGAAAATCAATTGGATGAGCTCGAATCACGCTCCATCAAAGCATTGCGTGCTTCATTAACCGCTTATCTGCATGTGGTGGAGAGTTCAGTGTCCTAAAGAACATGTTACACAATTATCTTGCTGAGCAGAAAGAACTGCTCAAGGAAAACGAAGAACTGGCTATTGGGTTGAGAAAGAAAGAAAAGGAAATGTCAGAAATGATTAGGAGTGCTGCTGAGGCAGCTGAGAAGATGGTTCAACTTGAGAAGATAATTGAAGAAAAGGACGAGGAACTAGCAGCTAGAGTGCAGGAGAAAAGAGAAGCTATCAAGCAGCTGAGTGACACAATTGATTACCACAAGAACAACAGCGATGATCTGATCCGCTACATTCGCAGTCACAACCGTCCTCGCCTTCCATTTTGTCTGTAAATTTGATTACCAAAAGTTCATTGTCAGTCAATATATAAATTGCATTTTAGCTGCGAACATCATTACACAATTATTTCCAATTTCTTTAATGTATCATAAATAGTGCTCAAATAAAAACGATATGGGAGTAGTCAAATAGGTCGTGGCCTGTGTATTCTATTGTCATTGGGAGAGCTAGAAACACATTTTTTCCTTAGATTTTTTTTTTACCATCCTATTCCAATATGGAGGCTCATGAGGCAACAAGTCTGAGTTTGGTGGTCTGAATCATATTCTAATCAGGTAATGTGGCTTTTGTGATGCTCTTGTTCTCCTTTTCCATTGAAGACATATTTCAACATTGCATTTTCTTCCCTCTTTTGTTTTGCATGTATCCTTGATAATATATGGTCTGATTGTCATGGCAGTGTACGTTCGTCCTGTAGGTTATTTCTAATTGACTGATATACTACCAGATATGAAAACATGGAGTTAACTATTGGGCTGTATTCATGAAAACGTTTATTATTAGTTTTCTGTCAAGAATCTGTAGTACGCTGGACAGTGAAAATCCTAGTGCTAAATATGCCATCACTTCATTACAGTACTACTACCTCTGTCCTAAAATATAAGAACGTTTTTTTATACTATGCTAGTATTAAAAACGTTCTTATATTTTGGGACGGAGGGAGTAACATTTACCAAGTCTCTGAAGAAAGCTCAGAGAAGTTTTTTCGTTTGACCTGGGTGGCTGGGTGGAAAAACTTTCAGCGATTTTAACTACTCAAGTAGAAGTGCGGCCGCTGGAACTGGATGACGGCGTCTTGGCGAGGTATTGATCGGTTCCCGCAGCGCATTGCGCTCCGCAGACTGCAGTCTGCAGCACGGGGGCAATTGGATACCAAGTGCGCGAGGGGTTGGATCACGATCCCCTCCGCCCGCCCAAGCCGCTGGTCAGCGCCACCACCTCCCGCCACGCCAGCCGCCGGTGCTCGCTCGATGGCTTGCGTCTCGGCGAGGAGCCCCGTCGATGCCGACGAGGACGGGCCGGAGGGCGGCCTCTCCTCGCTAAAATCCCTCACCAAGATCTGTTTATTGACAGTTCCCGGCCAAGATCATGCCAGCGGTGACAGAGACGCCACCAGATAGGATAAAATGGTGCTTCTCCGGTTCGATCTTCCAGTAATACTAGCAAAACAGCCCGTGCAAATGTAATGTGAGAAAAAAAAATCAGAATCTCCAATGGCCATGACCATATTTGGCTGCATCACCGACATACATTGTCGATCTCATTTTTGTGAAACCGTGAACAATTTTTATAAATCAAGTACAATTTTTAAACTCGTGAACATATTTAAAATTATGAACATTATTTAAATTCGTGATCATTTTTAATATACTTTCGAATATTTTCCAAAATCATGATGCTTTTTCGGAATTTATGAACATTTTATACTATTTACAAAGTTTGTTTTTAACCGTGGACATTTTTTAAAACATTTTGCTTGAATAAGCGAACATTTCTAAAATCAGTGAACATCTTTTTAGAAATTGGCGGAACAATTTTTTAATTCATTTAATGAACATTTGTTGAAATGCATTGTCATTTTTTTAATCCGTGAACATTTATTGAATCAATAAACTATTTTGTAAGTCACGAACAGTTTTTGAATTTTTTGATTTTTTTTCAATTCATGAACATTTTTTAATTAGCGAAATTTTGTTCAATTTCATTAACATTTTTAATATATGAAAGTCATGAGTTTTTTGGATTTACAGAACATTTATTTTTTTTGCAAAATTGTGAATATTTTTTAAAGTCCTGAACATTTTTTAAAAACCACGAAAGTTTTCTGAATTCACAAACATTTATGAATTATTAAACATTTATTTCAAAGTTCTCATTTTATTCTGGAACTTTTTTGAAGTCTCAAATTATTTAAAGTAGAAAAAACAAAGATGAAAAAAATAAATAGAAAACAGGCCTCCCGTACATGGGCCGGCCCAAATAGGTGCGTTGTGTCTTCTCCCAACGCGCATTATAGAATGTTCCCACTTCACGGGCCGGCCCAGGCGGAGAGTCCCCTATGTGAAACGCATTTTTATCACTTATATGTGACATCGGTGGGTAACATTTTGCAACTTTGGGAGCAATTTCGGTGACGTACCATAAAAAACAATAGCCCATTTATTATTAGGTATAGATATAGATACACATTGGTTGTTGTTTCTGATGCATCATGCATGAATGAATCGTGGCGTTTGACAGGTTGATGCTCCACCTTTTCCGATGTTACCTCCTACCTTTAGTACAACTACAATGTAGATCACCAAATCGCCCCCGAACCTATGGAACGAACGGTCAAACATATTTTTTTGCCTTTCGAAGCGGATCATCAAATGTTCATGGGCAAGAGCACATGTCTGAAATCACACAAACCGTCGCCAAATTAAGAAAATTTTGTGAGAGTCGGAACACGTTATGGACACACCAACTCAACCTGGGATCCCACCACAAACCCACCTTCTCTATCCCTCCCTTCTCTCATTTCTCTCTGTGTGTGTGTTGGACGAGGGGTGGATATGATTGGATGTCTGATGCCCCATCGCTGTCCACAGATATTTGACAACGTCTGTTTTGGTGACTCCCGTTAGAGTTGCCCTTAGGTGCACTAGTAAAATAAAAATACAGACGCAAGCGCTCTTATATACACGCATACACTTACCCTTATGATGCAGACACACACATCCTACCCCTATGAGCATCTTCGAGTGACTGGCATATCATCTTGAGATTTTTACGGTGTCACCGTAGGCGCCTCGTAGTCGTCGGGAGCGTCTCCTCATGCTGAACGTGTATCGCCGGAAATTCTAAAAGAAATTTAGGATAAATGCGAGCACGAGGATTTGAACCCTGGTGGGCTGGAGATACCACTGTCCTCCTAACCATCAAACCACATATTGATTTGCAATGCACGTAAATATTAGACAAGATATTAATTATATTGTACATTAATATCATGCAAGATATAAATTGCATGTTAATATTAGGTACAAATACAATACAATTGCTTCGTTAATGCTAAAGTTGAGATTAGATATGATATTATTTAGTGGCGGGTGCTAATGTGTTCAGTGTTAAACATGTTTAATGCTAAACACCGGAGCGACGTAGACCGTTCTATGACTGCGGTTGAACGGGTGAGATTTATTGGATCTTCACAACCCATTTTTTTAGTTTGGTATAGATAGATGAAATTAGACCATTTATCACTCCACTAGGTGTTTGATCCCATGATTGTATCAATGGAGGGTGGATAGCCCCTCCCCATGTTTCATTATTGGCGTACAGAGCGAATTCTTTCCTGACCCTCTCCTCTCTCCCCCTCACATGGCTAGCACCGCCGCCTCTATAGCCTCAAGTATGCTCTTTGCCTTGTTCAGGCCGTCCTCCCACTTCGGTAGCTGCCTCGTCCACCTCATTAGAGGCACTCCTATGGTCGTCTCATCCACCGCACCGAGTCATCCCCTCGGCGCCGTCTTCAGCCTCTTCAAGTCTTGTTGCATGCGACCTACAACCACCACAATCGCAACACTCTCATTGATTCAGATGAAGCCGAGGCCTACACGACACCACAAAATAGGTTGTACACTTATCGTATCACTTCTTACTAGACCTTCTTGATCACTTAGAGTCTTACTTCAGATTAGAGATAGGGGCCAAAGTTAAAGTTGTGCACTTTGTCCAACTCACCACAAATGTTAAACAAAAGAAGTGCCGCCACACCAGAGCATTTCCATCAACTTTGTCTCCAGCCGCCTCAAATCTTCTTTCGAACTACAAACAACCGCCGTAGCTGCAACACCCTCAACGACTCAGCAGATGAAGCCGAGGTCTACAAGGCGTCATGGAGGAGGTACACTCATTGTATCGCGTTTTTACTCTTCCTTTGTGGCTGTCCCTTAGATTTTCACTTTAGATTAGACATAGTTGTCAAAGTTAACTTTGTGTGGTTTGTCTCGCTTCAGTTGTGTTGTCATTCACCTAATCGGAGCTGCTCCATTGACGGGAGCGTCACCGCACCAGAGCTCTTCCCTCGAGGTTGTCTTTCACCACCTCAGATATGCTTCCTCGCCACCGACAATCATGGTGATTGCGACACCCACAATGACTCAGGACATGAAGTTGAGGCCTACATGGGGTCGTGCTTCCGTTAACCTAGGAACAAGGTTGTCAGAATCGCGATTTTGAATCGGATCGGAGCCCTGATGATAGGATCGCAAATCGTGGAATCTTCACTATCAGGATCGTAGAAACGCAGATTCTATGAAGTAAAGTCGTAGAATTAGAGGGGTTAGTTTGGATCGTAAAGTCGTAGAATCGTACAACAAAATCGCGATTCTGACAACCTTGCCTAGGAAGTTGTTTTTCCAGAAGTGCAAAGTTTGTAGGCAAGCAACAATTTTCCTCAAGTGAATGACCTTAAGGTTTATCAAACAAGGAGGAGCTTGAGCATCGGTCAATGATCAGTACATGCACACAAGTACAATACTTGTCTTGGTCCCCAACAAAACCAGCAAGATTGCCAGTCTCACTAGCCTTGGTAGTGCAAAGATTAATGCAACTTGTGGTATAAATTGATTATTGTATGAAAGAAAGAAATTTCAGATTTTAAGCGAGAATGAAAGTGCATCGGTTGAGGTTGGAAGCAATTAAAATGAGTGGACAGGGATCCATAATTCTACTAGTGGCATCTCCCCATATACAGTTGACTATCGATTAAACTTTAGACTTTATAACTATGATTATACATTGCATAATTGCATATAGGCATCACGGCCGTCCATACATAGACCATTTTCCAACCGCATTTATAGCTAATACTCAAGCTCGAGACCACTATCCAGCATGCTTCTCTAAGTATTTAGTAAAACAGAGTATTGCATTAAACATGATGACATGATGTATATAATATATTGTCTTCACCTTGTGTTCATCATGGGGACAACTACATAACTATCCTTTTGTCTTTAGTGGCAACAACACAATAAAAGACATTTTCACTTTATGTCACTGAGATTACCTGCAAGATTGAGCCCAGAAATATACGGAACTCCCTCTTGGATATCGCCCATCTAAACATGGATAGTACCAGACTAATAAATCTGAGAACATATATGTCGATAAATTATTCGACAAATAACTTATTTGAAGCCATGAATAAAACATGTATAGATCTAATAATAAAGTGTCAATTCATCACACTGTAATAAACACACCATCAAAAATACATCAGATGAATCACAATCATGTAGGGCAACTCATGTGATCATTGTACCGAAGAGCAAGGAGCTACTGTTATGGATCCAAAGTCCAAAGAGGACTACTCACACATGGGCATGGTGGAAAAAAGGTTAATGTAGATGGCCTACATGGTGAATTCCCCTCCAACGTAGTACCAATAAAGGTCTCCAGATTGGATCATGGCAGAATAGAGGTGCATCAGTGACAAACAAATCCTTGATAAAATGACGAATGGTTTTAGGAGATAATAAAGCTAGGGGCGCTTGAAGGCGATGGAGAGGGTGCCTAGGGGCCCACGAGACCTAGGCTCGTGCTCTGGCCATGATCTAGAGCATATCGGGTCGATAGGTTCTGCCTTCCATCCATATGGTGCTCCTCAAACCTTGTGGTGTTGAAACTTGCCGATGTATTTTTTTTCCTGATTTCTCCCCTGAAAGTTGATTTTTATGAGAAGTACACACATTACAAAACCAAGGATTTATTGTGACGAGCCACTTGTGTCACATAAAATCGATTTGGCAAAAATAGGCTAGTGACGGTCATGTTGTCCCATGGTCCGTCATTGAAGCACTGCCACAGAAAAAAATGTCGACGGTACCACTTTTTCTGTCGCCTAAGATCGTATCTTGGGTGACGGTTCCTGATTTGTCGTTGGAGTCCCTTTTCCATGACGAGCGGGACTGCCATCGTTTGCACAAAATTGTGTTTGGAGGGCTGCCCCAAGGCCGACTTGGAGGAGGGACTCCACCACTAAGGGGTGCCTCCCTAGATGGATTTTTGGCCCAAGTAGATGCCCCACTTGGCCAAATCAAGGAAGAAATCCACTAGCGCCTCGTTGAATATCCCAGAAGGTCCCGAGACATTCTGGAACCTTCCCACACTTTTTAGTGGCTTCCATGATACTCTGCGACTTTCTGATTTTCTCAAAAACTCATTTGGTTTCTCTCCAAAATATTTTTGATCTTCCGGGAACCTTTCCAGTGTGTTTCTTTTGTGCTCTTAACACTTCTAGTACTTAGCAAACGGATGACCCTTAAGAGTGTGAGTAGGTTCGGTAATGTGTAGATGATACGTATCCAACGTATCTATAATTTTTTATTGGTCCATTCTATTATATTATCTACTTTGGATGTTTTATATGCATCAATATACTATTTTATATCATTTTTTGGACTAACCTATTAACATAGCGCCTAGTGCCAATTTCTGTTTTTTTCCTTGTTTTTGACTTTTACAGAAAAGGAATATCAAACGGAGTCCAAACAGAATAAAAGTTTACGGTGATTTTTCTTGGACCAGAAGAAACCTAGGAAGCTTTGGGAGGAGGCCAAAAGACCCACGAGGAGGCGACAAGCCCTAGGGGCGCGTCCCTAGGCTTGTGGGCCCCTTGGGGTCTCCTGACCCTAATTCCAGCTCCATAAATACCCAAATATCCCCCCTATACCAGAGAGGGCGCAAAAAAATACTTTCCCACTGCCGCAAGCTTCTGTTCTCGTGAGATCTTGGGGGATTTTCTGGTACTCCGTCGGAGGGGGATTCGATCATGGAGGGCATCTACACCAGCTTTGCTGCCCTTCCGATGATGTGTGAGTAGTTTACCACAAACCTACGGGTCCATAGCTCGTAGCTAGATGGATTCTTATCTCTCTTTGATCTTTAATATAATGTTCTCCTCGATGTTCTTGGAGATCTATTCGATGTAGTCTTCTTTTGCGGTGTGTTTGTCGAGATTCGATGAATTGTGGATTTATGATCAGATTATCTATGAATATTATTTGAGTCTTCTCTGTACTCTTTTATGCATGATTAAGATAGCTTTGTATTTCTCTCCGATGTATTGATTTGGTTTGGCCAACTAGATTGGTTTTTCTTGCAATGGGAGAGATGCTTTGTGATCGGTTCAATCTTGCATCCTCACCCAATGACAGAAAGGGTAGCGAGGCATGTGGTACATTGTTGTCATTAAGGATAACAAGATGGGTTTTATGTCATATTTCTTGATTTTATCCCTCTACATCATGTCACCTTGCTTAAAGCGTTGCTCTGTTCTTGTAAACTTAATACACTAGATGCAGGCACGAGTCAGTCGATGTGTGGATTAATAGTTGAAGGAAATATGCCCTAGAGGCAATAGTATATTTGTTATTTATATTTCCTTTATATGATGATAAATGTCTTTTATTCATGCTAGAATTGTATTAACCGGAAACTTGATACATGTGTGGATACATAGACAAAACATAGTGTCCCTAGTAAGCCTCTATTAGACTAGCTCGTTAATCAAAGATGATTGAGTTTCCTAACAATAGACATGTGTTGTCATTTAATTAACGGGATCACATCATTAGGAGAATGATGTGATGGACATGACCCATCCGTTAACTTAGCATAATGTTCGTTTAGTTTTATTGCTATTGCTTTCTTCATGACTTATACATATTCCTCTCACTATGATATTATGCAACTCTTTAATGTCGGAGGAACACTTTGTGTGCTATCAAATGTCACAACGTAACTGGGTGATTATAAAGATGCTCTACATGTGTCTCCGAAGGTGTTTGTTGAGTTGGCATAGATCGATATTAGGATTTGTCACTCCATGTATCGGAGAGGTATCTCTGGGCCATCTCAGTAATGCACATCACTATAAGCCTTGCAAGCAATATAATGTCGGGGATATACCCCGCGGTATGACCCGGCCAGACTTGGCGGTTTACTTGACGGTTTGCACTTGGTGATTCACTGGCGTCCCACCCTGACCAGACAATTTTTATGATTCATTAGTAACCGGGCGCAGACGGACGGATGACAAGGCCCAAAGCCTAGAAGGCCGGTTCATGTTATGGTGGGCCGGTTTATGAAGAAAGCACAAGGAATATTCTCTTACAAAGGAAGCAAGACTAGGACTCCTTGTAATAGAGTAATCCTAATCCTACTAGGACTAGTCATGTAACCCGCCCCTTCAACATATATAAGGAGGGGCAGGGCTCCCCAAAGAGGGACAAGTTCAGAGAAGCAAAAAGAAACAATCTCTAGGGCTACACACAAAGAGCCGGTTTACCGGCGACTCCATGAGGGTCATAATGAGATCTAGCCTCAAACAACATGTAGGGCGATTACCTCCTGGTTTTTCCAGGGGCCCGAAACTGTATAAATCCGTGTCTTGTGTGTTGCGTCTCTCGATTCCGCTCAACCTCTCTCAAGCTACCACATAGATGCGCGGCCTCACGACTAAGTCCTCACACTAGGACATCTGCCGTGACAATTCAATGACAGTTGACACCCACCGTGGGGCTCGCGCACGGTGATGTTGAGTTCTTGGAGGGACTTTTTTTAGGGTTCGAGAAGTTTGCAATTGATCGGAAAAAAAGAGCCATGCAGAAAGATTCACATCGTCTTCTGGTTCATTAGTTAAGATTAAAAGGAGTTGGCGAAGGATGCGATCTGTCCGCCGCCACAGTTGGATGATCTGCCGTATCACAGTTATGTTCTATGCAGACATGATCCCCCCAAGACCAAAAGAAAGTCAATCTCCATTTTTGCATCAGCCTACAAGGGCGAACGCTATGGATTAAATCACTGGGTCATCGACCGTAAAAGCATAGTGTGTACACGCGAGTCCCGAGAAGTTTTATAGCGGCGGCAACAAGCAAAACCAAAAGTCGTTTTGTCATTGATATTTTCCCTGAGAAAGAAAAATTGCTTAATCAGATTGGACAGAGTACTAGTCCACGTGAAAATCACATCAGCAAGTCACGTCAATGTGAAGCGATCATTGCGAAGGGAAAGAAGACAACGACTCGGTTTAGTCAACTGGCCATAGCTCGGAAACAGGTCTGGCCATGGTTTAGTTTCGAGCCGCCGCCCGCCGGTTTTGCTTTGTCCAGAATTTCAAGTCACGGCGAGTCCGAGTCGTCTCCGCCCGAACCTCTATGTGACGCCCGAAGACCGATGTCCCAGAAGATTCCAGATGTTCCGGGTTCTCCCGTGTGTTTCATTTGTGCTTGCGTTATTTATTTTGCTTTGCATCATGTCATCATGCCATCATGTCTTTAATCTTTTGCATCTCAACTTAAATAAATCGTGTGGATCTTCGATCCATTTAAATCGAGGGAAGTGTGACTTCTCTTCATAACATATCCTCCTAATATTTATGAAGCTATTATAAATAATTATTCCATTTGTTGGAATTCACCATAACACACTAGCATATTTCTCCATGCCTTTTCTACTTCAAGTTTCTCCATCTAAACCTTGTCTATAATTCTTTTCCGTTGTATCGAGGCTCCTCCTAAAGTTTAGACTCCTTTCAAACTCCTTTAAGGCAAGCCAAATATTTTTGGTTTGCACTTCCCTATTTTTGTTGGAACCACTTTTGTTGGGTTGGTAATATTCCTTAAAGCCTTACAAAAATGTTCCATCATTTATTTCCTGTTCATGGCCTCTTTTCTTGATAATTTTGAACTCTCTCTATTTTTTTTCTGCTAAAGAAATAAAGAAGGAGAGAGAGATAGGCCTCTAGGCCATCCCAGCCGCAGGCCCATCAGTCTCCCTTGGCCCAAGGCCCAACCCCAGCTCCTAACCCTAGCCGACCCCATCTCTCCCCTCGCTCTCCCTCCGGAGCCGCCGCCAGGCCGATCCCCTCGCTCGTTCTCTCCCTCGCAGCCCGATCCCCATCGATCTCTCCCTCTCCCTCTCGCTCCCCTGCCTCTCCTCCCGAGCGCTGCAGTCCCCATCGCCCCCGCGCTCGACCCCCATGGCACCTCACTCCCTCTCCCTTCATGTGCGCGCCTCCTCGCCCTCGCCATGCCTCAGCGCCGAGCGCCGGGCGCCCGTCCTCGCCACCATTGTCGCGCCCCTCACCTCCCTCCGCCGCGTGCCGTGGCCTCCCTCCCCACGCCAAGGCCGTCCAACGCCGCCATCCCTCGCGCGCCCGAGCAGCGGGACGCGCGCCTCGCCTCCAGCGGCAGCCCGACCGGCCAGGAGCCGCCGCCGTCGCCGCCAAGGCCTCGTCTCCAGCGTGCCCCTGCCCTGTGCCTCGTCCTCCTCCGCGGCCCTCGTCCACGAGCACCCGAGGCCCTGCCTCCTCTTCGCATCACCTCCTTCCTGACGTCCAGTCGCAGGACCAGCAGCTCCTTCGGGCCTCCACGTCGCCCAACTTGCCGTGGCCATGACCGAGACCTTGCCTTGTTTTGTTGCTGTGGTTGATTCTCCTAGGACCTCGGAGGCGTCAAGTCCCTCACCATGTACATCTACGCACGGTTGCTTCAAGATCGTCTTCGGTGATTTCGCCAAGTACACCTCAAGCAAGTACCCACGGACCCCAAGTACCACGACGACCGAGTACAACTACCGACGCGAGACCGAGACCGGCAAGACCGCTACGACCGAACGACTACCCGATGCGTCAAGTTCCTCTCCGGTGCCCCGAGGACCGAGTACGACTACACATGGAGATACGTCAAGTTCCACTACCGTCGCAAGAACGAGAACCCCCAAGTACCACGACACCGACCCCGAACATCTACGGAGTTGTACCACTACCGTCGCCCCGAAGAAGTCCGATGCCGCGACAAGTACCTCTTCGGAAACGTGAACGACTACGAACGAAACGGCTACTTCCCTCTACAAACGTGTACCACGACTCGCAAGAACGACTACTTCCACTACGTCCCTCGACGACTCGAACCCCTCCGAGAACGAATGTTCCGAAGGTATAACCCCGAGACAATGATCCGTGGATGAATGCTTGTGGTTGTATGAGATGTTTTCCTTGTGTGCACCGTGCCCGTTTCGTCTTTTGTCATGCTCCTCGGTTGCCTCGTCGCCAACTCGTGGGAACCCGGTGACGGGATCACCCCACCTTTCATCTCGTTCGACTCGCTCACGCCTCCCTTCATCTTTTGCACCTGTCTCTCAACGAGTTACCGGAACCAATATGTTGCGTGGCATCATTTTCGGACCGTTGCCGTGGCACCTTTCTTTCCACCACGGTGACAAATACTCCTGATCATCTTCATGTTAACCTTTAACTAAAAAATTGCTTAAACTTGATCATGTCATCCGCATCATGATAACAACATTAATATGTTTAAAATGTTGTTTGCTTTAAGAATTGCTAAACATGCATATGGGGATTTTTTTTCCGGAATTGTTGTTGTTATTTCCGGCCTCATTTAAAATGTCTAAATAGGTAGTTTGTTTTTGCTTCACCTCTTGCCATGTTAACAAACATTTAACCTTGTCTTGTAAATAAACGAGAGTTAACTAATAAATAAAATGTGGTGTTTCGTCAATATGCAACTCGTTGCATATTGAGCTCCACTTAATTTGTAGTGTTGTTTGTGCACTCTACCATGCCATGCATATTTAAAACATGACATGCATCATGCTTGCTTGTGCATCATGACATGCTTATGATTGTGTGTTTACCGTGTTGTTTGCTTCTTTCCGGTATGCTTCTCTCGTTAGCTTTGGTTCCTTTCCGGAGTTGTGAGGATTTGTCTTCTTCATGGATCCGTTCTTCTTCCTTGTGGAATCCCAGGCAAGATGACCATACCCTTGGATACCTTTACTACCATTGCCATGCTTAGTTGTCTCGATGCTATCGTTACATGTCGCGCTACCCATCTTTTATGTCAGCCTCTCCTTGTTGCCATGAAACCTCGAACCTTTGACACCTTCCTAGCAAAACCATTGTTTGGCTATGTTACCCGCTTGCTCAGCCCCTCTTATAGCGTTGTTAGTTGCAGGTGAAGATGAAGATCGTTCCAGGAGAGAACTTCATGTTGGTATATCACAATATCTATTATTATTATTAACACACCTATATACTGGGCATGGGTGGAAGGCTTGGCCTTTTGCTCGGTGTTTTGTTCCACTCATGCCACCTTAGGCGCTGATAAACCGGCATTATGTTCCTTGATTTTGCGTTCCTTACACGATGGGTATATGGGGACCCCTTGACAGTTCGACTTTGAATAAAACTCCTCCAGCAAGGCCCAACTTTGGTTTTAATTTGCCTCATAATAACAACTTAATTAATTAATTAAAATTGCATAGGGGGTCGCGTCCCCGGGTATTCTTTCTACATAGCAGGGGGGCAGTGCTGATGGTGTTGGTCCCAAACGGGTGGACTGCGGGAACCACCATGGGGAAACTCGAGGATTGGCTCCTGTAGGATGTCCCATCCGGTCGTGGCCTGAGACGAGATACGCGCGGCTACTATCAGGGTGTCGGCACGCCGGGAGGTCTTGCTAGACTTGTTTTACCATTGTCGAAATGTCTTGTGCACCGGGATGCCGAGCCTGATCGGATTTCCCTAAGATAAGGGGTGATGATATTATATTTATCACTTCAGTTAATCATGAGAGCTTGTGATGGGCTAAGTTGGGACACCCCTGCAGGGTTATGATCTTTCGAAAGCCGTGCCCGCGGTTATGTGGCAGATTGGAATTTGTTAATGTTTGGTTGTAGTAAACTTGACAGAGGATCCGAAGTAAAACACACAACTATGTGAGTAACCGTGACTGTCTCTTTTCACTTGGAGAAGAGAACATGGTGGGGTTAGGTTTGACTCGTAGGTAGTTCAGGATCTTTAGCGATCACTACTAGTTGCGACCGTTTGCGTAGATGCTCATCTTATTCTTGTACTCGTAAGCTAGCCACCATATTATGCTTAGCCGCTGCTGCAACCTCACCACTTTACCTCCTCTTACCCATAAAGCTTTGCTAGTATTGATACCCATGGTTCTGGGATTGCTGAGTCCTCATGGCTCACAGATATTACAACGCCAGATGCAGGTTCAGCAGAGAATGATGCAGGAGTTGGTTAAAGTACTTCTGGGAGTTCCATGAAGAGCGTGGCCGTATGCTTGTGACGTTTTCGACGATCAGTAGTGGTTTCTACTAGGGGCGATTCGGACCTGTGGCTCTATGCTTTTGGTATCTTTATTTTGGATCTTCACCCGTAGTCGGGTTGTGATGTTTTGGATGATGATTGCTTATGTAATGTATTGTGTGACGTGGCGAGTGTAAGCCAACTATCCTTTTGCAAGTTCATCCCTATTTTTACATGAGTCGTGCTCAGATACCAAACTTGAGATCATTCCAGAATGGGCTTATACCTTTAAGTCGTGCCTCGACACGTAGGAGGTATAGTCCCATCCTGGGCATTACAAGTTGGTATTCAGAGCCTTCTCCGACCTAGAAGCCCCCACTGATTGATCGAATCGTTGACGGTTGAATCTAGACACACACTTGAAAATGTTTTGAGTCCTATATATATATCGAGAGTAGGATTTCTTTTGCTCCTCATCTCTTTTCACGTTGGTGAGGACTCCTGACGATTACTTTTATCTCTTCTACTCTAAAAAATTTCACCAAATTTTTTTTAGGATCACGCGAGTATTGTTTGGATTGTTCCGATGTCTTTGTGACGAGAACATTGTTCTCGATGCCTCCTGTCATTTAGGGGTTGTGGCAGTGTCCCGGGGAGTTGAGCTCCGAGGTGTTGTCGTCACAAATATATCGCATCAGTTCTGGAATACTTAAGACGGCCGACATCGAAAACTCTCCTATGCGGTTAGTGGCAAGATAACCCCGACATCACCCAATACTGGGGAGGTAGTTCGGGAGTATTGCCATAGCTTGTATAGTAGATGCGTTTCAAAGGTCCGAGGTAAACATTTTCCGGAAATAACTGGTTATGTGTTGAAGGATGGATACAGCTGGATGTAGGATTAGAGTTGAGTGCGTGATGCTTCCCCTGTATCCCCAACACCTGATTGCATAACTGGAAACTTTCGGAAATTAATAGGTGGGTTCATCTAGTAGCTCGTAGGCATTCTTCCAACGAATGCATGATATGGAGTTCGGTGTTCTACATTGAGTGAAGTGGTTTTATGGGCATTTGTTCCGATCGAGAGTTGCATCTTAAAGGGTCCTTGGCTATGCTGATCCGGGGATTGCAAAACCCTTTTGTAACATGTTCCGTAAGCTTTCAGCACGAATATGTCGAATGAAACTTCTATCTTGTATTTGTTCTATCTGCTCCTTGTTGCTTTTTAATTACCTTTTGTTCTCCCAAGTGGCTTCTCGACAAGCTGATGTACCTACGGAATTCATTCGTTCAATTCTCTGTTCGAATGATATTGTGAAGACTATGTTGCAACATATCTATCCTTTGTATTGATTTGATTCTGGTATTTGAGTTGCTTCGATGTCAAATGTTGATTCCATACCTTTCCTAATCGGCGTTCTCATATTTCTATGGGAGTGCTAATTCTTCTTGATCATCAAGATTTTCATGTTAATCCTTTTCAACCGGTGTGCCTTCTCTTCAAGTTATTCCATACGGACGTCGTTGAGAAATCTGACGATTTGTCTGTTTCATTCATCCCAAGTTGTCTTTGTTTTCCCCGCCCTCCCTCCCCTTTTCTTCTTGGAGCCAGAGTCCCTAATGAAGTATCCATTTTATTCATGTGATATTTCTTCATTCTTTTCCTTCAATGTTCTTATCCGGTGCTTTATCGTGAAGATGCTCGAGAGCTTCAAGTTCATCATTCTCCATTCTCGTTTCTTCTCCGGTGGATTAATTCAAGCCTTGGTCATGTTCATATCTCTTCCTTTTTGTTTAACATGTTTTTTCCCATGTTGAAATTTCTTACCCGAAGTCTCTCTTGTTTATTCATCTCTTTATTCATATCCGGAGTGTTCAAGGTATCTCAGAAGATTCATAATTCCATTCTTAATCCGTTTAAACTATTTTGAGGATTGTCATCTTATTCAAGCCATTTAATTCAACCGGTGCAATATCTCTTAAGCAATCTTTTCCAACGGTGATTTCTTTAGTGGGCCCTAACCCATAGGTCTTTTCCCAGGATCTTACCTGACTCTTCCAATTTTTCCGGAGTGATACTCAAATTCTTTTCAAAGTGTGACGTAAGAATGAATCCCATCAGTCACAGTCCTTCTCCACGACCGCTTTCAAATTCTTTTTCATCATTGGTTCAACCTTTTAATTCTTCATTACGGAGGGCCTATACAATTCATGGTGGTGTATCTCATCGTCTTCTCAGATTTTTGAAGACCCGAAGACGAGTTTCTCTTAAATCTTGGCCGTTCTCTTGAAGATTCGTGGTTCTAGCTTCATACCATCCTCATAAGTGTTCCGTTTGTGAGGAATTCTTTTATACCCATCCGAAGCATTTCATGAATCCTTCCATTGTGATCCTCCGAAGGCCATCATTTCAGAAGATTTCTTCGTTCTCAGTTTTCAACTTCGTCCTCCAAATATTCTTCATTGATGTCTCTTCGTTCGTCTCCATATTCTTACGGTGGTTCTTTCAAGATTACTCTTTCGTTGTTATCGTATTAATTCACTCGTTCTTTCATAATCCTACCGGTGCTTTGTTGAATAATTATCCAAGGTTGTGCTAGATCTCTCTTTAATTCTTTCCAACGAGAATAAGTAGTACGCCACATCCGTTGCTTGTCATCAATTTAATTTGATGAAGGATAAGCATACAGTAAATCTTATTCTTATTTTTTCCTCGAAGTGTTTAATCTCTTTTTTTTCTGGAGCTTGTTCATCATATCATATTCTCGGTCCTAAGTTGTTCATCTTGTTTTCCGGAGATCCAAGTTATTTCAAGTATATCATTTCAAAGCTCCATCTAATTCATCGCAGGCCTTGAATCTTATTCTTTTCATCTTTCACTTCTCATGCTTTCATTACCGGAGTTCTCATGGTGGTTCATCATGTTTTAATTCATCCTTGAAGTCTTCATCAAGATTCTTGTTGGAGCTCAAGCATTCTTCATCATGCTTTCCAAGTGCAATTCTTTCTACCTTATCTTTTCAGATGGTGTTATGTCATTGTTGACAATTTCCCTTCATGTTTCATGATTCACAAGTTGTCAGAAATGAGATATTTAAAACCATCTTTTTCCTTGTTCAGGAGATGTTTTCAACCCTTCAATTTATTCGTTGGAGTTATCTTGGGTTATATTTCACCTAAAAGCTTTCCCTAAGGATTGTTGCTAATTATGGTGCTTATAAATGACCCAACTTCTTCATTTATCATTCCGATGAGATAAGTTTTTCGTCTCCTTGTTGATCTCAATCCAATAAATATTTCCGTTAGTGGCTGGTTGTCACCTCATAATTTTTGAGATGTTTTCCATAAGCCCACATCAAGCTTATTCCTTTTTCGTTGTTGATTTTTCCTTCAACCACATTCAACCCTTCTTCGTAAGGATGCTCTTTCAAATTCAATTTTGGGAGAAGTTGTCATTTTCTTCTCCGTTCTTTTCTTTCCAACGATCTAGCATATATTCTTTCATTTCGGAGGCATTGTGATGTTGCTCTCTCCAAACCATCATATCGTTTTATCGAGATCATGTTCTTTCCCTTCCTTATCATTTAACCGGAGTGTGGTATTCTTCATTCAAATTCTCTCATCTTATCAAGTTTTAACTCTTTTTTTAACCGGCGTGCTGTCTGAATCTTTCTTACCCCTTGTGCCATTCTTTTAATTGTTCCAGAGGCTGTGTGTTGTTGTTTTCATCAAGTATCATCCCAACTTGGCAAGTTCATATTCAATTCCTTACATTTTCAGTCGGAGTGCTGTCCGAATCATGTCATTCTTATTCCTTGGCTATACCGTTGTGGTTTCATATTCTTTTAGTTCGTAAGCTCTTGTTTCACGTCGTTCAACCTACAAGGTTCTCATAATGTTCCTTGTTCAACTTTTCTAACAGAGTGTTTTCATCTTCGTTCATCTCTGTTGTATTCTTTCCTTCAATTTGTTCAACCTCTCAAGGCTTGTGGTTTCACTCGTTTGTCAAAGAAGCAACTTTGTTTTACATATTCCTCTTCCGTTTTTACCCGGTGCCATCTCTAGGATCTCGGGTTGAGATCCTCTGTTAGTGTGGGAGAGTTGTGACGCCCGAAGACCGACGTCCCAGAAGATTCCAGATGTTCCGGGTTCTCCCGTGTGTTTCATTTGTGCTTGCGTTATTTATTTTGCTTTGCATCATGTCATCATGCCATCATGTCTTTAATCTTTTGCATCTCAACTTAAATAAATCGTGTGGATCTTCGATCCATTTAAATCGAGGGAAGTGTGACTTCTCTTCATAACATATCCTCCTAATATTTATGGCGCTATTATAAATAATTATTCCATTTGTTGGAATTCACCATAACACACTTGCATATTTCTCCATGCCTTTTGTACTTCAAGTTTCTCCATCTAAACCTTGTCTATAATTCTTTTCCGTTGTATCGAGGCTCCTCCTATAGTCTAGACTCCTTTCAAACTCCTTTAAGGCAAGCTAAATATTTTTGGTTTGCACTTCCCTATTTTTGTTGGAACCACTTTTGTTGGGTTGGTAATATTCCTTAAAGCCTTACAAAAATGTTCCATCATTTATTTCCTGTTCATGGCCTCTTTTCTTGATAATTTTGAACTCTCTCTATTTTTTTTCTGCTAAAGAAATAAAGAAGGAGAGAGAGATAGGCCTCTAGGCCATCCCAGCCGCAGGCCCATCAGTCTCCCTTGGCCCAAGGCCCAACCCTAGCTTCTAACCCTAGCCGACCCCATCTCTCCCCTCGCTCTCCCTCCCGAGCCGCCGCCAGGCCGATCCCCTCGCTCGTTCTCTCCCTCGCAGCCCGATCCCCATCGATCTCTCCCTCTCCCTCTCGCTCCCCTGCCTCTCCTCCCGAGCGCTGCAGTCCCCATCGCCCCCGCGCTCGACCCCCATGGCACCTTACTCCCTCTCCCTTCCTGTGCGCGCCTCCTCGCCCTCGCCATGCCTCAGCGTCGAGCACCGGGCGCCCGTCCTCGCCACCATCGTCGCGCCCCTCACCTCCCTCCGTCGCGCGCCGTGGCCTCCCTCCCCGCGCCAAGGCCGTCCAGCGCCGCCATCCCCTCGCGCGCCCGAGCAGCGGGACGCGCGCCTCGCCTCCAGCGGCAGCCCGGCCGGCCAGGAGCCGCCGCCGTCGCCGCCAAGACCTCGTCTCCAGCGCGCCCCTGCCCTGTGCCTCGTCCTCCTCCGCGGCCCTCGTCCACGAGCACCCGAGGCCCTGCCTCCTCTTCGCGTCGCCTCCTTCCCGGCGTCCAGTCGCAGGACCAGCAGCTCCTTCGGGCCTCCGCGTCGCCCAACTTGCCGTGGCCGTGACCGAGACCTTGCCTTGTTTTGTTGCTGTGGTTGATTCTCCTAGGACCTCGGAGGCGTCAAGTCCCTCACCATGTACATCTACGCACGGTTGCTTCAAGATCGTCTTCGGTGATTTCGCCAAGTACACCTCAAGCAAGTACCCACGGACCCCAAGTACCACGACGACCGAGTACAACTACCGACGCGAGACCGAGACCGGCAAGACCGCTACGACCGAACGACTACCCGATGCGTCAAGTTCCTCTCTGGTGCCTCGAGGACCGAGTACGACAACACATGGAGATACGTCAAGTTCCACTACCGTCGCAAGAACGAGAACCCCAAAGTACCACGACACCGACCCCGAACATCTACGGAGTTGTACCACTACCGTCGCCTCAAAGACGTCCGATGCCGTGACAAGTATCTCTTCGGAAACGTGAACGACTACGAACGGAACGGCTATTTCCCTCTACAAACGTGTTCCACGACTCGCGAGAACGACTACTTCCACTACGCCCCTCGACGACTCGAACCCCTCCGAGAACGAATGTTCCGAAGGTATAACCCCGAGACGATGACCCGTGGATGAATGCTTGTGGTTGTATGAGATGTTTTCCTTGTGTGCACCGTGCCCATTTCGTCTTTTGTCATGCTCCTCGGTTGCCTCGTCGCCGACTCGTGGGAACCCGGTGACGGGATCACCCCACCTTTCATCTCGTTCGACTCGCTCACGCCTCCCTTCATCTTTTGCACCGGTCTCTCAACGAGTTACCGGAACCAATATGTTGCGTGGCATCATTTTCGGACCGTTGCCGTGGCACCTTTGTTTCCACCACGGTGACAAATACTCCTTATCATCTTCATGTTAACCTTTAACTAAAAAATTGCTTAAACTTGATCATGTCATCCGCATCATGATAACAACATTAATATGTTTAAAATGTTGTTTGCTTTAAGAATTGCTAAACATGCATATGGGGATATTTTCCCGAAATTGTTGTTGTTATTTCCGGCCTCATTTAAAATGTCTAAATAGGTAGTTTGTTTTTGCTTCACCTCTTGCCATGTTAACAAACATTTAACCTTGTCTTGTAAATAAACGAGAGTTAACTAAATAAATAAAATGTGGTGTTTCTTCAATATGCAACTCGTTGCATATTGAGCTCCACTTAATTTGTAGTGTTGTTTGTGCACTCTGCCATGCCATGCATATTTAAAACATGACATGCATCATGCTTGCTTGTGCATCATGACATGCTTATGATTGTGTGTTTACCGTGTTGTTTGCTTCTTTCCGGTATGCTTCTCTCGTTAGCTTCGGTTCCGTTCCGGAGTTGTGAGGATTTGTCTTCTTCATGGATCCGTTCTTCTTCCTTGCGGAATCCCAGGCAAGATGACCATACCCTTGGATACCTTTACTATCATTGCCATGCTTAGTTGTCTCGATGCTATCGTTACATGTCGCGCTACCCATCTTTTATGTCAGCCTCTCCTTGTTGCCATGAAACCTCTAACCTTTGACACCTTCCTAGCAAAACCATTGTTTGGCTATGTTACCCGCTTGCTCAGCCCCTCTTATAGCATTGTTAGTTGCAGGTGAAGATGAAGATCGTTCCAGGAGGGAACTTGTTGTTGGTATATCACAATATCTATTATTATTATTAACACACCTATATACTGGGCATGGGTGGAAGGCTTGGCCTTTTGCTCGGTGTTTTGTTCCACTCATGCCACCTTAGGCGCCGATAAACCGGCATTATGTTCCTTGATTTTGCGTTCCTTACACGATGGGTATATGGGGACCCCTTGACAGTTCGACTTTGAATAAAACTCCTCCAGCAAGGCCCAACTTTGGTTTTAATTTGCCTCATAATAACAACTTAATTAATTAATTAAAATTGCATAGTGGGTCGCGTCCCCGGGTATTCTTTCTACATAGCAGGGGGGCCAGTGCTGATGGTGTTGGTCCCAAACGGGCGGACTGCGGGAACCACCACGGGGAAACTCGAGGATTGGCTCCTGTAGGATGTCCCATCCGGTCGTGGCCTGAGACGAGATACGCGCGGCTACTATCAGGGTGTCGGCATGCCGGGAGGTCTTGCTGGACTTGTTTTACCATTATCGAAATGTCTTGTGCACCGGGATGCCGAGCCTGATCGGATTTCCCTAAGATAAGGGGTGATGATATTATATTTATCACTTCAGCTAATCGTGAGAGCTTGTGATGGGCTAAGTTGGGACACCCCTGCAGGGTTATGATCTTTCGAAAGCCGTGCCCGCGGTTATGTGGCAGATTGGAATTTGTTAATGTCCGGTTGTAGAAAACTTCACAGAGGATCCGAAGTAAAACACACAACTGTGTGAGTAACCGTGACTGTCTCTTTTCACTTGGAGAAGAGAACATGGTGGGGTTAGGTTTGACTCGTAGGTAGTTCAGGATCTTTAGTGATCACTACTAGTTGCGACCGTTTGCGTAGATGCTCATCTTATTCTTGTACTCGTAAGCTAGCCACCATATTATGCTTAGCCGCTGCTGCAACCTCACCACTTTACCTCGTCCTACCCATAAAGCTTTGCTAGTCTTGATACCCATGGTTATGGGATTGCTGAGTCCTCGTGGCTCACAGATACTACAACACTAGATGCAGGTTCAGCCGAGAATGATGCAGGAGCTGGTTCAAGTACTTCTGGGAGTTCCATGAAGAGCGTGGCCGTATGCTTGTGACGTTTTCGACGATCAGTAGTGGTTTCTACTAGGGGCGATTCGGACCTGTGGCTTTATGCTTTTGGTATCTTTCTTTTGGATCTTCGCCCGTAGCCGGGTTGTGATGTTTTGGATGATGATTGCTTATGTAATGTATTGTGTGACGTGGCGAGTGTAAGCCAACTATCCTTTTGCAATTTCATCCCTATTTTTACATGAGTCGTGCTCAGATACCAAACTTGAGATCATTCCAGAATGGGCTTATACCTTTAAGTCGTGCCTCGACACGTAGGAGGTATAGTCCCATCCTGGGCATTACACTCTAGGTTGGAATCAAGGGAGCAAGCCACCGCGTTATTCTCAAGTTGCCCGTCTTGCAATGAACCAGCACATGACTCCGAGCCGCCACAGCGCGGGCTCGCGTCCGTAGCCTCTCGCAAGTTTTGAGCCGCCGCTCAAAGCAACCTCTGACCACGACCCGGTTTCCGCTGCTGTCACGGCTACGATCTCGTCCACAAGTCGTCGCCCCCGAGCGGACTACCCCTGCCACTGCTCCAAGTCACCGCCGACAGTTACCGAGCGAAAGAATCATGACCTGGAGATGAATTGGTCAAAACATCCATGATCATCCGGCAAAAATACCAGGTGTTATTTTTCCTATGTATTTTATCAGCACATGTTAATTCATCCGATAACAATTACTCTCGCATGTAATATTTTTTACGCAGGGCAACTATTAAAAGCGGCAGTTGGATCATCATCAGGGTATGCCACGGATGCACGTTCAGCTGTGTTCCGCGGCTTCACGAACATGCGTGTCGCGGTTTACATCAACGCGCCGGCCGGCTCGTCTGTCCGCGCCCACGCGCGCTGGTCTCCAACACCGCGGCCGACTCCCACGCCAATGAACGTGCGCATGCCACCGCTTCCGTGGTCCGGTCTACATTAACACGCCGGTATCGCACCCGTTCTCATAAACTGGCCCAGCGGATATGCGTGCGAGTCGCTGCCCCCGTTGCTGCGCTTACATCAATACATGGCCGATTCAGCTGTCCGCGCCCATGATTAACTCGCCCACACGTGCCGGCTTACAATGCCGCGGTCGACTCATCTGTTATCCGGGCGAATCAGGTGATATCTATCCTATTTTTAATACATATTAATTCATCCGAGCAAAAAATACCTCGCCCTGCTCTATTTTATATGCAGGAAAATTATTCATTATAAATTGTTATTATACCGTGGAGATGGAGGCACGCCAACATCATTCGGCACAAGTGGTCGTCGTTATTCAACGGACCCCGAACCGTCTTACGACATGGTGGCCATATCTCGTGACCGCATCGGTTTATTACACCGTAGCCGTCTCTTGTGACCACGCCGGCTTACAACGAGGAGGACGACTCACCCGTCCACACCGGCCTGTAATATTGCAGCCGACTCATCTATCTACTCCTACGGTCGACTCGGTCGTGATTGATGTCAGTTTCACCATGGTGATAATCAACTCCGCGGTGGATAATTTTTGGTCTAAAGATGTTAGGTGAAATCCATCCAGTATATTTTTATATTATATATCACTTTCTTTAAAAGAGCAATTACTCCGGCTTGCAAAGTTATCTAATGCAGGGCCCTAAACCGTCACGGTGCCGTTTTAAACCGCCGGTCCATCGTCTTCCTTGCGGGTGTTGCATCCAAACCGCCGCTGCGAGCTGCCTGTGGTCCTGCTCCTGCCACGCGCATCTTGCGGGCTTTAACCTACCGGGTTATCTTTGAGGTCTCCTCGAGAAAATGATTAAAGTGCCATTGAAATCGCTCCGGATTATTCACGGATGATATATGATATATATAAGAATCATCTATCATCCAGACAAAGTCAGGTGATGTCTATCTAAGTCTATTTTATTGGCAAATATTATCTTTGTCAAAGAACAATTACTTTGGTCTATATATTTTCATGGGCAGGACAAATTGTCTGCTACAGAAGTGGCCACCATATCACCAAGTTTATCGAATGATTCATATTGGGATATACAATAAGTATTGCGAAGGTCATCAACTTGCCACCTTTGCCGATAAATTTCACCATATTACAGCGTTCCGCTGTTCAATTATATGCAAGTTGATATTACGGTCAATTATGGAGAATTTATTGCGGCCTAGTCTACATCAACATACCGGGCCGCACCTATCTGCATGAGCTATTTATTGAGTATGAGCAAGTCACATCTTGGGTAGCCCGGTTTTCTTTCAACAAAATGGAGACAAATTATCATATACTATCAACCGTCGTCTGCACTGGGTGGTTCAATGGGCAGGCGCACAAGTCGCCGCCACTACAGTTTGGTTAACTTCAAATCGCCAGTTGTAAGGAACCATTGGCCGAGTTGCTAAGACGGCTCATACGGGATCATTGATAAACCCACCGCAGTCACCTCAATTTTCTATGGATTCATATCGCGCTGTCAACAACAATGATAGACACCTTATGCTATGTTCAAATATGGAGAGTCTCAAGAAAACTCCTCGAGTCGTCTTAAGACCTGGGGGATACAATAACATGACTCAGAAGAAGTTTCCAGGTCATCAGAAGGGAATCCGTTTTAAAATCCGGCTCAAGGGACATCAGTCTTGCTGAAGCTCTCAAATCCGGCTTAAGAATATCCGGTTCAAAAAGAATTAATCTCTCGCAAGGTTCAAGTTTAAAGGCCATCAGAAAAATTCCGGCTGAAAGTGAAGATTCCGGTTTAAGATCCGGTTCAAGGGAAAGGTGTCTCCCACAAATCTCTTAAGCTCTCAATATCCGGTTTAACATTCGGTTAAGAAGAAATATCTCTGGCAAGGTTCGAGTTCTGAGGAAAAATTAAAGGGACCAAAGAGAGTTTGTTACACAGCACAACACAAACATAGGCACCTGGCGAGCACAGCTCAGAAATATATCACATGGGGGCTTCTGTTTATAAAGCGGAGTTCTAACTACCCTACTAAACCGGCGGCTACACCAAGACCATCATAAGAGCATAGCTCTGGTTGCTTCGGGAATCTGGCTATTAAAGCCCACATGATGATGATGGGTAAAAGAGAGTTTGATGCATAGCACAACTCAAACATAGGCCCCGACGAGCATAGCTCAAATGCTACCTGGGGGCTCCTGATGCATAGCATCAACGAGTTGACAACCCTTGTAGTAGGCTATCAAGCCAAGGCTTGGAAGCCTGGTGTATACACCTAAAACCCCGGATTAGCCTTCCTGCATTAAGTAAGTCACTCCGCCCAGGTAAACCTGGTACGACCCGTCGAATGTATACACAAGTCAATCTTTACAGACCCTGAACTTGGTAACGTTAAATTGACGATCATCAAACGTATACACAAGTCAATCTTTACATACCCTTTACTTGGTAACGTTCAATTGATGATTTGGTTAAGGATTGAGGACCATCTTAACAGGCTTTGCGAAATGGTTAATGACAGTAGCCTGGCAGCTCATAAAAAGCCTCGAATTTGGAGCCTGGCAGCTCGTAAAAAGCCTCGACTACACGATCTTATTTGCCAAACGTCTCTTTTTGATTTTTTTCTAAGTGTTTATCTTTGGGATCATTGGTGTTTATCCAAGTCCATTGATTCGGGGAGTGGATGACTATATGTTGCCACCACAATGAACTAGTGTTCACAGAACCTGGTCTGGTTTGATTACAAATCGCCAAAGCTATTTACAAATAATGACCGGTGTTTATTAACCCGGCCTGGCTTTTGACTATAAGTCGCCAGTATGAGATAAGATAATGACGGTGTTTATTAACCCGGCCTGGCTTTTGACTATAAGTCGCCAATATGAGATAAGATAATGACCGGTATTTATTAACCCGGCCTGGTTTTATTTATAAACCGACAATCATTGATAATCACCAATGTTCAAATTTTGGGTTATCATCCTTACTACAGTGTCTTAGTAAAACCAACAGTATGATCAAATATCACTGGATACGGTTTTCAAACCGGGTTATATTATTCAAATCTTTAAATAGCCAACATGGCTGAATTTTTATCATGGTTATCAATAACCGGTATTATGATTAAGGTTTTCAAAGTCGCTTTAGCGCAGTGGCTATCATATTATCAATGGAAATGATTTATTGCACAATTGAAGGAATAGTCCCAGGTCGCTGTAGGCTTACGACCCGGCACTTGGGGGCTACATTATTCAAATTAAGATTACGTCAAGTATGCAAGTCTCATGTCGCTGCAAGCATGCACCATGACACTTGGGGTCTAATGCAAAGTCATTTTTTTCTCACCTTATTGAAGACCCGACTCATCACATGGAAATGAGCCGACCCTTGGGGGCTACCAATTGCTCCTGTCAACAATTCAAGGTACACAAGTATTAATCCATTATATTGAAGGGTCCACTGCTTAGTTAGTAAAGCACAAAGCTCTTAACCTTATGGACGTGGTTTCAAGCCCCATGAAGGGAGTTACATTATATAATGTTATTTTCAATGAAGTATATATAAAGTCCCAACTCAATATTATCTTACTGAGCCGGCCCTTGGGGGCTACACGTTGCTGTTCAAATCTACATGATTATATTTATAAAGTCCCTGCTCATTATTGCATAATGACCCGGCCCTTGGGGGCTACACTGGTTGAAGTTTTTACAAGTCCCAGGTTGCTGCAAGCATGACAACTCGGCACTTGGGGGCTACATAATATGGAGTATTCAGTTTTTACTAGTGATTGGGATGAACAATCTGGATTTCTTCAAGGTTGCAACATTTGTATTGAAACAAGTCTTAACCTATCACTATGTTCTCCTCTTAAGACTTGGGGGCTACAAATAATATGCATATCAAGGAGGAACATCTTCAAATTCTCAGTTTTGGGCAAACCAGGAAGATTAATTGTGTGACCCGGCGTTGGCAACAATAACCCGACATCTATAAATAGTCATGACCCGGAATTATCAGTTTTTATAACCCGACAATGGTGGTAATCATAAACCGGCATCCTCAAGCCGGCTGGATATCAATTGAATATTTGAAGATCAATATTTTTGTCAAGTCAGAGCATTGAAGGCCGATTCAAATGGGTTCTTGATTTACAATATTTCTTATGCAAGCAAGTTGATTATGAAACTGGTCTGTTGACCCGGATTTTCTAGAAGAAGGAAAGGACAAGGACTTACGGATGGTCAGGTGCCGGTTTACAAGAATTCTTAACTTGGAGCACAACCTGTCAAATTTGTTCTTGTGTTTATTATGCAACATAAGTTTACCATGGATAAATCCAAGCTAAACTGGGGGCTAATGTCGGGGATATACACCGCGGTATGACCCGGCCACACTTGGCGGTTTACTTGACGGTTTACACTTGGCGATTCACTGGCGTCCCACCCTGACCAGATGGTTTTTACGGTTCACTGGTAACCCGGAGCAGATGGACGGATGACAAGGCCCAAGGCCTAGAAGGCCGGTTCATGTTATGGTGGGCCGGTTTATAAAGAAAGCACAAGGAATATTCTCCTACAAAGGAAGCAAGACTAGGACTCCTTGTAATAGAGTAATCCTAATCCTACTAGGACTAGTCATGTAACCTGCCCCTTCAACATATATAAGGAGGGGCAGGGCTCCCCAAAGAGGGACAAGTTCGGAGAAGCAAGAAGAAACAATCTCTAGGGCTAGACACAAAGAGCCGGTTTACCGGCGACTCCATGAGGGTCATAATGAGATCTAGACTCAAACAGCATGTAGGGCTATTACGGGATGATGTTTCCCGGGGCCCGAAGCTGTATAAATCCGTGTCTTGTGTGTTGTGTCTCTTGATTCCGCTCAACCCCTCTCAAGCTACCACATAGATGCGCGGCCTCACGACTAAGTCCTCACACTAGGACATCTGCCGTGGCAATTCAACGACATAACTAATGAGTTAGTTACGGGATGATGCATTACGAAACGAGTAAAGAGACTTGCCAGTAACAAGACTGAACTAGGTATGATGATACCGACGATCAAATCTCGGGCAAGTAAAATACCGATGACAAAGGGAATGACGTATGTTGTTATGCGGTTTGACCGATAAAGATCTTCGTAGAATATGTAGGAGCCAATATGAGCATCCAGGTTCCGCTATTGGTTATTGTCCAGAGATGTGTCTCGGTCATGTCCACATAGTTCTCGAACCCGTAGGGTCCGCACGCTTAACGTTCGATGATGATTTGTATTATGAGTTATGTGTTTTGGTGACCGAAGTTTGTTCAAATTCTCGGATGAGATCACGAACACGACGAGGAGTCTCAGAATGGTCGATGGGTAAAGGTTGATATATTGGAAGGTTGTATACGGACACCGGAATGGTTCCAAAAAGGATCGAGGATTTTTCGGAGTACCGACAGGTTACCAGAACACCCGAGGAAAGTTAATGGGTCTATTGGGCCATAGTGGAGAGAGGGAGGCTGCCACAAGAGGTGGTGCGCGCTCCCCCAAGCCCAATCCGAATTGGATAAGGGTGGGGGGGTGTGCCCCCTCTTTCCTTCTCCCTCTCCCTCCTTTCCCCTTTCCCCTCTCCGTTGGAAGGAAGGAGGGGGGGGGGCAAATCCTACTAGGAACGGAGTCCTAGTAGGACTACCCCCTCTTGGCGTGGCGTGCCCCGCCCCCCTTGGGCTGGCCTCCTCCTCCCCCTCCTTTATATACGTGGGCAGGGGGGCACCCCAAAGGTTCAACGGTTGTTTCTTAGCCGTGTGCGGTGCCCCCTCCATGGTTCACTCCTCCGGTCATAGCGTC
Organism: Secale cereale; assembly: GCA_902687465.1. Classification (NCBI taxonomy): domain Eukaryota; kingdom Viridiplantae; phylum Streptophyta; class Magnoliopsida; order Poales; family Poaceae; genus Secale; species Secale cereale. The sequence goes on along the minus strand of LR738711.1, from coordinate 640,030,662 downwards.
GTAGTGCTTAAGCGAAGCCCTACGTAGATCACATCACCAACACCGTCGCCACGCCATCGTGCTAACGAAACTCTCCCTCGACCCTCTGCTGGATCAAGAGTTCGAGTGACGCCATCGAGTTGAACGTGTGCTGAACACGGAGGTGCCGTACGTATGGTACTTGGATCGGTTGGATCGTGAAGACGTTCGACTACATCATCCATGTTAATACAACACTTCCGCTTTCGGTCTATGAGGGTACGTAGACACACTATTCCCGTATCGTTCCTATGCATCTCCTAGATAGATATTGCGTGTGCGTAGGATTTTTTTTGAAATTGCATGCTACGTTTCCCAACAGTGGCATCATGAGCCAGGTCTATGCGTAAATGATATGCACGAGTGGAACACAAAGAAGTTGTGGGCAGTGATGTTCATACTGCTTACCATCAACGTCTTATTTTGATTCGGCGGTATTGTAAGACGAAGTGGCCCGGACCAAAATTACATGACCGCGTTCATGGGACCGGTTCCACAGTTACATGCAACTTGTTTGCATAAAGTTGGCTGGCGGGTGTCTGTCTCTCTTGCTTTAGTTGAATCAAATTTGACTGCGGCCGGTCCTTGTTGAAGGTTAAAACAACAAACTTGATAAATCATCGTTGTGGTTGTTGTGCCGTAGGTAAGAACGGTTCTTGCTAGAAGCCCGTAGCAGCCACGTAGAACTTGCAACAGCAAAGTAGAAGACGTCTAACTTGTTTTTGCAGGGCATGTTGTGATGTGATATGGTCAAGACGTGATGAGTTATACGTTATTGTATGAGATGATCATGTTTTGTAAATTATCGGCAACCGACAGGAGCCTTATGGTTGTCTCTTTATTGTATGAATTGCGAACACCATGTAATTGCTTTACTTTATCACTATGAGTTAGCGATTGTAGTAGAAGTAATAGTTGGCGAGACGACCATGACGCTACGATGAAGATCATGGTGTCAAGCCGGTGACGATGGAGATCATGACGATGCTTTGGAGATGGAGATCAAAAGCACAAGTTGATGATGGCCATATCATGTCACATATTTTGATTGCATGTGATGTTTATCTTTTTATGCATCTTATTTTGCTTAGAACGATAGTAGCATTATAAGACGATCCCTTACATAAATTTAAAGGTACAAGTGTTCTCCCTGAGTATGCACCGTTGCAACAGTTTGTCGTGCCGAGACACCACGTGATGATCGGGTATGATAAGCTCAATGTTCACATACAATGGTTGTTAGACAGTTTTGCGCGTGCAGAATACTCGGGTTAAACTTGATGATCCTAGAATGTACAGGCATGGCCTCGGAACACTAGAGACCGAAAGGTCGAGCATGAGTCATATAGTAGATATGATCAACATAAGATGTTCACCATTGAAAACTACTCCAGCTCACGTGATGATCGGACATGGTTTAGTTGACTTTGATCACGTGATCATTTAGATGACTTAAGGGATGTCTATCCAAGTGAGTTTTCTTTAGTAATATGATTAATTAAACTTAATTTATCATGAACTTAGTCCTGATAGTTTTTGTGTATCTATGTTGTAGATCAATGGCCCGTGCTACCGTTCCCTTGAATTTCAATGCGTTCCTAGAGAAAGCTAAGTTAAAACATGATGGTAGCAACTACACGAACTGGGTCCGTAACTTAATGATTATCTTCATTGATGCACAAAAGAATTATGTCCTTGAAGCATCGCTAGGTGACTAGCCCCCTCCCACTAATGTGGAGGCTTTGAACCTGTGGTAGACGCAGTCTGATGACTACTCGATAGTTCAGTGTGCCATGCTTTACGGCTTAGAATTGGGACTTCAAAGACGTTTTGAACGTCATGGAGCATATGAGATGTTCCAAGAGTTGAATTTAATATTTCAAGCAAATTCCCGAGTTGAGAGATATGAAGTCTCCAACAAGTTCTATAGCGGCAAGATGGAGGAGAACAGTTCTGTCAGTGAACACATACTCAAAATGTGTGGGTACCATAACCACATGACTCAGCTTGGAGTTAAAGTTGATGATGATGGTGTTATTGACAGAGTTCTTCAATCACTACCACCAAGCTATAAAGGCTTCGTGATGAACTATAATATGCAAGGGATGGAGAAGACTATTCCCGAGCTCTTCACAATGCTTAAAGCGGAGGAGGTAGAAATCAAAAAGGAGCATCAAGTGTTGATGGTTAACAAGACCACTAGTTTGAAGAAAAAAGGGCAAGGCAAAGAAGGGGAACTTCAAGAAGAATAGCAAGCCAGTTGCTACTCCCGGGAAGAAACCCAAGTCTGGAGCCAAGCCTGAAACTGAGTGCTTCTACTACAAAGGGATGGTCACTGGAAGCGGAACTGCCCCAAGTATTTGGCGGATAAGAACGATGGCAAAGTGAACAAAGGTATATTTGATATACATGTTATTGATGTGTACCTTACTAATGCTCGTAGTAGCGCATGGGTATTCGCTACTGGTTCGGTTGCTCATATTTGTAACTCGAAACATGGGCTATGGATTAAACGAAGATTGGCTAAGGACAAGGTGACGATGCACGTGGGAAATGGTTCCAAAGTCGATGTGATCACCGTGGGCACGCTACCTCTACATCTACATTCGGGATTAGTTTTATACCTAAATAATTGTTATTTGGTGCTAGCGTTGAGCATGAACATTATATCTGGATCTTGTTTGTTGAGAGACAGTTATTCATTTAAATAAAAGAATAATGGCTATTTTATTTATATGAGTAATATCTTTTATGGTCACGCACCCTTGATGAGTGGTATATTTTTGTTGGATCTCAATCGTAGTGATACACATATTCATAATATTGATGCCAAAAGATACAAAGTTGATAATGATAGTGCAACATATTTGTGGCACTGCCGTTTAGGTCATATTGGTCTAAAGCGCGTGAAGAAACTCCATGCAGATGGACTTTTGGAGTCACTTGATTATGAATCATTTGATACTTACGAACCATACCTCATGGGCAAGATGACTAAAACTCCATTCTCCGGAACAATGGAGCGAGCAATTGACTTATTGGAAATAATACTGTTGGGAACGTAGTATTTAAAATTTTTCCTACGATCACGCAAGATCTATCTACCAGATGCATAGCAACGAGAGGGGAGAGTGTGTCTACGTACCCTCGTAGACCGGGAGTGGAAGCGTCAAGTGACGCGGTTGATGTAGTCGAAATTCTTCGCGATCCAACCGATCAAGCACCGAACGTACGACACCTCCGCGTTCAGCACACGTTCAGCTTGATGACGTCCCACGAGCTCTTGATCCAGTTGAGCTTCACGGGAGAATTTCGTCAGCATGACGGCATGGTGACGGATATGATGAAGTTACCGGCGCAGGGCTTCGCCTAAGTACTGCGACAGTATGACCGAGGTGTGTTTCTGTGGAGGGGGGCACCGCACACGGCTAAAACAATTCTTCTTGTGTGTCTTTGGGTGCCCCCTGCCCCCGTATATGAAGGAGCAAGGGGGGAGGCCAGCCGGCCCCTTGTGGCGCGCCTAGGAGGAGCAATCCTACTAGGAATAGGATTGCAATCCTATTCCTAGTAGGAACTACCAAAAGGGAGAAGGGGGAAAGGAAGGAGAGGGAGAAGGAGAAGGAAAGGGGCGCCGGCCCCCCTCCTTCCTTGTCCAATTCGGACCAAGGGGTGGGGGGGGGGCGCGGCCCAGCCTGACCCTTCTTCCCTCTTTCTCCTACGGCCCATTAAGGCCCATAGCTTCCCGAGGGGTTCCGGTAAACCCCCGATACTCCGGTAAATTCCGAAACTTTACGGAACACTTCCGGTGTCCGAATATAGTCGTCCAATATATCAATCTTTACGTCTTGGACATTCCGAGACTCCTCGTCATGTCCGTGATCTCATCCGAGACTCCGAACTACCTTCGGTTCATCAAAACTCATAAACTCATAATACCGATCGTCATCAAACGTTAAGCGTGCGGACCCTACGGGTTCGAGAACTATGTAGACATGACCGAGACTCATCTCCGGTCAATAACCAATAGCGGAACCTGGATGCTCATATTGGCTCCTACATATTCTACGAATATCTTTATCGGTCAAACCGCATAACAACATACGTTGTTCCTTTTGTCTTCGGTATGTTACTTGCCCGAGATTCAATCGTCGGTATCTCTATACCTAGTTCAATATCGTTACCGGCAAGTCTCTTTACTCGTTCCGTAATACATCATCTCATGACTAACTTATTAGTCATTTGCTTGCAAGGCTTATTATTATGTGACGTTTGATAGCACACAAGGTGTTCCTACGGTATTCGGGAGTTGCATAATCTCATAGTCATAGGAATATGTATAAGTCATGAAGAAAGCAATAGCAGTAAAACTAAACGATCATAGTGCTAAGCTAACGGATGGGTCTAGTCCATCACATCATTCTCCTAATGATGTGATCCCGTTGATCAAATGACAACTCATGTCTATGGCTAGGAAACATAGCCATCTTTGATCAATGAGCTAGTCTAGTAGAGGCATACTAGGGACATACTATTTTGTCTATGTATTCACACATGTACTAAGTTTCCGGTTAATACAATTCTAGCATGAATAAAAGACATTTATCATGATATAAGGAAATACAAATAACATCTTTATTATTGCCTCTAGGGCATATTTCCTTCAGTCTCCCACTTGAACTAGAGTCAATAATCTATATTACAAAGTAATGATCCTCACACCCATGGAGTCCTGGTGCTGATCATGTTTTGCCCACGGAAGAGGCTTAGTCAACGGGTCTGCAACATTCAGATCCGTATGTATCTTGCAAATCTCTATGTCTCCCTCCTTGACTAGATCGCGGATGGAATTGAAGCGTCTTTTGATGTGCTTTGTTCTCTTGTGAAACCTGGATTCCTTCGCCAAGGCTATTGCTCCAGTGTTGTCACAAAAGATTTTCATTGGACTCGATGCACTAGGTATTACACCTAGATCGGATATGAACTCCTTCATCCAGACTCCTTCATTTGCTGCTTCCGAAGCAGCTATGTATTCCGCTTCACACGTAGATCCCGCCACGACGCTCTGCTTGGAACTGCACCAACTGTCAGCTCCACCGTTCAATAAAAATACATATCCGATTTGTGACTTAGAGTCATCCGGATCAGTGTCAAAGCTAGAATCGACGTAACCCTTTACGACGAGCTCTTTGTCACCTCCATACACGAGAAACATATTCTTTGTCCTTTTCAGGTATTTCAGGATGTTCTTGACCGCTGTCCTGTGATCCACTCCTGGATTACTTTGGTACCTCCCTGCTAGACTTATAGCAAGGCACACATCAGGTCTGGTACACAGCATTGCATACATGATAGATCCTATGGCTGAGGCATAGGGAATGACTTTCATTTTCTCTCTATCTTCTGCAGTGGTCGGGCATTGAGTCCTACTCAACTTCATACCTTGTAACACAAGCAAGAACCCTTTCTTCGACTGATCCATTTTGAACTTCTTCAAAAATTTATCAAGGTATGTGCTTTGTGAAAGTTCAATTAAGCGTCTTGATCTATCTCTATAGATCTTGATGCCTAATATATAAGCAGCTTCACCGAGGTCTTTCATTGAAAAACTTTTATTCAAGTATCCTTTTATGCTATCCAAAAATTCTATATCATTTCCAATCAACAATATGTCATCCACATATAATATCAGAAATGCTACAGAGCTCCCACTCACTTTCTTGTAAATACAGGCTTCTCCAAAAGTCTGTATAAAACCATATGCTTTGATCACCTCATCAAAGCGTATATTCCAACTCTGAGATGCATGCACCAGTCCATAGATGGATCGCTGGAGCTTGCATACTTTGTTAGCAACTTTTGGATCGACAAATCCTTCTGGTTGCATCATATACAACTCTTATTTGAGATATCCATTCATGAATGCAGTTTTTACATCCATTTGCCATATTTCATAATTATAAAATGCGGCAATTGCTAACATGATTCGGACAGACTTAAACATCACTACAGGTGAGAAAGTCTCATCGTAGTCAACCCCTTGAACTTGTCGAAACCCTTTCTCAACAAGTCGAGCTTTGTAAACAGTAACATTACCGTCTGTGTCGGTCTTCTTCTTGAAGATCCAATTATTTTCGATGGCTTGCCGATCATCGGGCAAGTCAATAAAAGTCCACACTTTGTTCTCATACATGGATCCCATCTCAGATTTCATGGCCTCAAGTCATTTTGCGGAATCTGGGCTCATCATCGCTTCCTCATAGTTCGTAGGTTCATCATGGTCTAGTAACATGACTTCCAGAACTGGGTTGCCGTACCACTCTGGTGCGGAACGTACTCTGGTTGATCTACGACGTTCAGCAGAAACTTGATCTGAAGTTTCATGATCATCATCATTAGCTTCCTCACTAATTGGTGTAGGAATCACTGGAACAATTTTCTATGATGTACTACTTTCCAATTCGGGAGAAGGTACAATTACCTCATCAAGTTCTACTGTCCTCCCACTCACTTCTTTCGAGAGAAACCCCTTCTCTAGAAAGGATCCATTCTTAGCAAGGAATATCTTGCCTTCGGATCTGTGATAGAAGGTGTACCCAACAGTCTCTTTTGGGTATCCTATGAAGACACATTTCTCCGACTTGGGTTCGAGCTTATCAGGTTGAAGCTTTTTTACATAAGCATCGCAGCCCCAAACTTTAATAAACGACAACTTTGGTTTCTTGCCAAACCATAGTTCATAAGGTGTCGTCTCAACGGATTTAGATGGTGCCCTATTTAACGTGAATGCAGCTGTCTCTAAAGCATAACGCCAAAACAATAGTGGTAAATCGGTAAGAGACATCATAGATCGCACCATATCCAATAAAGTACAGTTACGACGTTCGGACACACCATTACGCTGTGGTGTTCCGGGTGGCATAAGTTGTGAAACTATTCCACATTGTTTCAAATGAAGACCAAACTCGTAACTCAAATATTCACCTCCACGATCAGATCGAAGAAACTTTATTTTCTTGTTACGATGATTCTCTACTTCACTCTGAAATTCTTTGAACTTTTCAAATGTTTCAGACTTGTGTTTCATTAAGTAGATATACCCATATCTGCTCAAATCATTAGTGAAGGTCAGAAAATAACGATACCCGCCGCGAGCTTCAACACTCATTGGTCCGCATACATCAGTATGTATGATTTCCAACAAATCTGTTGCTCCCTCCATAGTTCCGGAGAACGGAGTTTTAGTCATCTTGCCAACGAGGCATGGTTCGCAAGCGCCAAGTGATTACAAAAGTGCATCACTATGGAGTTTATTCATGCGCTTTACACCAATATGACCTAAACGGTAGTGCCACAAATAAGTTGCACTATCATTATTAACCTTGCATCTTTTGGCTTCAATATTATGAATATGTGTATCACTACAATCGAGATCCAATAAGAATAGACCACTCTTCAAGGGTGCATGACCATAAAAGATATTATTCATAAAAATAGAACAACCATTATTCTCTGATTTAAATGAATAACCGTCTCGCAACAAACAAGATCCAGATATAATGTTCATGCTCAACGCTGGCACCAAATAACAATTATTTAGGTCTAAAACTAATCCCGAAGGTAGATGTAGAGGTAGCGTGCCGACGGCGATCACATCGACTTTGGAACCATTTCCCACGCGCATCGTCACCTCATCCTTAGCCAATCTTCGTTTAATCCGTAGTCCCTGTTTCGAGTTACAAATATTAGCAACCGAACCGGTATCAAATACCCAGGTACTATGACGAGCATTAGTAAGGTACACATCAATAACATGTATATCACATATACCTTTGTTCACTTTGCCATCCTTCTTATCCGCCAAATACTTCGGGCAGTTCCACTTCCAGTGTCCAGTCCCTTTGCAGTAGAAGCACTCAGTTTCAGGCTTGGCTCCAGACTTGGGTTTCTTCGCGGGAGTAGCAACTGTCTTGCTATTCTTCTTGAAGTTCCCCTTCTTTCCCTTGCCCTTTTTCTTGAAACTAGTGGTCTTGTTAACCATTAACACTTGATGCTCCTTTTTGATTTCTACCTCCACAGCCTTGAGCATAGCGAAGAGCTCCGGAATTTTTTTCTGCATCCCTTGCATATTATAGTTCATCACGAAGCCTTTATAGCTTTGTGGCAGTGATTGAAGAACTCTATCAATAACACTATCCTCGTCAACTTTGAAACCAAGTTGAGTCATATGATTGTAGTACCCAGACATTCTGAGCAAGTGTTCACTGATAGGACTATTCTCCTCCATCTTGCAGCTGTAGAACTTATTGGAAATCTCATATATTTCAATCTGGGCATTTGCTTGAAATATTAACTTCAACTCCTAGAACATCTCATATGGTCCATGACGTTCGAAACGTCGTTGAAGTCTCGGTTCTAAGCCGTAAAGCATGGCACACTGAACTATCGTGTAGTTATCAGACCGCGTCTGCCAGACGTTCAAAGCGTCTACAATGGCGGGAGGGGGCTTGTCACCTAGCGGTGCTTCAAGGACATAATTCTTCTGTGCAGCAATGAGGATAATCCTCAAGTTACGGACCCAGTCCGTGTAACTGCTACCCTCATCTTTCAACTTAGCTTTCTCTAGGAATGCATTAAAATTCAAAGGAACGGTAGCACGGGCCATTGATCTACAACAACATAGATATGCAAAAACTATCAGGACTAAGTTCATGATAAATTAAAGTTCAATTAATCATATTACTTAAAGAACTCCCACTTAGATAGACATCCCTCCGGTCATCTAAATGATCACGTGATCCAAATCAACTAAACCATGTCCGATCATCACGTGAGATGGAGTAGTTTCAATGGTGAACATCTTATGTTGATCATATCTACTATATGATTCACGCTCAACCTTTCGGTTTCCAGTGTTCCGAGGCCATATCTGCATATGCTAGGCTCGTCAAGTTTAACCCGAGTATTCTGCATGTGCAAAACTGGCTTACACCCGTTGTATTTGAACGTAGAGCTTATCACACCCGATCATCACGTGGTGTCTCGGCACGACGAACTTTCGCAACGGTGCATACTCAGGGAGAACACTTATACCTTGAAATTTACTAAGGGATTATCTTATAATGCTACCGTCGTTCTAAGCAAAATAAGATAAACATCACATGCAATCAAAATATGTGACATGATATGGCCATCATCATCTTGTGCTTTTGATCTCCATCTCCAAAGCATCGTCATGATCACCTTCGTCACCGGCGTGACACCTTGATCTCCATCATAGCATCATTGTCGTCTCGCCAACTATTGCTTCTACGACTATCGCTACCGCTTAGTGATAAAGTAAAGCAATTACATGGCGATTGCATTTCATACAATAAAGCGACAACCATATGGCTCCTGCCAGTTGCCGATAACTTTACAAAACATGATCATCTCATACAAAACCGCATAACTCATCATGTCTTGACCATATCACATCACAACATGCCCTGCAAAAACAAGTTAGACGTCCTCTACTTTGTTGTTGCAAGTTTTACGTGGCTGCTACGGGCTTAGCAAGAACCGTTCTTACCTACGCATACAAAAACCACAACGATCTTTCGTCAAGTATGTGCTGTTTTAACCTTCACAAGGACCGGGCGTAGCCACACTTGATTCAGCTAAAGTGAGAGAGACAGACACCCGCCAGTCACCTTCAGGCAATGAGTGCTCATAACGGTGAAACTAGTCCCGTGTAAGCGTACGCGTAATGTCGGTCTGGGCCGCTTCATCTCACAATACCGCCGAAGCAAAGTATGACATGCTGGTAAGCAGTATGACTAGTATCGCCCTCAACTCATTGTGTTCTACTCGTGCATATCATCTACGCATAGACCTGGCTCATGATGCCACTGTTGGGAACGTAGTATTTAAATTTTTTCCTACGATCACGCAAGATCTATCTACCAGATGCATAGCAACGAGAGGGGAGAGTGTGTCTACGTACCCTCGTAGACTGGGAGCGGAAGCGTCAAGTGACGCGATTGATGTAGTCGAACTTCTTCGCGATCCAACCGATCAAGCACCGAACGTACGGCACCTCCGCGTTCAGCACACGTTCAGCTTTATGACGTCCCACGAGCTCTTGATCTAGTTGAGCTTCACGGGAGAGTTTCTTCAGCACGACGGCGTGGTGACGGATATGATGAAGTTACCGGCGCAGGGCTTCGCCTAAGTACTGCGACAATATGACCGATGTGTGTTTCTGTGGAGGGGGGCATCGCACACGGCTAAAACAATTCTTCTTGTGTGTCTTTGGGTGCCCCCTGCCCCCGTATATAAAGGAGCAAGGGGGGAGGCCGGCCGGCCCCTTGTGGCGCGCCTAGGAGGAGCAATCCTACTAGGAATAGGATTGCAATCCTATTCCTAGTAGGAACTACCAAAAGGGAGAAGGAGGAAAGGAAGGAGAGGGAGAAGGAGAAGGAAAGGGGCGCCGGCCCCCCCCCCTTCCTTGTAAAATTCGGACCAAGGGGTGGGGGGCACGCGGCCCAGCCCTGGCCCTTCTTCCCTCTTTCTCCTATGGCCCATTAAGGCCCATAGCTTCCCCAGGGGTTCCGGTAAACCCCCGGTACTCCGGTAAATTCCGAAACTTTACGGAACACTTCTGGTGTCCGAATATAGTCGTCCAATATATCAATCTTTACATCTCGGACATTCCGAGACTCCTCGTCATGTCCGTGATCTCATCCGGGACTCCGAACTACCTTCGGTTCATCAAAACTCATAAACTCATAATACCGATCGTCATCAAATGTTAAGCATGTGGACCCTACGGGTTCGAGAACTATGTAGACATGACCGAGACTCATCTCCGGTCAATAACCAATTGCAAAACCTGGATGCTCATATTGGCTCCTACATATTCTACGAAGATCTTTATCGGTCAAACCGCATAACAACATACGTTGTTCCTTTTGTCATCGGTATGTTACTTGCCCGAGATTCGATCTTCGGTATCTCTATACCTAGTTCAATATCGTTACCGGCAAGTCTCTTTACTCGTTCCGTAATACATCATCTCGTGACTAACTTATTAGTCATTTGCTTGCAAGGCTTATTATGATGTGCATTACCGAGAGGGCTCAGAGATACCTCTCCGACACTCGGAGTGACAAATCCTAGTCTTGATCTATGCCAACACCACGAATACTTTCGGAGACACCTGTAGAGCATCTTTATGATCACCCAGTTATGTTGTGACGTTTGATAGCACACAAGGTGTTCCTACGGTATTCGGGAGTTGCATAATCTCATAGTCATAGGAACATGTATAAGTCATGAAGAAAGCAATAGCAGTAAAACTAAACGATCATAGTGCTAAGCTAACGGATGGGTCTAATCCATCACATCATTCTCCTAATGATGTGATCCCGTTGATCAAATGACAACTAATGTCTATGGCTAGGAAACATAGCCATCTTTGATCAATGAGCTAGTCTAGTAGAGGCATACTAGGGACATACTATTTTGTCTATGTATTCACACATGGACTAAGTTTCCGGTTAATACAATTCTAGCATGAATAAAAGACATTTATCATGATATAAGGAAATACAAATAACATCTTTATTATTGCCTCTAGGGCATATTTCCTTCAAATACATACCGATGTATGTGGTCCGATGAGTGTTGAAGCTCGCGGCGGGTATCGTTATTTTCTCACCTTCACTGATGATTTGAGCAGATATGGGTATATCTACTTAATGAAACACAAGTCTGAAACATTTGAAAAGTTCAAAGAATTTCAGAGTGAAGTAGAGAATCATCGTAACAAGAAAATAAATTTCTACGATCTGATCGCGGAGGCGAATATTTGAGTTATGAGTTTGGTCTTCATTTGAAACAATGTGGAATAGTTTCACAACTCACGCCACCTGGAACACCACAGCGTAATGGTGTGTCCGACCATCATAACCGTACTTTATTAGACATGGTGTGATCTATGATGTCTCTTACCGATTTACCACTATCGTTTTGGGGTTATGCATTAGAGATACCTGCATTCACGTTAAATAGGGCACCATCTAAATCCGTTGAGATGACACCATATGAACTGTGGTTTGGCAAGAAACCTAAGCTATCGTTTCTTAAAGTTTGGGATTGCGATGCTTATGTGAAAAAGCTTCAGCTTGATAAGCTCAAACCCAAATCAGAGAAGTGCATCTTCATAGGAAACCCACAAGAAACTGTTGGGCACACCTTCTATCCTAGATACGAAGGTAAGACTTTTGTTGCTAAGAATGGATCCTTTCTAGAGAAGGAGTTTCTCTCGAAAGAAGTTAGTGGGAGGAAAGTTGTGGGGACCCCGACTCATAAGTCGTGATCACCGAATGCACGTGTATAGTGATCCCAGAGATCAATGCTCACTGAACACACAGAAGCTGAATAACAAGAGTCTTACATCCATACATACCGTATTACACAAATTGTGACCATTATGGTCAAGTCTTGAGTATATCATTGCAGCGGAAATCTTTAATAACAACTTGGACCCATGCCATCTGCCTTAACCCTACAGGCATTCTGACTGGGAAGCGTCCTAGATCGCATGCTCGTCACCAAGAAATCTTCATCATATCCTGTTCTTTCACGCCTGGCCAATAAAATAACCAGTTGCAAGCCAATGAGTACTTTGAATGTACTCGCAAGCAACCCAATTGTGATGACAGAATAATTATGCAAGGCTCTACTGCTAAATTGGCAGTTTTGCGGAAAGCTAGTTTTTCATAGGCAAGTATGATCAACATATAACCAGGGCATGCATGCATCTGCAACGAGTATCAGGAGGTTACAGACATCAACATTGAGAAAGAGTCATGAACAACTCTTGCTCATGCTCATCGTGACTCTCTCACAAATCACATCAACAAATTTACCCAAACCGTGTTGTTTTCCAGAAACTTATGGACATAGTCTAAGCAGCACCATCCAACTGTCCTTGACCGTGGACACGGCTATTCGAATGGTTTTACACTCTGCAGAGGTTGCGCACTTTACCCACAAGATCCGGGAAGCTTTCGTGTCACCCACAATCCTGCAGTACCTCAAGTACTCGGGGGAAGCACCCGGTCATTACCTTTCCCTAGACGACACTAACATAGGGTCCACTCATTGGTGCACAACCCTCATGTACAAATAGAAGATCATGGGACTTTGCCCTTTCACATTACACAAAGGGACCAATGGTGTGTCCGGTGCCTTGTAAAAATAGTCATGGTCGCCTATCCAAGCACGACACCGTCCCGGGAGTGACCTCAAGTCCCCCCCATCACTAGTGATGTGGGCACCATGCTAGTATCAGCCTAAGTATTCAATAATGCCCCGTCCCATAAGGGGTAGAGTGGTTGCACATGTTTGGTTGGGACGGTAATCACACATAAATCTAATCCATCTCTGTAAACAACACTTTCATCCAACCTCGGTAGACTACTTCTCCACCAAGTAGTGCCCTAGTTCCTCATCATCTCCCAGGGGCATTAGTGGCACCCACTGGGTTATTTGCAAGTATGTCAAACCACACTTGTTTCTTTCCATGCATCACCCTGACCCATTTTACGTAGCCAACTACTATAGCATAAATCTATCTACTCCCACCCACATAACCCTCATAGGAAGGTAGGGTCATGCTTGATGCAAGTTTCAATAGTAAAGTAACAAAGGTACCAACCAAAGTGGTCACCACCTCTACATGATTCCGATGCATTGATAATAAGGTGCTATGAGACATGCATAAAAAGATTTCTCGAACATGGTCAAAGGGCTGCTTGCCTTGTCCTTCCGAGTTTTCAAACCTTCTGGTCCATCTCCAAGTATTCCGTCTACTTCGATAACTAACGCCGGAAACAAATCACAATAAGCAACACAACAAGACCAAAATAAAAGTGCTCTAAAATAGGAGTTGGACTTTTCTAGGATACCTCTGGTCATATGAAAAATGACCAAGGTGGTTTCATTGGGATATGATCAATGGATATCTCTGAACATTTCAATATGATGTAATCAGAGGATTTGTGGATTTGCAATAAGTGTACAGAAGAATTATTTTGAAAAATGGTCAGAGGCACCCATCTAACAAGGAATGATTTTTGAAGCAGCTAGGAGTTGGTTTCACTTGATTTGGAGTTCAAAAGAATTTCCTATGATTTTGCAAAGTTCACAAATATAAAGAAATGGCTCATTATTTTGTGGGGTACAGAAAGTATTAATAAAAATGTTCATAAACTAAGTTATGAACTTAGAAGCATCTAGGAATTTGAATGGCATTTGGAGCAACTTTGAGCTCTCTGTGATTTTCTACAGTTTATCACAGAAATAGAAAAATGAGATTTTGATAATATTTGTGAATAGAATGTTTCTGTAAAAATGTGACAATAGCACCACGTGGCAGGGCATGATTTTAGAAACTACTAGAAATTTGAATCATAAAATTTGGAGTTAATTTGAATTATTTATGGATTTTTGAAGTTGACTGGAAAAAGAAAAAGGAAATAAGGCTTTAACCTTATCCTGCGCACATGGCGACAGATAGACCGTGGGCCGGCCCAGCGGCTCGGCTGCACGGGCAGAGGTGGTGACGCCAAAGGCGTATCCTGCTGAACCTGCTTTCACCGTGGGGACACGGGAATGGCCGAACCCGCCTCCACTTAAACCGCTGGGCCCGCCCTGCTAGGTCACCGACGAGCAGGTCCCACCGGCTGGTCATCTCCCTCCTCCCGCCCGCGACAAAGGAGGCAGAGACCTCATCGGCGGGAGGTTGCCGGCTCCCGCCCGCGGCGGCACATGCAACCTCCGGCCAAGCCGTGGCCACCGGAGGGACCACCGGGGAGCGGCGCATCAGGGAGGTGGGCTGGGGTCAGCAGACGATGGCCGGGGCGTGCCCAGCACGGGCCTCGGCGGACGGCCATTCGGGCGACTGTGAGCAGGAGGGCACGGTGCCCCAGAGCATTGGGAGACGAGTGGGAAAGGGTCGTCGGACCTTGGCGCCTCTTCTAGTGGGGAGAGGAGGAGCGGGAAGTCCGCCCTTGCCCGAATCAAAGCGGAGGCCGCCGGCGGCACTCTTGCCATGGAGGACACTGGGAGGCTTGAGAGGGAGAGGGAGTATGTCTGGGAGGTTTGTGGGATATAGGAGGTTCGATCAGAGGCGAGACAGAGAGTTGGGGATAGCTTAAATAGGCATGGCCGCGGTGTACCGTGGGCAGCATCCATGGACGCGCTCGGGTGAGCTCACGGAGGGAGAAGGAGGGCAAGGGAGGATAGGGCAGATAGGTTTGCGTGTCACGGACGTCGAGGCCACCTTGGAAGACACGATCCCGGAGACCAAGGTCGTCGCATTCGCTTGGAATGGGTGAGATACAGTGCGGGGAAGCACTGTAGCGTGCTCCAGAGCGCGCGTATGGCTGGCACTGGCATCCTTTTGGTGCCCAGGGCGTGGCCACTAGTGTCTAGGAGGTAGAGGGGGTAGTAAACAAAGCACAGATGGCCTGGGGATGCCTTGGGGAGCCAGTAGGAGAAGAGAGAGGCAGAAGAAGAGGGAGAGAGGGGCTGTCCAGGGAGGTAAATGGGGGTATTTTACCCCTCAATCATTGAGAAATGGCCAGGGAAGAGTTATTGGAGGTAGGAGAGGACTAGGAGGAGCTATGGTAAAAAGTTGAGCTCAAGGAGAATAGTGTAAGTGGTCAAAATGGTGATTTTTGAAAAGTGACAGAAGGTGTTTGATGCAAATTTGGGCAAGAAAATTAACTCCATTTGACATGAGACTTAACAGGATCAAATGGCATATAAAAATAGGGTATTCTACCAAGTTTGAGCACATTTGAAGAAACTTGCCAATGTAACTTTGGTAAACCCTAGAAATCAGCAGAAATGACTTTTCCAAGATTCGGTCATGCAAATCATCCCTCCTTGATGCACCACTTGGTGTAGTGTCATCATTTGGGGTTGTGGTCATGTCCACAAAATTTAAGGTCACAAGTAAAAAGTTGGCAATGTAGAGTTGTTCAAATTTGGATCTGGTCAGAAAGGGTTTTGGGGCACTTAGGTCAAGTTATGCTTCTCCAACACTTGTTCCATTTGGTCTAGATGCATAATTAGACCATTTTAGCATGTGTACCAAGTTTGAGAGCATTTGGACAAGTTTGGCAATGTAAAGTTTCTCAAACTTCAAAATGGACAGAAATGGTTTTGAGGGGATTTGATGATGTTTTCTAGATCTTCAAGGCATGAGGCTTTGTAAGATCATCAAATATGTCATATCTGACATGATAGAATTTCCCTGGAATTTTTAGATAATATTTCTTTTGTAAATATTTCAAAAGCTTGAAATATCCAGAAAGGGTTTTGGATGGATTTGCCCAATATTTTGAACATGACCATGTGTTGAAACTCTTATATATGGACAATATATGTCCTAGGAGTCTCTCTGCATTTTGGCAAATATTTTTGAAATAGTTAAATAATTTATACCTATTGAAGACCATTTCTGGCCTAAAGAAAAAGCCTTTAAATAAAATAGGAAAATAACCTTTAAAATTATACTTTTGTGGTTTATGGGAGTCCTATACCTAATAGGATTCAAATATACTTTTTGAAAGATTTTTCACACCCTAAATAAGGTACTTGCAGTACAAACCTCAATTCAGGGGTTTTTGGAAAATTAATTTTAGAAAATACTATTTGGCCAAAATAATTTTATAAGAAAATACTATACTAGTCTATACACATGGCATGACCATTGGGAAAAGGTTTTGGATCAAGGAGATGAAGTATAAGAGTTTGATGATTTATTTGAGTTTTTAGAGCACTGGCAAACAGCAAACAGAAAAACCAATCAAGCAAGGTCAAAAACACTCAATAGTTTTTGGCAAACCATATTTTTGCATGATTATTAGCTTAAGTGTTGTGGCATGAAAATCAGGGTGTGACAAAAGTGGAACTTGATGAGGTAATTGTATCGTCTCCCGAATTGGAGAATGGCTCATCACAGAAAATCGTTCCCATGATGCCTACACCAATTAGAGAGGAAGCTAATGATGATGATCATGAAACTTCAGATCAAGTTACTACCGAAACCTCGTAGGTCAACTAGAGTACGTTCCGCACCAAAGTGGTACGGTAATCCTATTCTGGAAGTCATGTTACTAGACCATGACAAACCTACGAACTATGAGGAAGCGACGATGAGCCCAGATTCCGCAAAATGGCTTGAGGCCATGAAATTTGAGATGGGATCCATGTATGAGAACAAAGTGTGGACTTTGGTTGACTTGCTCGATGACCGGCAAGTCATTGAAAATAAATGGATCTTTAAGAAGAAGACTGACGCCGATGTCACCCGAGCAGTGAGTTCGGATGCTTGTTCCGAAGTCGTCTGCTCCAATGCATTGCATTTACAAATAGCATCTTGCAGCTTGACCTCGACTTCGGTCACCCAAGCCTCGTGCTGTTGACACAAGGCCTTCTCGGCCTCCAGGTCGGCAGCCGCTTTATCAGCGGCTTCCTTGCTCACTATGTCCTCTTCCTTGGCCGTCGCAAGCTCGCCCTTCAGGGCCTCGACCGTAGCCGCGTTAGCTGTTTCACAAAAAACATATAACACAAATAAGCTCACACTCACACATATAGTGTGTTAAAATTTCACTTTCTTAAACCCGCATACCTTGCGTTTCATCAAAACGCTTGTTGATGCAGACGAGCTCTTCGTCAGCTAGTGTAAGCTTCTGATTTAACTCGGAAACCTTTGCGACTCGGGCAGATGCCGCAACTAGAGAAGCATGTTCAAGCACAAAGTACATAGTTCAACTACTTCGTTATATCGCATACCTCAAATCCTATTAGTAGGCTATTGAAAGCTTCGTTCGGTCTGCCTTTGATGGCTGAATCTTCTCCATAATCGCACTCATCAAAGTGCGGTGTTACTCGACGATGGAAGCACTTTGCAGTCCTCCCTCCAGAGTGTTCGACACTTCCGGATTGACGGCATGCGTCGTTGGAGTAGTTGCTCCCTCCCTCATCACAGAGGGCTGATCTCCTGATTCCGGGGCCACACTGGGATCCAGAACAATGTTCGGCGGGGCCCCGGATTGCTTGGCTCCCCCATCTTCGGTCACCATGGGGATCGCTCCCCCTTGGTCGACAACAGCTGAGGGATTGACCTGGGATGCCCTTTCGTCTGCCACAGTCCCACCTGCTGGATCAGGGGGAGTTTGTAGAGAGGATACCTTGGTATCCCCTAAAGTGGGCGACGAGCCCCGCAGAGGCGTATCGCTCTCCACCATCCCCGGCAATAGGGAATTCCCCGATGACAGTGAACCCATGGGGATGTCGTGCGGAGGACTATATAAAGGCAAAATAAATATTAGATGATGAAAAGGAAAATTATCCGAACATAAGCAGTTTAAATACTTACGATTCGGCCAGGGGCTTAATCCTGGGCTGAACCCGATAGCTGTGTTCAAACGTTGAGTCCGAACTATCAGGAAGATTTAGCTTCTTCCTGGGCACTGCCTTGCGTGCGTCAGCAGGGGCCTCTCTTTCCTCCCTTTGTCGGGACGGGGGAGTCGTCTTCTTCTTCTTCCTCCTCCTCTCCTTCTTCGAGAGAGAGTTGGGAGCCATTTTCCTTGGACCTTGTGTCCGCGGGGCCTGCAGAGCGGGGGTCACTCTTGACCTCCTTGCCCTTCTTCTTGGCCTTCTTCTCCGGCGCCTTGTACGGCGCCGGGACCAACATCGCCGTCAGCCGAGGCATCTCAGGGTCTTCTGACAAGGGAGCACGACACTTAATCCGCTCTGCCTTTTTCGTCCAGGCCTGGATAGAACGCAAAAACTCCAACTCTTTTTATAATTGAGGCATGGACGGAGTATATATTCGACAGAAATTTTAATTACCTCTAATGCAGTGAGCGCGGTATTGAAGCCCCTGTCCCCAGTCTCCGCCGGCCACTCCTTCTGGGCCTTGAAGAGATGCTTCCAAATCTCTTCGTGAGTAGTGTCGAAGAGGTGATTCAAGGGACGAGACCCTTCTGGGTTGAACTCACATAGATAGGAGTCCCAGCGTTAGCAGGGAAGGATGAGGCGGACGAGCATTACCTTAATCACATTTATGAGTTGGGTGCCGTTGGTAATCATGCCGGAGATGCGACTTTGGAGCGCCAACACCTCCGCCTGAGACCCCCAATCCGGACTCTTGTTGGTCCAAGAGGTTAGCCTCTTCGGCGGTCCAGATCTAAATGCGGGAGCTGCCGCCCACTTGGTGTTGCGGGTCTCAGTGATATAAAACCACTCCTGCTGCCAGACCTTGTTCATCTCCACAAACGCCCCCTTTGGCCAGGTGGCATTGCGCAGTTTGCTTACCATGGCACCTCCGCACTCCGCGTGCTGCCCGTCGACCACCTTCGGCTTCAAACTGAAGATTTTGAGCCCTAGGCCGAAGTGTGGGGGAACACGGAGGAACGCCTCACATACCGCTATAAAAGCGGATATGTGGAGAATTAATTCGGGGCTAGATTATGGAAATCTAGCCCATAGAAAAACAAGAGGCCCCGTACAAAGGGGTGGAGAGGAAATCCTAGCCCCCGAATTAGGTGCGAGAGGAAGACAACTCTCTCACCCGCCTTAGGGACGTGAATCACTTGGTCCTTTTCGGGGACTTGGTGTGCCGCATCTTCGGCAAGATAGCCCGCGCTCCGGAGGCTCTTCACGGTCTTCTCCGTGACCGTGGATGCCTCCCACTTGCCTTTAGAACCAGAACCAGCCATTGCTGGGAGGGGCGGCGGTGGTGGAGGAGTTTGAGAATCGAGGGCGCAAGTGATGTGGGCGCTTGGGCTGGGGAGATTGGAGAACTAGGGCTTGAGGAGAGCGTGGGGTTAAAGAGAAAGATTTGAGTCCTTTTATAAGCGGTGAATGCTAAACTCCCCCCACTCCAGCCTTAAACCTCGCCGGTTCACAACGAGGTCATGCGTAAGGCGCGATTAAGATGCTCACGTCACATTGATAAGGATCTCGTAGTAAGCGGGCATGATCTCTGTTTTGACAAGACGTGCCAATGGGGTTATACCTCGAAATGCGAAACTGGAGCCAAGAAAACTGTTCGATATATTAAACGGACAAATGTGACACTTCGCTAAAAAATTGTCAGTAAAGACACAATATTAGTTTTTTCGATACCTTGCCTTCGAGGCTAAGGGTTGTACTAACCATGCAGAGCCGGACATAGTACCTTTTTTTTGTAGGGAATATTGCTTCAATATGTTCGGGAGGAGGAACCCGCCTTGCAATGCCGAAGACAGTACGTGATCCTGAAGGAAATATGCCCTAGAGGCAACATTAAAGTTGTTATTTTATATTTCCTAATATCATGATAAATGTTTATTATTTATGCTAGAATTGTATCAATCGGAAACTTGATACATGTGTGGATACATATACAAAACATCGTGTCCCTAGTAAGCCTCTACTAGACTAGCTCGTTAATCAAAGATGGTTAAGTTTCCTAACCATAGACATGTGTTGTCATTTGATGAACGGGATCACATCATTAGGAGAATGATGTGATGGACAAGACCCATCCGTTAGCATAGCATAATGATCGTTTAGTTTTATTGCTATTGCTTTCTTCATGAGTTATACATGTTCCTATGACTATGAGATTATGCAACTCCAGAATATCGGAGGAACACCTTGTGTACTATCAAACATCACAACATAACTGGGTGATTATAAAGATGCTCTACATGTGTTTTTGAAGGTGTTTGTGGTGTTGGCATAGATCGAGAATAGGATTTGTCACTCCGAGTGTCGGAGAGGTATCTCTGGGCCCTCTCGGTAATACACATCATAATAAGCCTTGCAAGCAAATGACTAATGAGTTAGTCATGAGATGATGTATTACGGAACGAGTAAAGAGACGGTAACGAGATTGAACTAGGTATGATAATACCGACGATTGAATCTTGGGAAAGTAATATACCGATGACAAAGGGAACAACGTATGTTGTTATACAGTTTGACCGATAAAGATCTTCGTAGAATATGTAGGAGCCAATATGAGCATCCAGGTTCCACTATTGGTTATTGACCGCAGATGTGTCTCGGTCATGTCTACATAGTTCTCGAACCCGTAGGGTCCGCACGCTTAACGTTCGATGATGATTTGTATTATGAGTAATGTGATTTGATGACCGAAGTTTGTTCAGAGTCCCGGATGAGATCACGTACATGACGAGGAGTCTGGAAATGGTCGAGAGGTAAATATTCATATATTTGAAGGCTATATTAGGACACCGGAAAGGTTCCGAGTGATTCAGGTATTTTGGAGTACCGGGGAGTTACGGGAATTCATCGGGAGAAGTAATGGGCCTTATTAGGCCATACGGGAAGAGGAAGAGGCAAGCCAAGGGGAGGTGGCGCGCGCCCCCATGGGTCCGAATTAGACTAGGGGAAGGGGCGGCGCCCCCTTGCCCTTTCCTACTCCCTCTCTCTTTCTCTCTTTCCTTCTCTCTTACTCCGAATAGGAAAGGGTTTCCTACTAGGACTTGGAATTGAAGTCCTAGTAGGACACCCTACACTTGGCGTGCCCTAGGGGGCCGGCCTATCTCCCTCCCTCCTTTATATACGTGGGCAGGGGGCACCCCAAAGACACAACAAACAATCACTTAGCCGTGTGTGGTGCCCACTCCACAGTTACACACCTCGGTCATATCGTCGTAGTGCTTAGGCGAAGCCCTGCGCCGGTAACATCATCATCACCTTTGCCATGCCATCGTGCTGACGGAACTCTCCCTCGTCCTCAACTGGATCAAGAGCTCGAGGGACGTCATCGTGTTGAACGTGTGCTGAACACGGAGGTGCCGTACGTTCGGTACTTGGATCGGTTGGATCGCGAAGACGTTCGACCACATCAACCGCGTTACTAAACGCTTCCGCTTTTGATCTACGAGGGTACGTGGACACACTCTCCACGGTCGTTGATATGCTTCTCCTAGATAGATCTTGCGTGATTGTAGGAATTTTTGTGAAATACTATGTTCCCCAACCGAGCCGAACTCTCATCATCATTGAAGACTGGTTCAGGGGCTACTGAGGGAGTCCTGGATTAAGGGGTCCTTAGGTGGCCGGATCGCTCATTATGGGCCGGACTGGTGGGTCGTGAAGATTATTAATGAAGATTATCTCCCGTATCCGGATAGGACTCCCATATGTGTAAAAATAGCAAGTTTAGAGTCCGGGTGTAATACGTTCCTTCCTCTGCAAGGTGATCATGTACAAACCCTAGGTCTCACCAATGCATATATAAACCAGAGGGTTTAGTCCGTAGGGGCAGAAGAATCATAGCAATCACATAGGCTAGACTTTTAGGGTTTAGCAATTACGATCTCGAGGTAGATCAACTCTTGTAACCCATATCCATCAAGATCAATCAAGCAGGAAGTAGGGTATTACCTCGATCGAGAGGGCCCGAACCTGGGTAAACATCATGTCCCCAGTCTCCTGTTACCATCGATCCTCAGACGCATAGTTCGGGACCCCCTACCCGAGACCTGCCGGTTTTGACACCGACAGTGACTCCACCGACCCATTTCTTTCGCCTATATAATCACATATACTCTAAAAACCCTAGAGGAGGCATTGAAACCACTTTTCCACCATCGTAACTTTCTGTATCCACGAGATCCCATCTAGAGGCCTTTTCCGGTACTTTGCCAGAGGGCGATTCGAGCACGGAGGGCTTCTTCATCAACACCATTGCCCTTCCGATGAAGCGTGAGTAGTTTACCACAGACCTACGGGTCCATAGCTAGTAGCTAGATGGCTTCTTCTCTCTCTTTGATTGTCAATACCATGTTGTCAGGCCCGAGATGCGATTCTATCCTGATCATGTGACACTTACGTGATTGGGGCACAACCGCATTTCGGACGCTTAGCAAGATGGCTATCATTACATCATACCATTACATACATACATGGGGGATAGAAAAATACATACAAGTCACATGAATACAACAACATCAATACAAAGCATCCGACTACAAATGCAAACATGAAAAGAACAATGACATCCAACTGCTCTCCTAGGCCGCCGACCCGGAACCTAACCCAAGACTGAAGAATAATAAGAAGAAAGAACTCCACAACAACGAACATCGCTCTCACTTCAAGACATCGGAAACCTGCACTTGCAACTGTTGTAGTAGTATCTGTGAGCCACGAGGACTCAGCAATCCCATAACCATGGGTAACAAGACTATCAAAGCTTAATAGGTAGGAAGAGGTAAAGTGGTGAGGTTGCAGCAGTGGCTAAGCAAAATATGGTGGCTAACTTACGAGTACAAGAATAAGATGAGCATCTACGCAAACGGTTGCAACTAGTAGTGATCGCTAAAGATCCTGAACTACCTACGAGTCAAACATAACCCCACCGTGTTCTCTTCTCAAAGTGAAAAGAGACAGTCACGGTTAGTCACACAGTTGTGTGTTTTACTTCGGATCCTCTGTCAAGTTTTCTACAGCCGACATTAACAAATTCCAATCTGCCACATAACCGCGGGCACGACTTTCGAAAGATCATAACCCTGCAGGGGTGTCCCAACTTAGCCCATCACAAGCTCTCACCATCAGCTGAAGTAATAATAATTATTAACCCTTATCTTAGGGAAATCCGATCAGGTTCGGCATCCCGGTGCACAAGACATTTCGACAATGGTAAAACAAGTCCAGCAAGACCTCCCGGCGTGCCGACACCCTGATAGTAGCCGCGCATATCTCATCTCAGGCCACAACCGGATAGGTGAGCCTACGGGAGCCAATCCTTGATTTTCCCCATGGTGGCCCCGCAGTCCCCCCATTTGGGACCAACACCATCAGCAGTGGCCCCCCTGCTATGTAGAAAAGAATCTCCAAGGAGCGTCCCCCTTATGCAATTTAATTAATTAATTAAGTTGTTATTATGAGGCAATTAAAACCAATGTTGGGCCTTGCTGGAGGAGTTTTATTCAAAGACGAAGTGTCAAGGGGTCCCCATATACCCAACCGTGTATGGAATGCAAAATCAAGGAACATAATGCCGGTTTATCAGCGCCTAGGGTGGCATGAGTGGAACAAAACACCGAGCAAAAGGCCAAGCCTTCCACCCATGCCCAATATATAGGTGTGTTATTATATATATAACATATTGTGATATTCCAACAACAAGTTCCCTCCTGGAACGATCTTCATCGCCACCTGCAACTAACAATGCTATAAGAGGGGCTAAGCAAGCGGGTATCATAGCCAAACAATGGTTTTTGCTAGGAAGGTGTCAAAGGTTAGAGGTTTCATGGAAACAAGGAGAGGGGCTGAAATAAAGATGGGTAGCGCGACATATAACGATAGCATCGAGACAACTAAGCAAAGGCAATGATAGTAAAGGTATCCAACGGTATGGTCATCTTGCCTGAGATCCCGCAAGGAAGAACGGATCCATGAAGAAGACGGGGAAGAAGCTTTGAAGAAGAACCACGGGTAGACGAACGAATCCTCACGATCGCAACGGAACAAGCGCTAACGAGAAGAAGCAAGCAATACGGTAAACACACAACACAAGAACATTACAATATGCTCAACCAAGTATGATGCAAGACAGTTCTATATAGGAAGCACTACAAGTCTATACAGGAAGCAAAACATGGCAAGGTAGGAAGCACAGAAAAACAACACAGTCTATATATGATGCAATACATGGCAAGGTATGATGCATGGCAAGTCTATACAGGAAGCAATACATGGCAAGGTAGGAAGCACAGAAAAACAACACAAGTCTATATGATGCAATACATGGCAAGGTAGGATGCATGACAAGTCTATACAGGAAGCAATACATGGCAAGGTAGGAAGCACAAAAAAACAACACAAGTCTATATTTGATGCAATACATGGCAAGGTAGGAAGCACACAAAAAGTTATTAGCTCCACAAGAATGCATCAGACAACAGTTTAACAGGGACTTAACCATATTTTAACCCCAGGAAAAAAACAAGCGGGCGTCATATAGCAATAATGCGCATGGGGCGAGGGATAGTGGGCTCACCCAGTTGGGCTCGGCCCAGTGGAGAGGTGGAGGCAGGCCGGCGGGGATGCTGGCTGGCTGGGCCCACGAGGCCGGGGTGGAGCAGGCTGGGGAGGCGCGGGGCGCTGCGGGCCGGCCCACGAGGCCGAAGCACGGACGTGGTCGTCGCCCCGAAGCAGAGGCGCGGCGGCCATGGCACCGGGCGGCGCCGGCTGCGTGGCCTCCGGCGAGGGGCCGCCGGGAGGAGGCCGAAGAGGTCGGGATCCGGCAGATCCAGGGCCGACGGCTCCGTTCCCGGCCAGATCCCGGGTCGGCGGGGTTGGGGCGGCAAGGTACAGGCGGCGGCGGTGGTTTGTACAGCTTCGGCGGGTGGCGGAAGGCGTCGGGCGACGGCCGGTGGTCGGCGACGACGCGCGGTGGCCGGCGGCGGCGAAACGGCAACGTGCACGACGGCAGGGCAGAGCCGGCGCGCGGGATGCGGCGGTGGGCGGCTCGGGTCCGGATGGGCTCGGGCTGGCCCGATTTGGGCGCTGCGGGCCGCGGCGGTGGGAGGTGGCTGGCTGGCCATGTGGCGCAAGCCGGTTGGCTCGGGGCGACGGGGCTGCTGATGTGTCGGCCTGGGATTGGCCCGGGCGACGTGGAAGGTGGGGATGGACATGTCCAGGTAGAGTGGACATGTCCGGCTGCGCGGGTAGGAGCATTGTTAGGGTTTGATCTGCGCGAAAATGGAGAGGGAGGCGCATATTTGTAGCTAGAGGGAGCTAGGAGTGTCCAAATGAGGAGCCGTTCGCGGCCACGCGATCGTGATCGAACGGACAAGAGCATGCATGGGTTAGAATGGGCTAGGTGGGCTGTGTGAAAGGGTGATGGGCCAAAAGAAAAGAGGCTTCCGGTGGTTAACACGGTTAACCGTTGGGCTATCAAACGAGCTCCGAATGCGACGAAACTTGACAGGCGGTCTACCTATGCTATAATAAGACCACACATCAAGTTTCATCTCATTCCGAGAACATTTTTTGGCCACTTATAAAATAAATATTCGGAGGCACCTCGGGCGAGTGGAAGTGTGTGTGGGCTCAGAACGGACAACGGAAAGGACGAGGGGACTCGGGCGGAGTTTTGTTTTTGACAAATTATGTTTTCTATGTGTTGTTTGCTTATTTTGATGAATCTATGGCTAGTAACGGGGGGTATGTACCATGGAAAAGTTTGAATACAGTAGATATTACACCAATATAAAATAATAATAAGATCACGATAGTACCTTGGGTGGTTATTTGCTTTGTTTTACTAACAGAGTTCATGAGATTTCTGTTGAGTTTTGTGTTGTGAAGTTTTCAAGTTTTGGGTAAGGATTTGATGTACTATGGAATAAGGAGTGGCAAGAGCCTAGGATTAGGGATGCCCAAGGAACCCCAAGGTAATATTCAAGGACGGCCAAGAGCCTAAGCTTGGGGATGCCCCGGGAAGGCATCCCCTCTTTCGTCTTCATCTGTCGATAAGTTTACTTGAGGCTATATTTTTATTCACTATATGATATGTGTTTTGCTTGGAGCGTCTTGTATGATTTGAGTCTTTGCTTTTTAGTTTGCCACAATAATCCTTGTTGTACACACCTTTTGAGAGGGGCACGCTTGAATCGTGATTTATTAGAATACTCTATGTGATTCACTTATATCTTTTGAGCTTGCAAATTTGCTCTAGTGCTTCACTTATATCTTTTTAGAGCACGGCGGTGGTTTTATTTTATAGAAATTGTTGAACTCTCTTGCTTCACTTATATTATTTTGAGAGTCTCTAAACAGCATGCTAATTTACTTAGGTTATGAATTTAGTACTAATATGATAGGCATGCAAGGGAGAAATAATAAAAACTTTCATATATAGAGCATTTAATAGTATGAGAAGTATTGATTCCTTATGATTGTTTTGAGATATGAGGATGGTAATATTAGAATCATCCTAGTAGTAAATTGTGGGGTTAAGGAAATAATTGTGTTAAGTTTCGTGATTTCAGTAGCATGCACCTATGGTCTCCTAATTGTGTAACCGAATTGAAGCGCATTGTGTCTTGACTGTTTACCTTTGCGTGAAGGTCGGGAGCGCGCGATGGTTAACTCCTACCAAACTCTCCCCTAGGAGTATGCATAGTAGTACTTTGCTTCAAGAGCTAATAAACCTTTTTGCAATAAATATGTGAGTTCTTTATGACTAAAGTTGAGTACATGGATTATACGCACTCTCACCCTTCCACCTTGATAGCCACTCTAGTGCCGCGCAACTTTCGCCGGTGCATCAAACCACCTTATACCCTTCCTCAAAACAGCCACATACCTACCTATTATGGCATTTCCATAGCCATTTTGAGATATATTGCCATGTAACTCCACCGTTCTATTTATTATGACACGCATCATCATTTTCATATTGCTTTACATGATCATGTAGTTGACATAGTATTTGTGGCAAAGCCACAATTCATATATTTTTATACATGTCACTCTTGATCTGCACATCCTGGTACACCACCGGAGGCATTCATATAGAGTCATATCTTTGTTCTAGTATCGAGTTGTAATATAAAGTTGTAAGTAAATAAAAGTGTGATGATCATCATTGTCAGAACATTGTCCCATGTGAGGTTATCAAAAATAAAAGAGGCCAATGAAGCCCAAATGAAAATAAAAGAGGCCAAAGAAGCCCACCAAAAAAAAGAGAAAAGAAAAAAAGAAAAAAAGAGAGAAAAGTCAGAAGGGACAATGTTACTATCTTTTTCCACACTTCTGCTTCAAAGCAGCACCATGTTCTTCATAATAGAGAGTCTCCTATGTTGTCACTTTCATATACTAGTGGGAATTTTTGTTACAGAACTTGGCTTGTATATTCCAACGATGGGCTTCCTCAAATGCCGTAGGTCTTCATGAGCAAGCAAGTTGATGCACACCCACTAGTTTTCTTTTGAGCTTTCATACACTTATAGCTCTAGTGCATCCGTTACATGGCAATCCCTACTCACTCACATTAATATCAATTTATGGACATCTCCATAGTCCATTGATTTGCCTAGTTGATGTGAGACTTTCTCCCCACTTCTGTCTATTACCACCTTCTATTCCACCCATAGTGCTATATCCATGGCTCACGCTCATGTATTGCGTGAAAAGTTGAAAAGACTGAAGCACGTTAAAAAGTATGAAACAATTGCTTGGCTGATACCGGGGTGGGCATGATTTTACCTTGTGCTGAGAATAGGGAGCATAGTAAGACTATATGATTTTGTAGGGATTACTTTCTTTAGCCAAGTTATTTTTGAAGCTTAATGATTTAATATCTAGTATGCTTGAAGTATTATTGTTTTCATGTCAATATAAACTTTTGTTTGAAACATACGAATCTGAATATTCATGCCACAATAAAGAGATTGCATTGATAAATATGTTAGGTAGCATTCCACATCAAAAATTCCGTTTTTATCATTTACCTACTCGAGGACGAGCATGAATTAAGCTTGGGGATGCTTGATACATCTCCAACATATCTATAATTTTTTTATTATTCCATGCTATTATATTATCTGTTTTGGATGGTTTATATGCATTAATATGCTATTTTATATTATTTTTGGGTCCAACCTATTAACCTAGAGCCTAGTGCCAGTTTCTGTTTTTTTTCATGTTTTTGAGTTTCGCAGAAAAGGAATATCAAACGGAGTCCAAACGGGACGAAACTTTACGAGAATATTTCTTGGACAGAAGACATCCACATGACTTGGAGTGCATGTCTGGGGAGCCACGGCGCGGCCACAAGGACGGAGGGTGCGCCAAGGGGTAGGGCGCGCCCCCACCCTTGTGGGCCCCTCGTGACTCCACCGACCTATTTATTCCGCCTATATATTCACATATATTCCAGAAACCCTAGAGGAGGCATCAAAACCACTTTTCCACCACCATAACTTTCTCTATCCACGAGATCCCATCTGGAGGCCTTTTCCGGTACTCTGCCAGAGGGGGATTCGACCACGGAGGGCTTCTTCATCAACGCCATTGCCCTTTCGATGAAGCGTGAGTAGTTTACCACAGACCTATGGGTTCATAGCTAGTAGCTAGATGGCTTCTTCTCTCTCTTTGCTTCTCAATACCATGTTCTACTCGATGTTCTTGGAGATCTATCCGATGTAATCTTCTTTTGCAGTGTGTTTTCCAAGGTCTAATGAATTTTGGATTTATGATCAGCTTATCTATGAATATTATTTGAATCTTCTTTGAATTCATATATGCATGATTTGATATCTTAGTAATTCTGTTCGAACTATCGGTTTGGTTTGGCCAACTAGATTGGTTTTTCTTGCAATGGGAGAAGTGTTGGGAACGTAGCATGCAATTTCAAAAAAAATCCTACGCTCAGGCAAGATCTATCTAGGAGATGTATATCAACAAGAAGGGGATAGTGTGTCCACATACCCTCGTAGACCAAAAGTGGAAGCGTTAGTTCAACACGGTTGATGTAGTCGAACGTCTTCGTGATTCAATCGATCGAGTACCGAACGTACGACACCTCCGAGTTTAGCATACATTCCAGCAAAGTGTCGAGGGAGAGTTTCGTCAGCACGACGGAGTGGTGATGATGATGGTGAAGTGATCCGCGCAGGGCTTCGCCTAAGCACTACGACAATATGACCGGAGGAGCAAACTGTGGAGGGGGCACCGCACACAACTAGGAACAATTGATGTGTGTTCTAGGCGCCCGCTCCCAATGTATATAAAGGAGGAAGGGGGAGGGAGCCAGCCCTAGGCGCGCTTCAAGTCGTGGGGAGTCCTACTTGGACTCCTAGTCCTAGTAGGATTCGCCCCCTCTTCCTTCTATTGGAGGGGCAAGGGGGAAGGAGAGGGAGTAGGACAAGGAAAGGGGGGCGCCTCCCCTTCCCCTAGTCCAATTCGGAGTCCCCTTGGGTGGGGGCCCCACCCCTTGTGGGCTGCCTTGCGTCCCTCCTATGGCCCATGTGGCCCATATCTTTCCCCCGAGGGGTTTCGGTAACCCCCTGGTACTCCGATATGTAGTCGGTACCCCTCGGAACTCTTCCGGTGTCCAAATACCATCATCTAATATATCAATCTTTACCTCTCGACCATTTCAAGACTCCTCGTCATGTATGTGATCTCATTCGGGACTCCGAACAATATCCGGTCACCAAAAACACATAACTCATAATACAAATCGTCATCGAACGTTAAACGTGCGGACCGTACGGGTTCGAGAAGAATGTAGACATGACCGAGACACATCTCCGGTTAATAACCAACATCGGAACCTGGATGCTCATATTGGTTCCTACATATTCTACAAAGATCTTTATCGGTCAAACAGTAATGACACCATACGTTATTCCCTTTGTCATCAGTATGTTACTTGCCCGAGATTCGATTGTCGTTCAATCTCATTACCGCAAGTCTCTGTACTTGTTTCGTAATGCATCATCCCACAACTAACTCATTAGTCACATTGCTTGCAAGGCTTCTTTATGATGTACATTACCGAGAGGGCGCAAAGATACCTCTCCGATACTTGGAGTGACAAATCCTAATCTCGATTCACGCCAACACAACAAACACCTTCAGAGATGCCTGTAGAGCATCTTTATAATCACCGAGTTATGTTGTGACATTTGATAGCACACAAGGCAATCCTCCGATATTCGGGAGTTGCATGATCTCATAGTTGGAGGAATATGTATTTGACATGAAGAAAGCAACAACAGTAAAACTGAACAATCATTATGCTAAGCTAACAGATGGGTCTTGTCCATCACATCATTATCCTAATGATGTGATACCGTTCATCAAATGCCAACACATGTCTATGGTTAGGAAACTTAACCATCTTTGATTAACGAGCTAGTCTAGTAGAGGCTTACGAGGGACGCAGTGTTTTGTCTATGTATCCACACATGTATCGAGTTTCTGATTAATACAATTCTAGCTTAAATAATAAACATTTATCATGATATAAGGAAATATAAAATAACAACTTTATTATTGCCTCTAGGCATATTTCCTTCAGTCTCCCACTTGCACTAGAGTCAATAATATAGTTCACATCGCCATGTGATTTAACACTGATAGTTCACATCGTCTAGTCAATAACACCCATAGCTCACATCGCCATGTGACCAACACCCAAAGGGTTTACTAGAGTCAATAATCTAGTTCACATCGCTATGTGATTAACACCCAAAGAGTACTAAGGCGTGATCATGTTTTGCTTTGTGGGAGAAGTTTAGTTAACGGGTTTGTCACATTCAGATCCGTATGTATTTCGCAAATTTCTATGTCTACAATGCTCTGCATGGAGCTACTCTAGCTAATTGCTCCCACTTTCAATACACATCTATATTGATACTTAGAGTCATCTGGATTACTGTCAAAGCTTTCATCGGCGTAACTCTTTACGACGAACTCTTTATCACCTCCATAATCGAGAAACATTTCCTTAGTCCTCCAGTTACTAAGGATAATTTTGACCACTATCCGGTGATCTACTCCTCAATCACTATTGTACCTCCTTGCCAAACTCATGGCAAGGTACAGAACAGGTCCGGTACACGACATGGCATACTTTATAGAACCTATGGCTGAGGCATAGGGAATGACTTTCATTCTCTCTATATTTTTCTGCCGTGGTCGGGCTTTGAGTCTTACTCAACTTCACACCTTACAAATCAAGCAAGAACTCCTGCTTTGACTGATCCATTTTGAACTACTTCAAAATCTTATCAAGGTATGTACTAATCAAAATTCTTATCAACCGTCTTGATCTATCTCTATAGATCTTGGTACCCAATATGTAAGCAGCTTCACTAAGGTCTTTTATTAAAAAACTCCTTTTAAATAATCCTTTATGCGTTCAAGAAAATTCTACATCATTTCCGATCAACAATATGTCATTCACATATACTTATCAAAAATGTTGTAGTGCTCCCACTCACTTTCTTGTAAATACAGGCTTCACTGTAAGTCTGTATAAAACCATATGCTTTGATCACCTTATCAAAGCGTATATTCCAACTCCGAGATGCTTGCACCAATCCATACATGGATCGCTGGAGCTTGCACACTTTGTTAGCACCTTTAGGATCGACAAAACCTTTTGGTTGCATCATATACAACTCTTCTTTCAGAAATCCATTAAGGAATGTATTTTTGACATCCATTTGCCAGATTTCATAAAATGCGACAATTGCTAACATGATTCGAACAGACTTAAGCATCGCTAGGGTGAGAAAGTCTCATCGTAGTCAACTCCTTGAACTTGTCAAAAACCTTTTGCGACAAGTCGGTCTTTGTAGATAGTGACATTACTATTAGTGTATGTCTTCCTCTTGAAGATTCATTTAGTCTCAATGGCTTTTCAATCATCGGGCAAGTCCACCAAAGTCCCCACTTTGTTCTCATACATGGATCATATCTCAGATTTCATGGCCTCAAGCCATTTATGAAAATCTGGGCTCATCATAGCTTCTTCATAGTTTGTAGGTTCGTCATGGTCTAGTAACATGACTTCCAGAATAGGATTACTGCACCACTCTGGTGCGGATCGTGCTCTGGTTGACCTACAAGGTTCTGTAGTAACTTGATCTAAAGTTTCATGATTATCGTCATTAGCTTCCTCTCTAGTTGGTGTAGGCATCACTAGAACAGTTTTCTGTGATGAGATACTTTCCAATTCGAGAGAACGTATAATTACCTCATCAAGTTCTACTTTCCTCCCACTCACTTCTTTCGAGAGAAACTCCTTCTCTAGAAAAGATCCATTCTTAGCAACAAATATCTTGCCTTCGGATATGTGGTAGAAGGTGTACCCAATAGTTTCTTTTGGGTATCCTATGAAGACACACTTCTCCTATTTGGGTTCGAGCTTATCAGGCTGAAACTTTTTCACTTAAGCATTATAACCCCAAACTTTAAGAAATGACAACTTTGGTTTCTTGCCAAATCATAGTTCATACGGTGTCATCTCAACAGATTTAGATGGTGTCCTATTTAACGTGAATGCAACTGTCTCTAATGCATAACCCCAAAACGATAGTGGTAAATCGATAGGAGACATCATAGATCGCACCATATCTAATAAAGTACGGTTACAAAGTTCAGACACACCATTACGCTGTGGTGTTCCAGGTGGCGTGAGCTGTGAAAATATTCCACGTTGTTTCAAATGAAGACCAAACTCGTAACTCAAATATTCGCCTCCGCAATCAGATCATAGAAACTTTATTTTCTTGTTACGATGATTCTCTACTTCACTCTGAAACTATTTGAACTTTTAAAATGTTTCAGACTTGTGTTTCATCAAGTAGATACACCCATATCTGCTCAAATCATCTGTGAAGGTTAGAAAATAACGATACCTGCCACGAGCCTCAACACTCATCGGACCACATACATATGTATGTATTATTTCCAATAAGTCATTGGCTCGCTCCATATTTCCGGAGAACGGAGTTTTAGTCATCTTGCCCATGAGGCATGGTTCGCAAGCATCAACTGATTCATAATCAAGTGATTCCAAAAGTCCATCAACAAGGAGTTTCTTCATGCGCTTTACACCAATATGACCTAAACAGCAGTGCCACAAGTATGTTGCACTATCATTATCAACTCTGCATCTTTTGGTTTCAATATTATGAATATGTGTATTAGTACGATCGAGATTCAATAAACTATTCACCTCGGGTGTATGACCATAGATGGTTTTATTCAAGTAAACAGAATAACAATTATTCTTTGACTTAAATGAATAATTGTATTGCAATAAACACGATCCAATCTTGTTCATGATCAACGCAAACACCAAATAACATTTATTTAGGTTTAACACTAATCCCAAAAGTACAGGGAGTGTGCGATGATGATCATATCAATATTGGAACTACTTCCAACACACATCGTCACCTCACCCTCAACTAGCCTCCGTTTATTCTGCTACTCTTGTTTTGAGTTACTAATCTTAGCAACCGAACAGGTATCAAATACCCAGGGGCTACTATGAGCACTAGTGAGGTACACATAAATAACATGCATATCAAATAGACCTTTGTTCACTTCGCCATCCTTCTTATCCGCCAAATATTTGGGGTAGTTCCGCTTCCAGTGACCATTTCCTTTGCAGTAGAAGCACTCAGTTTCAGGCTTGGGTCCAGCTTTGGGCTTCTTCTTGGGAGTGGAAACTTGCTTGCCGTTCTTCTTGAAGTTCCCTTTCTTTCCCTTGCCCTTTTTCTTGAAACTAGTGGTCTTGTTTAACCATCAACACTTGATGCTCTTTCTTGATTTCTACCTTCGCTAATTTTAGCATCGCGAACAGCTTGTGAATCGTTTTCGTCATCCCTTGCATATTATAGTTCATCACAAAGTTCTAGTAGCTTGGTGATAGTGACTAGAGAACTCTGTCAATCACTATCTAATCTGTAAGATTAACTCCCACTTGATTCAAGTGATTGTAGTACCTAGACATTCTGAGCACATGCTCACTAGCTGAGCTATTCTCCTCCACCTTGTAGGAAAAGTATTTGTCAGAGGTCTCATACCTCTCGACATGGTCATGAGGCTGAAATACCAATTTCAGCTCTTGGAACATCTCATATGCTTCGTGGCGTTCAAAACGTTTTTCAAGTCCCGGTTCTAAGCTGTAAAGGATGGTGCACTAAACTATTAAGTAGACATCATATTGAGCTTTGCCAAATGTTCATAACATTTGAATCTGCTCCTGCAATAGGTCTATCACCTAGCAGTGCATCAAGGACATAATACTTCTGTGCAGTAATGAGGATAATCCTCAGATCTCGGACCTAGTCCGCATCATTGCTACTAACATCTTTCAACTTAGTTTTCTCTAGGAACATATCAACAACATAGGGGAGCTACAACGTGAACTATTGATCTATGACAACCCACAAGTGTAGGGAATCGCAACAGTTTTCGAGGGTAGAGTATTCAAACCAAATTTATTGATTCGACACAAGGGGAGCCAAAGAATACTCTCAAGTATTAGCAGTTGAGTTGTCAATTCAACCACACCTGGAAGACTTAATATCTGCAGCAAGGTATTTAGTAGCAAAGTAATATGGAAATAACAGTAAGAGTGGCAAAAGTAGCGGTAACTATTTTGTAGTGATTGTAACAGTAGCAGTGGTAAAGTAAATAAGCAACAAGCAATATGTGAAAAGCTCGTAGGCATTGGATCATTGATGGATAATTATGTCGGATGTGATTCCTCGGGTAATAGTTATAACATAGGGTGACACATAACTAGCTCCAGTTCATCAATGTAATGTAGGCATGTATTCCGAATATAGTCATACATGCTTATGGAAAAGAACTTGCATGACATCTTTTGTCCTACCCTCTCGTGATATCACCGTCCAGCA
Source organism: Secale cereale (assembly GCA_902687465.1). Lineage (NCBI taxonomy): Eukaryota > Viridiplantae > Streptophyta > Magnoliopsida > Poales > Poaceae > Secale > Secale cereale. The sequence goes on along the minus strand of LR738711.1, from coordinate 639,995,158 downwards.
AGCCTACGATGGAATTACTCATGCACGACGGTGAGCATCATGGAATTGGTGATGGAGGAGGGTTGATGATGACGACGACAACGATCTCCACTCTTCGGAGCCCCGAACGGACTCCAGATCAGCCCTCCCGAGAGAGATTAGGGCTTGGCGGCGGCTCCGTATCGTAAAACACGATGAATCCTTCTCTTTGATTTTTTTCTCCTCGAACGTGAATATATGGAGTTGGGGTTGATGTCGATGGAGCCTCATGGGGTCCACGAGGCAGGGGGCGCCCCCACCCTCGTGGACATGGTGTGGGCCCCCTGGTCTGGTTTCTTCCGCCGGTATTTTTTATATATTCCAAAATAATTCTCCGTTGATTTTCAGGTCATTCCGAGAACTTTTATTTCTACACAAAAATAACACCATGACAGTTCTGCTGAAAACAACGTCAGTCCGGGTTAGTTCCATTCAAATCATGCAAGTTAGAGTCCAAAACAAGGGCAAAAGTGTTTGGAAAAGTAGATACGTTGGAGACGTATCAACTCCCCCAAGCTTAAACCTTTGCTTGTCCTCAAACAATTCAGTTGACAAACTGAAGTGATAAAGAAAAACTTTTACAAACTCAGTTTGCTTTGTTGTTGCAAATATGTAAAGCCAGCATTCAAGTTTTCAGCAAAGATTATGAACTAACCACATTCATAATAACTTTTAGGTCTCATGTTTACTCATATCAATGGCATAATCAACTAGCGAGCAATAATAATACACCTCGAATGAGAACACTTTCTCAAAACAATCATACTATGATATAACAAGATGGTATCTCGCTAGCCCTTTCTGAGACCGCAAAATATAAATGCAGAGCACCTCCGAAGATCAAGGGCTGACTAGACATTGTAATTCATGGTAAAAGAGATCTAGTCACAATCATACTCAATGTAAATTAATAGCAATATATGCAAATGATAGCGGTGCTCTCCAACTGGTGCATTTTAATAAGAGGATGATGACTCAACGTAAAAGTAAATAGATAGGCCCTTCGCAGAGGGAAGCAGGGATTTCTAGAGGTGCTAGAGCTCGATTTTGAAATAGAGATGAATAATATTTTGAGCGGTATACTTTCATTGTCAACATAACAACCAAGAGATATCGATATCTTCCATGCTACACACATTATAGGCGGTTCCCAAACAGAATGGTAAAGTTTATACTCCCGCAACCACCAACAAGCACACTCCACGGCTGGCCCGAAACAATGGGTACCGTCCATACCAACAACAGCCCTGGGGGAGTTTTTTTTAATTATTATGATTTGAGCATGGGACTGGGCATCCCGGTTAACAGCCATTTTCTCGTGAATGATAAGCGGAGTCCACTCATCGTGAGAATAACCCACCTAGCATGGAAGATATAGACAACCCTAGTTGATACATGAGCTGTTCGAGCATACAAAACAGAATTTCATTTGAAGGTTTGGAGTTTGGCACATACATATTTACTTGGAACAGTAGGTAGATACCACATACAGGAAGGTATGGTGGACTCATATGGAATAACTTTGGGGTTTATGGAATTGGATGCACAAGAAGTATTCGCGCTTAGTACAAGTGAAGGCTAGAAAGAGACTGGGAAGCAACCAGCTAGAGAGCGACAACAGTTATGAACAAGCATTAAAATTAATCAGCAATGAATGCAAGCATGAGTAGGATATAAATCACCATGAATATGAATATCGTGGAGGCTATGTTGATTTTGTTTCAACTACATGCGTGAACATGTGCCAAGTCAAACCACTTGAATCGTTCAAAGGAGGATACCACCCTGTCATACCACATCAAAACCATTTTAATAGCATGTTGGCACACAAGGAAGACCATTATAGACTCTTAGCTAATTAAGCATGGCATGAGCAGCTATGATCTCTAATTGTCATTGCAAGCATGTTTCATTCATAATAGGCTGAATCAGGAACGATGAACTATCATATTTACAAAAAATAGAGGTCGAGTTCATACCAGCTTCTCTCATCTCAATCAGTTCATCATATATCGTCATTATTGCCTTTCACTCGCACGACCGAACGGTGTGGATAATAATAATAGTACACATGCATTGGACTAAGCTGGAATCTGCAAGCATTTAATACAAGGGAGAAGACAAAGTAATATGGCTCTTGGTTAAATCAACAATAATGCATATAAGAGCCACTAAACATTTTCATCATGGTCTTCTCCTCTTGACCCCCGAAGAAAAGAAAAGAAACTATTTACACGGGTAAGCTCCCAACCAGCAAAAGAAGAACGAGAGATCTTTTTGGGTTTTCTTTTAATTACTACTACTACAGGCATGGAAAGTAAACTAGCTAAAAAGCTACAACTATTTTTTTTGTTTTTCTTAAGGTTTTTCTAACACACGAGAGAAAGACTAAGAAAATAAATTAAACAAACATGGATAGTACAAAGAAAAAGTATGAGCACCGACTACTGGAATAAGTGTGTGAACATGAATGTAGTGTTAGTGAGAAATACATACTCCCCCAAGCTTAGGCTTTTGGCCTAAGTTGGTCTATTGCCACGGATCAAAGCTACTCTCTCCGGTGCATGGAGGAGGGTCCTCTGGGTGCCACTGGTTGGCAATCTCCTCCGGATCCCACTGATAAACCGACTGCCGATAAGGGTCTAGTGGTGGCTCCGGCTCTAGCTCTGAAGCTTGTGCTTGGCTCCAGTACGCATAAACGACATCCGGCAAAACGAAGTACGTGCCTGAAAGTAAATCAAACAAAGATGGTGCAGGCAAGGTAATAATCTTACAATATTCGTTTAGCAACAACAACACCCAAGATAGAAGTTGTATCTCGAAACAAAGCATGGCGCAAAATAACAATATCAGGGGCACTAAGGTTTCCACTGTTCCCGCGACCAATTAAGCATCTACTAGCAAATATCGCAAAGTAGCGTAGAACAGGAAAATGTATACTAGTAATTCTTGCCCCTGAAACTTTCCTCATTTCCCCTACAGCTATCATATCGATAAACCCCTCAACATCCTTACGATGTGGTTCCTCTAGACTACCAGCAAAGGGTATCTTACATACTTGAAAAAATTCATAGAACGACATCTCCTTAACCTCGTCATATAAATGAAACTCCACTGAAGGTGGGGATTTCTTAGCATGGAAATGAAAGTTTTGCGTGAAAATATTAGTGAGTAAGAGACACCGTTCGCGCTGGTCGTGGAGGAAGTCGGTGAGGCCTACATTCTCAACCAAATAATAGAAGTCTTTATAAATACCGACAGCTTCCAAGAACTCATTGCAAGACCATTCACACGGCCGTACTTCCGCAGTGCGAGGAAAATTGTATTTGGGCTTTTTATTCTCCTCCTTCTGCTTATCCTTTGAGCTTTGACTAGAAGAGCCTCTCAACAATCTCCTCATCATTTTCTTTCTCTGAAAAATTTCTGAAATTTTTAGTGACTCAAAATAAAAGTGAACCAAACTCAACAAAATTGATAGCAACTACTCCCACAAGTGCCGAGAGACTATATCATGCATTAGAACTACTTGGGACCTCATAAATTTGACATGCAAGCTCAAGAACAGGGTCACCTAAGCAGCAAAAATTTGCAATAAATAAAGCACTAGAACAAAAACTAATTGGACCACCGGAGGAGTCACATACCGAAGAACAATCTCCCCAAACAGTTTTGTGAATGTAGCTTTGAGAAAGGAGATCGAAAATGGCAGCAAGATGAGCTAGAACTCGTGCTTGAGCTGGTTGGTGATTTTTCTGGGAGGAAGAAGGAGTGTGTGGGTGCTCGAGTAAGTGGAGGGGGGCCACGTGGGGCCCACGAGGCAGGGGGCGCGCCTAGGGGGGTGAGCGCGCCCTGTACCCTTGTAGCGAGGTGTTGGCTCCCCCTGCTGTGTTCTCAGTGCCAAATATTCTCAAATATTCTAGAAAAAAAATCATATTTCATTTTCGGGGCATTTGGAGAACTTTTATTTTTGGGGTATTTTTTATTGCATGGATAACTCAGAAAACAAACAGAAAATATTATTTTTGCTTTATTTAATCTAAATAACAGAAAGTAAGAGGAGGGTACATAAAGTTGTGATTTCTAAATTCATCCATCTCATGCTCATCAAAATGAATCCATTAACATGGTTGATCAGGTCTTGTTAATAAACTCTTTCCGAATAACATGAAACCGGAGAATTTTCGAATAACACTAGGTTACCTCAATGGGGATATGTATGTCCCCAACAATAAGAATATCATATTTCTTCTTGACAGTAGGAAGAGGAAATTCAAAACCTCCAATACTAATCGTTGAATTTTTTCCAATAGAATTGATATTGTGGACCTGAGGTTGTTTCCTCGGAAAGTGTACCGTATGCTCATTCATGAAAAGTGACATTGCCTTTGTTGCAATCAATAACAGCCCCTGCAGTATTCAAAATGGTTCTACCAAGGATAATAGACATATTATCACCCTCGGGAATATCAAGGATAACAAAGTCCGTTAGAATAGTAACATTTGCAACCACAACATGCACATCCTCACAAATACCGACAGGTATAGCAGTTGATTTATCGGCCATTTGCAAAGATATTTCAGTATGTGTCAACTTATTCAAATCAAGTCTACGATATAAAGAGAGAGGCATAACACTAACACCAGCTCCAAGATCACGTAAAGCAGTTTTAACATAGTTTCTTTTAATGGAGCATGGTATAGTTGGTACTCCTGGATCTCCTAGTTTCATTGGTATTCCACCTTTTAAAGTATAATTTGCAAGCATGGTGGAAATTTCAAAATCATGTATCTTTCTTTTATTTGTGATAAAATGTATTTCATATACTTAGCACAAGGATTTGTTTTAAGCATATCAGTCAAACACATATGCAAAAAGATAGGTCTAATCATTTCAGCAAAGCGCTCAAAATCCTCATCATCCTTTTTCTTGGATGGTTTAGGAGGAAAATCCATGGGTTTCTGAACCCATGGTTCTCTTTCCTTACCGTGCTTCCTAGAAACAAAGTCTCTCTTATCATAATGTTGATTCCTTGATTGTGGGTTATCAAGATCAACATCAGGTTCAATCTCTACATCATCGTTATTTCTAGGTTGAGCATCATCATGAACATCATCATTAACATTATCACTAGTTTCAGATTCATTACTAGATTGTGTTTCAGCATCAGAGATAGATATATCATTGGGATTCTCAGGTGTGTCAATAACAGGTTCACTAGAAGCATGCAAAGTCCTATCATTTTTCTTTTTCTTCTTTTTAGAAGAACTAGGTGCATCTACATTAGCTCTCTGAGAATCTTGCTCAATTCTCTAAGGGTGGCCCTCAGGATACAGTGTTCCTAAGTCATTTTACCCCCTCTAGTCACAACTCCAATAGCATTACCATTTTTCTTACTATTTAATTCATTGAGCAAATCATTTTGTGCTTTAAGTACTTGTTCTACTAGAGTGGTAACCGTAGAAGCATGTTTACTAATGAGTTTAAGTTCACCTTTAAATCTAGACATATAACCACTCAAGTTTTCAATCATGTAAGCATTACATTGCAATTGTCTACCAACATAAGCATTGAAGTTTTCTTGTTTAACAATAAAAATTGTCAAACTCATCTAAACATTGGCTAGCAGACTTATAACGAGGAATATCACCTTCATCAAATCTATAAAGAGAATTTACCTTTACTACCCATGTAGGGTTATCAAGACCATGTATTTCTTCAATAGGTGGTAAATTCTTAACATCTTCAGCTTTAATACCTTTTTCTTTCATAGATTTCTTTGCCTCTTGCATATCTTCAGGACTGAGAAACAGAACACCCCTTTTCTTCGGAGTTGGCTTAGGAGCTGGTTCAGGAAGTGTCCAATTGTTTTCATTAGTCAACATATTATTCAATAACAATTCAGCTTGACCAACAGTTCTTTCCCTGAAAACACAACCAGCACAACTATCCAGGTGGTCTCTAGAAGCATCGGTTAGTCCATTATAAAAGATATCAAGTATTTCATTTTTCTTGAGAGGATGACCAGGCAAAGCATTAAGTAATTGGAGAAGCCTCCCCCAAGCTTATGGGAGACTCTCTTATTCAATTTGCACATAATTATATATGTCCCATAAGGCAGCTTGTTTCTTATGAGCGGGAAAATATTTAGCAGAGAAGTAATAAATCATATCCTGGGGACTACACACACAACCAGGATCAAGAGAATTAAACCACATTTTAGCATCACCCTTTAAGGAGAACGGAAATAACTTAAGGATATAGTAGTAATGAATTTATTCCTCATTGGTGAATAGGGTGGCTATATCATTCAGTTTAGTAAGATGTGCCACAACAATTTCGGATTCATAGCCATGTAAAGGATCAGATTCAACTAAAGTAATTAACTCAGGATCGACAGAGAAATCATAATCCTTATCAGGAACACAGATAGGTGAAGTAGCAAAATCAGGGTCATATTTCATTCTAGCATTCAAAGACTTTTCTTTCAGCTTAGGTGATAATTTCTTAAGATCATATCTATCATGCCAAGCAAGAAAGTCTCTAGCAGTTTCTTCATCCATAACATAACCCTCAGGCACAACGGGCAGTTCATATCTAGGGGGAGAATCTTCATCATCACTTTCATCATATTAGCAGTTTCATTAATTGCATTCTCTCTAACCCTAGCAATTTGTTCATTAAGAAATTCACCTAGTTGCACATTATTATCAAGCATAGAAGTAGTTTCATCATACAGAGCAAAAGTGGCATCATCAAGAACATGCGACATATCATATTCGATAGCAGGAGTAGGTGTCGCAAATTTACTCATAACAGAGGGTGAATAGAGTGTAGAGCTAGATGGCAGTTCTTTACCTCCCCTCGTAGTTGAGGGATAAATTTTGGTTTTTGAGTCTTTCAAGTTCTTCATAGTGATCAACATATATAAATTCCTAGTGACTCAAAGAATATAGCTATGCTCCCCGGCAACGGCGCTAGAAAATAGTCTTGATAACCCACAAGTGTAGGGGATCGCAACAGTTTTCGAGGGTAGAGTATTCAACCCAAATTTATTGATTCAACACAAGGGGAGCCAAAGAATACTCTCAAGTATTAGCAGTTGAGTTGTCAATTAAACCACACCTGGAAGACTTAATATCTGCAGCAAGGTATTTAGTAGCAAAGTAATATGGAAATAACGGTAACAGTGGCAAAAGTAGCGGCAACAATTTTGTAGTGATTATAACAGTAGCAACGGTAAAGTAAATAAGCAACAAGCAATATGTGAAAAGCTCATAGGCATTGGATCAGTGATGGAAAATTATGTCGGATGCGATTCCTCATGTAATAGTTATAGCATAGGGTGACACAGAACTAGCTCCAGTTCATCAATGTAATGTAGGCATGTATTCCGAATATAGTCATACGTGCTTATGGAAAAGAACTTGCATGGCATATTTTGTCCTACCCTCCCATGGCAGCGGGGTCCTATAGGAAACTAAGGGATATTAAGGCCTCCTTTTAATAGAGTACAGAACCAAAGCATTAACACATAGTGAATACATGAACTCCTCAAACTACGGTCATCACCGGGAGTGGTCCCGATTATTGTCACTTCGGGGTTGCCGGATCATAACACATTGTAGGTGACTAATGACTTGCAAGATAGGATCAAGAACTCACATATATTCATGAAAATATAATAGGTTTAGATCTGAAATCATTGCACTCGGGCCCTGGTGACAAGCATTAAGCATGGCAAAGTCATATCAACATCAATCTTAGAACATAATGGATACTAGGGATCAAACCCTAACAAAACTAACTCGGTTACATGGTAAATCTCATCCAACCCATCACCGTCCAGCAAGCCTACGATGGAATTACTCACGCACGGAGGTTAGCATCATGGAATTGGTGATGGAGGAGGGTTGATGATGACGACGGCGACGATCTCCACTCTCCGGAGCCCCGAACGGACTCCAGATCAGCCCTCCCGAGAGAGATTAGGGCTTGGCGGCGGCTCCGCATCATAAAACGCGATGAATCCTTCTCTCCGATTTTTTTCTCCCTAAACGTGAATATATGGAGTTGGGGTTGATGTCGGTGGAGCCTCAGGGGGTGGCGCCCCAACCCTCGTGGACAGGGTGTGGGCCCCCTGGTCTGGTTTCTTCCACCGATATTTTTTATATATTCCAAAATAATTCTCCGTTGATTTTCAGGTCATTCCGAGAACTTTTATTTCTGCACAAAAATAGCACCATGGCAGTTTTGCTGAAAACAACGTCAGTCCGGGTTAGTTCCATTCAAATCATGCAAGTTAGAGTCCAAAAGATGGGCAAAAGTGTTTGGAAAAGTAGATACGTTGGAGACATATCAATCTACAACATAATTTGCAAATAATATTAGGACTAAGTTCATGATAAATTAAAATTCAGTTAACTAAATAACTTAAGAACTCCCACTTAGATAGACATCCCTAAAGTCAGCTAAATGATACGTGATCCAAATCAACTAAACCATGTCCGATCATCACGTGAGATGGAGCAGTCTTCAATGGTGAAAATCTCTATGTTGATCATATCTAATATATGATTCACGTTCGACCTTTCGGTCTCCAGTGTTCCGAGGCCATGTTTGTACATGCTAGGCTCGTCAAGTTTAACCCGAGTATTCCGCATGTGCAAAACTGTCTTGCACCCGTTGTATGTGAACATAGAGCTTATCACACCCGATCATCACGTGGTGTCCGAGCACGAAGAACTATCGCAATGGTGCATACTTAGGGAGAACACTTATACCTTAAAATTTTAGTAAGGGATCATCTTATAATGCTACTGCCGTACCAGGGAAAATAAGATGCATAAAAGATAAGCATCACATGCAATCAAAATATGTGACATGATATGGCCATCATCATCTTGTGCCTTTGATCTCCATCTCCAAAGCACCATCATGATCTCCATCGTCACCGACTTGACACCTTGATCTCCATCGTAGCTTCATGGTCGTCTCTCCAACTATTGCTTCTACAATTATCGCTAACGCATAGTGATAAAGTAAAGCAATTACATGGCGTTTGCATTTCATACAATAAAAGCGACAACCTTAAGGCTCTTGCCAGTTGCCGATAACTTTTACGAAACATTATCATCTCATACAATAATGTATAACTCATCACGTCTTGACCATATCACATCACAACATGCCCTGCAAAAACAAGTTAGACGTCCTCTACTTTGTTGTTGCAATTTTTACGTGGCGGCAACAGGCTTCTAGCAAGTACCGTTCTTACCTACGACACAAAAATCACAACGGTGATTTATCAAGTTTGCTGTTTTAACCTTCAACAAGGACCGGCCGCAGTCAAATTCAATTCAACTAAAGTAGGAGAAACAAACCCCCGCCAACCACCTTTATGCAAAACTAGTTGCATGTCTGTCGGTGGAACCGGTCTCATGAACGTGGTCATGTAAGGTTGGCCTGGGCTGCTTCATCCAACAATACCGCCGAATCAAAATTAGACATTGGTGGTAAGCAGTATGAAGATCACCGCCCATAACTCTTTGTGTTCTACCCGTGCATATCATCTACACATAGACCTGGCTCATGATGTGACTGTTGGGAACGTTGCATGCAATTTTAAAAAATCCAACGCTCACGCAAGATCTATCTAGGAGATGCATAGCAGTGAGAGGGGGAGAGTGTGTCCATGTACCCTCGTAGACCGAAAAAGGAAGCATTAGTTCAACGTGGTTGATGTAGTCGAACGTCTCCACAATTCAACCGATCAAGTACCGAACATACGACACCTCCAAGTTCAGCACACATTCAGCTCGATGACGTCCCTCAAACTCTTGATCCAACAAAGTGTCGAGGTGGAGTTTCGTTAGCACGACGGCATGGTCACGGTGATGGTGAAGTGATCTGCACAGGGCTTCACCTAAGCACTACGACAATGTGACCGGAGGAGAAAACTATGAAGGGGGGCACCGCACATGGCTAGGAACAATTGATGTGTGTTCTAGGTGGCCCTCCCCACGTATATAAAGGAGGGAGGGGGAGGGAGCCAACCCTAGGCGCGCCCCAAGTGGGGGGAGTCCTACTTGGACTCCTAGTCCTAGTAGGATTCGCCCCCTCTTCCTTCTATTGGAGGGGGAAAGGGGGAAGGAGAGGGAGTAGGAGAAGGAAAGGGGGCGCCGCCCCCTTCCCCTAGTCCAATTCGGACTCCCCATGGGGGGGCGCCACCCCTTGTGGGCTGCCTTGCCTCCCTCCTATGGCCCATATCTTTCCCCCGGGTGGTTCCGGTAACCCCCCGGTACTCCGATATGTACGCGGTACCCCTCGGAACTCTTCCGGTGTCCAAATACCACATCCAATATATCAATCTTTACCTCTCGACCATTTCGAGACTCCTCGTCATGTCCGTGATCTCATCCGGGACTCCGAACAATCTTCGGTCACCAAAAACACATAACTCATAATACAAATCATCATCGAACGTTAAGCGTGTGGACCCTACATGTTTGAGAACTATGTAGACATGACCGAGACACATCTCTTGTTAATAACCAATAGCGGAACCTGGATTCTCATCTTGGTTCCTACATATTCTACGGAGATCTTTATCGGTCAAATCGTAATGACAACATACATTATTCCCTTTGTCATCGGTATGTTACTTGCCCGAGATTCGATCGATGATATCTTCATACCTAGTTCAATCTTGTTACTGGCAAGTCTTTTTACTCATTTTGTAATGAATCATCCCGCAACTAACTCATTGGTCACATTGCTTGCAAGGCTTCTTTATGATGTGCATTACCGAGAGGGCCAAAAGATACCTCTCCGATACTCGGAGTGACAAATCCTAATCTCGATTCACACCAACCCAAAAAAACACCTTCAGAGATGCCTGTAGAGCATCTTTATAATCACTCAGTTACGTTGTGACGTTTGATAGCACACAAGGCAATCCTCTGGTATCCGGGAGTTGCATGATCTCATAGTCGGATGAATATGTTTTTGACATGAAGGTAGAAATAGAAGTAAAATTGAACCATCATTATGCTAAGCTAACGGATGGGTCTTGTCCATCACATCATTCTCCTAATGATGTGATCCCGTTCATCAAATGACAACACATGTCTATGATTAAGAAACTTAACCATCTTTGATTAACGAGCTAGTCTAGTAGAGGCTTACTAGGGACATAATGTTTTGTCTATGTATCCACATTTGTATCAAGTTTCTGATTAATACAATTCTATCATGAATAATAAACATTTATCATGATATAAGGAAATAAAAATTACAACTTTATTATTGCCTCTAGGGCATATTTCCTTCAAGATGTGCTTTGCTTTGGGTTCAATCTTGCGGTGCTCAATCCCAGTGACAGAAAGGGACATGTCATGTATTGTATTGTTGCTATCGAGGATAACAAGGTGGGGTTTTCATCATATTGCTTGAGTTAATTCCGCTACATCATGTCATCTTACTTAATTCGTTACTCTGTTCTTTATGGACTTAATACTCTAGATGCAGAATCCTTTTGGTCGATGTGTGAAGTAATAGTAGTAGATGCATGCAAAAGTTGGTCTACTTGACATGGACGTGATGCCTATATTCATGATCATTGCCTTAGATATCATCATAATTATGCACTCTTCTATCAATTTCTTGGCAGTAATTTGTTTACCCACGTAATATTTGCTATCTTGAGTGAAGGTTTGAACTTGAAAAGTAGGAAGGAACAATGGAAATGTGGCTTTTGGTTGGGGGCGGGGAGATAGATATTTCCGCGGCGGCAGAAAAATTTCGCTTGGTGCCGCGAGAAACTGGCGCGCAAGTGTGGTTCAAGCGCGGACGACGGACTGTAGACAACGAAGCTTCTTGCGTAAGCCAGACAAGATGGTGCACCAAGATTTTTTATATGGCATCCCACATGATTCTTGCTAGTAAACTATTTGTGGTATACATGATTTTTTCATTCTGTTTTGAAAGACAAAATGGTGTTATGGAGTAAAAGGATGGTGTTTTATTTTTAGAAGATTTATCTACAGTGAACATGCAAATAAATGAGTGTCGTGTTAAATTTTGGAATTATTCCGGGTTCATTTGGCATTGTTATGCATTAATTGAGTTTCTAGGCATTTAATCTGCATAATTAAAATTTGAACTACAAGCAGATGCTCTAGTGCACCAAAGTTTGTTGAAAAATCACATGTGTGTCTTTGGGTGAATTTATAGGTACCATGCAAGAATGGGAATGAAATTCAAACATATTGGCGTCGTGGCTCGGCCGAAAACATTGAGAAACTTGGTTTTTAAATTACTATAAATCCCAAACTTGCATGAAAATCATGAAACTTGGCATGGTGTCATTTCATGGCACCAACATGTTGTGCTAAAAATGGCCGAATTGGGACAAGTTTTGGTATAATCTTCTTGCAAATTGGAACTTCTCTCAAGAAGGCGTGTGGTTTCGAGAGGGAAACGTGTCACCTTTGTGTGCAGAACGACACACACTACCCCCCATGATTTTTTTACATAGCAAACATAGAACTATATGAGTGTCATGTTAAAATTTGTAATTATTCCGGGTTTGTTTGGCCCATTTTATGCATTAATTGAGTTTCTGGGCATTTGATGTCAATAATTCAAATTTGAACTACAAGCACATGCTTTAGTGCACCAAGGTTGGTTGAAAAATCATATGTGTATCTTTGGGTTAATTTCTAGGTTCCATGTAAGAAATGAGAATGAAATTCAAACATCTGGGCATCATGGCTCGGCCAGTAACATTGACAAACATGGTTTTTTAAATTCCTATAAATTCAAAACTCACCCGAAAATCATGAAACTTGGCATGGTGTCATTTCATGGCACCAACATGTTGTGGTAATAAATTGACCGAACTGGGACAAGTTTTGGTATAAACTTCTTGCAAACTGTAGCTTCTCTAAAGAAGACTCATGGTTCCTAGAGGGAACGTGTCACCTTTGTGTGCGAAACAATATATGCTGCCTCCCCTCTTAATTTTTTACAAAGGAAACATAGAACTATATGAGTTTCGTGTTGAAATTTGGAATTATTCTGGGTTCGTTTGGCCTTTTTAGTACATTAATTGAGTTTACGGGCATTTAATGTGCATAATTCAAATTTGAACTACAAGCACATGCTCCAGTGCACCAAAGTTGGTTGAAAAATCACATGTGTGTCCTTGGGTGAATTTCTAGGTCCCATGCAAGAAATGGGAATAAAATTCAAACATCTGGGCGTCGTGGCTCGGTCAGAAATAGTGAGAAACTTGGTTTTTTAATTCCTGTACATCAAAAACATGCATGAAAATCATGAAACTTGGCATGGTGTCATGACATGGCACCAACATGTTTTGGTCATTTTTTTGGCCAAATTGGGACAAGCTTTGGTATAAGCTTCTTGAAAACCGAAGCTTTTATCAAGAAGGCTCGTGGTTCTGAGAGGGAACGTGTCACCTCCGTGTGCGAAACAACATACACTGCCTTCTCCCGCCTTGATTTTCTACACCGGTAGCTTCGACCAATAGGAGTTTCGTGCTAAATTTTGGAATTATTCCGTGTTTGTTTGGCCTTTTTGTATACATTAATTGAATTTCCAAGCATTTAATGCACATAATTCAAATTTGAACTACAAGCACATGCTCTAGTGCGCCAAAGTTAGTTGAAAAAACATTTATGTATACTTGGGAAAATTTATAGGTCCCATGAAAGAAATAGGAAAGGAATTCAAACATATGGGCGTCTTGGCTCGACTGGAAACATAAAAAACTTGGTTTTAAAATTCTCGTAAATCCATAACTCGCCTGAAAATTATGAACTTGGCATGGTGTCATGACATGGCACCAACATGATGTGGTAATTTCTTTCCCTGACTTACGAAGGCGCATACATTAACAATCAATAAAGTTATTTTGGAACAAGTGTTCTCACGTTACAATCGAAAACACAAGTATTATTGAAACCGTGGACGTTCTACTTACCATTTACGTGCAACCACGCGTCCCATTTTTTATTGGCTAGGACTGAAGGAAATATGCCCTAGAGGCAAAAATGAAGTTGTTATTTATATTTCCTTTATATCATGATAAATGTCTTTTATTCATGCTAGAATTGTATTAACCGGAAACTTGATACATGTGTGGATACATAGACAAAACACAGTGTCCTTAGTAAGCCTCTACTAGACTAGCTTGTTAATCAAAGATGGTTGAGTTTCCTAACCATAGGCATGTGTTGTCGTTTAATTAACGGGATCACATCATTAGGAGAATGATGTGATGGACATGACCCATCCGCTAGCTTAGCATAATGATCATTTAGTTTTATTGCTATTGCTTTCTTCATGACTTATACATATTCCTCTGACTATGAGATTATGCAACTCCCGAATACCGGAGGAACACTTTGTGTGCTATCAAACGTCACAACGTAACTGGGTTATTATAAAGATGCTCTACAGGTGTCTCCGAAGGTGTTTGTTGAGTAGGCATAGATTGAGATTAGGATTTGTCACTCATTGTATTCGAGAGGTATCTCTGGGCCCTCTCGGTAATGCACATCACTATAATCCTTGTAAGAAATGTGACTAATGAGTTAATTACGGGATGATGCATTATGTAATGAGTAAAGAGACTTGCCGGTAACGAGATTGAACTAGGTACGATGATACCGACGAACGAATCTTGGGCAAGTAACATACCGATGACAAAGGGAATGACGAAGGTGTTATGCGGTTTGACCGATAAAGATCTTCGTAGAATATGTAGTAGCCAATATGAGCATCCAGGTTCCACTATTGGTTATTGATTGGAGATGTGTCTCGGTCATGTCTACATAGTTCTTGAACCCGTAGGGTCTGCACGCTTAACGTTCGATGACGATTTGTATTATGAGTTGTGTGTTTTGGTGACCGAAGTTTGTTCGGACTCCCGGATGAGATCACAGACATGATGAGGAGTCTCGCAATGGTCGAGAGGTAAAAAATGATATATTGGAAGGTTGTATACGGACACCGGAATGGTTCTGAAAAGGATCGGGGATTTTTCGGAGTACCGGGAGGTTACCGAAACCCCCCGGTAAAGTTAATGGGCCTATTGGGCCATAGTGGAGAGAGGGACGCTGCCATAGGAGGTGGCGCCCCCCCAAGCCCAACCCGAATTGGACAAGGGGTGGGGGTGTGGCCCCCCTTTCCTTCTCCCTCTCCCTCCTTTCCCCTTTCCCCTCTCCGTTGGAAGGAAGGAGGGTGGCGAATCCTACTAGGAACGGAGTCCTAGTAGGACTGCCCCCTCTTGGCGCCCCCCCTTGGGCCGGCCTCCTCCTCCCCCCTACTTTATATACGTGGGTAGGGGGCACCCCAAAGGCATAACAGTTGTTTTCTTAGCCGTGTGCGGTGCCCCCCTCCATAGTTTACTCCTCCGGTCATAGCGTTGTAGTGCTTAGGCGAAGCCCTACGCGGATCACATCACCAACACCGTCGCCATGCCGTCATGTGGATGGAACTCTCCCTCGACCCTCTACTAGATCAAGAGCTCGAGGGACTTCATCGAGTTGAACGTGTGCTGAACACGGAGGTGCCGTACGTTCGGTACTTGGATCGGTTGGATCATGATGACGTTCGACTACATCAACCGCGTTAATACAATGCTTCCGCTTTTGGTCCACAAGGGTACGTAGGCACATTCTTCCCGTCGTGTTGCTATGCATCTCCTAGATATATCTTGCGTGAGCGTAGGATTTTTTTTTGAAATTGCATGCTACGTTCCCAACAAGGACGTGCCATGCGGAGCGTGCGACCAGACACCCCTGCGCGTGCTCATCAGGAGGAGAGCCTTTTGATCTCTATCCGCCACCCACTTCTCTCCCAACGTCTCCATTAATGGCACCCGAGCTCTTGTTTAATGGCGTGGCTATGTCTCACTCGACTGAGATTTAAGAGATAAATAAGAAAATCTTCAAAGAAAGTTTTGCACGGATCTTGACGTAAGATCCGACAGATCTCTATAACATCGACTGTGGCTTATAGCAAGACAGATGAATATAAGAACGATGACAGTGGATAATAACTGTCTTACATATTTAGGAAGATAATTAAAAAAGCCACATGCGGCAACACCCGAAATACACAAGGGCAAATAAGAAGGAAGACGCAGATAACGATCTGGCTCGCTGATTTCTACGTTTTTGATGCGTTGTTGCAGGCCACGGAGACTAGTTCTCGCGGCGATCGATGATGAGCTCTTTCGTGTCCTCAAGACACTTCTTGATAAGTGCATTGACTCATTTTTAACCTTTTGCCTTCATCTTTCTTCGAATTAATATGTAATGTGTTGGCCTTGTCAAATGGCAGGGGTTGTATACACGCCCGTGGTGTCCGCAGGCCCAACCAGGTCCTTGATGTGCTTTGCTGGCACCACTTTCCGGGGTGGGTCATGTTGCCCGGTGAGGGTGAGGTTCCACAGCTAGCACTAAGCTGGGAGCTATATGTGGCTGCCCCGGCCTCACCGGAGGAGAGGGTCGACGGTGAGTTGTGCGAGACAGTGTCGACATTGTGATCCGACAGTTTTGGGTAATTTCTCCTTTACATAATTGAAAATCAACAGTACCTAGTGATTGTATTAATAAGTGTTGTCTTGTTTGATTGCAGACCTTCTACAGGTGTGCTGAGCAAGATGAGGCAGATGCGACTAAGGGTATTGAAGCCGAGTGCAAGTGCCTACTTGAGAATTTACGGCACGAGGCTCGGGTCCAGGTCATTCGCAACTACTACGCCTCTACTCACATTAGGAGGGAGAAGAAGAAGTGTCGCGCCAAGTATCTGAGTAAGGACAAGTACATGAAGGTATTTACCACTGTTCAAGAAATCTTCCAATTCAGCGATTTATCGTCCGATTTATCGCTACTCTTGGGGTGACCGATAAGATTATTCCTTATCTTCATCATTTATCGTTTGGGCCGATTTATCCCTATGACAAGCGATTTATCGAGAATCTACCGATAAACCGGGCCTATTCGTAGCACTATGTTTGCAAGAACTATGTTCATTTGTGTTTTGTGGACCTTGTTATGCAATATGTAATAATTTTCTATTTTTTTCTCATTATATCAGGATTCAAAGGCTAGGATTCAAGGTAACACTTATGTCCAATATTGTTTTGGTGTTAAATATAGCATATTTTAGTGTTGGGAACTAGGGATTTAAAAAAATGGCGAATTAATAGTCGACTGATAAAATCGATTAATCGGCCGATTTCCGATTAATCTCTAGTCCCCAGATGACCGAGACGATAACGATAAGCGATATCCTCAACATTGGTATTTACCAATTCTTAAGGCGCTGTAATTAGTTTCCTTGATTTTATTCGTAGGCATAGCGCTGAAATTTGGTCCAGGCCGTTCGCAACTACTACGCCTCTACTCACATTAGGAGGGAGAAGAAGAAGTGTCGCGCCAAGTATCTGAGGAAGGACAAGTACATGAAGGTATTTACCAATTCTTAAGGCGCTGTAATTAGTTTCCTTGATTTTGTTCGTAGGCATAGCGCTGAAATTTCTCTTGTCTAACTTAGGTGCTCCCGAGATGGTGTGCGGATAGGATGGACTGTTGGGAGGCGTTGGTGGATGAGTGGTGCTCTCCCCAATGGCTAGTTATCCACAACAAGGCCAAGGATAAGCGTGCCCAAATGCAAGGTGTGCCACACCATCAAGGGAGCTCCAACCTGTTTGAGTACGGGATCACTGGGTATGTGGTTTGCTTCACGATTCATGCAATTTCATTCTTCATGTTAGCTTGAGCCGTTAACTAATATGTTGTTCCTCTCTTTTAGGCGCATCACCACAAGAAGGAGGTGCCACCGCTGTACGACCTATGTGCCATGGCCCATACTATCCTGTACAAGAAGGCCAAGGCATTCTCTAAGTCTGGCCTCGATCATCCAGAGAGCTTCACCAACATCTCCTCCCACAACAAGCTCGTGAGGTACAGAGACTGGGGGAAGGCGATGAAAGGGGATGACTTCAACCCGAGCCAGAGTGCTTTTGATCCAGAGCTCATGATGCTATCTGGTGACGGGAGAAAACATGGCTCGACAGCCATTGCGGATGGACTGATACAGTTTCCTAGAACACTCCGGGAGATCAAGAAGCGCCAGACAAGCTCTCTTCCTGAGATAAGTCCTCATCCACGGCCAGTGGAGCTCGCCATCGAGGCTAGGGCCCAGGAGCTTCTGGCGGAGGCAAAGAAGCAGTCGGCGCAGAGGGAGAAGGAGTTGGAGGAGAGGACGACTAGTATGATAGAGGAGGAGAGGAACTAGAACGACGCGGGTCACCGGGCCCTATACGAGCTCATCGTGGTAAGTTTCTCCGGCATATTAGCCAAATCATGCATTTAATGTTCGTTTCATTACTAACTAATATGACTAACTCGTGAAAAAAATGTGCAGTCCATGTGCGAGAAAAATGGTCAGACCCATCGGCCGATGCCCCATATTGGTATAGCGGACACGGTGAGTTTCATTAGTTACTAGTATTCACATTTCAGTTGCATCATGCTAACGAGACATTGCAAATGATCTTTGGTGCAACATGCCTCCCGACAAGCATCGACCGATCCTTCTCCGTCTCTCAATTGCCCAACCCCGACCTGTCCTTCACCTCCGTGACGATGGTAAGTTTTTGAAAATGACATAATAACCTTACTTAGCTCCAAACTGACATACTTTACCTAGGATAGCTATAAAATGACCTACACTTAGCATTTTTCCTCTTAAATGACTTGATATGCTTACTTAGCTAAAAATGGCATAACTACCTAGGATTGCTCAATAATGATCTATAATTAGCTTACCTAGTTCATTTATGACATAATTAGCTCACTTGGGTAAAAAATGGCATAATAACCTAGGTTTAGCTCCAAAATGACCTATACTTAGCTTATTTTCCTCGAAAATGACATAATAACCTTACTTAGCTCCAAACTGTCATACTTTACCTAGGATAGCTATAAAATGACATATACTTAGCATTTTTTCCTCTAAAATGACTTGATATGCTTAGTTAGCTAAAAAATGGCATAACTACCTAGGATAGCTCAATAA
>LR738711.1:639924248-639975649 GCA_902687465.1 Secale cereale | reverse complement strand
TAGCTCAATAATGATCTATAATTAGCTTATCTAGTTCATTTATGGCATAATTAGCTCACTTGGGTAAAAATGGCATAATAACCTAGGTCTAGCTCCAAAATGACCTATACTTAGCTTATTTTCCTCGAAAATGACATAATAAGCTTACTTAGCTCCAAACTGACATACTTTACCTAAGATAGCTATAAGATGACATATACTTAGCATTTTTTTCCTCTTAAATGAATTGATATGCTTTGTTAGCTAAAAAATGGCATAACTACCTATGATAGCTCAATAATGATCTATAATTAGCTTACCTAGTTCATTTATGACATAATTAGCTCACTTGGGTAAAAAAAGGCATAATAACCTAGGTTTAGCTACAAAATGACCTATACTTAGCTTATTTTCCTCCAAAATGACATAATAACCTTACTCAGCAACAAACTGGCATATTTTACCTACAATATGCTTAGTTCACTCAAAAATGGCATAATTAGCTAGGTTAGCTCCATTTTACCTAAGTATGCTTACTTCTTCTTCTAGTCTAATTCTTCTTCTAGTCTTCTTCTTCTAACTTTCTTGTTTCCCATTTTGCAGATTTCATTTGATTCACGGTAGCTTGCATGGATGGAGTGCTTCTTTTCCCTTTCCGCTTTTATTTTGTATCGATGAACTTGCATGGATGGAACTTGTTATATGGATGGATGGATAGGTGTTGGATAAACAATGCGAAACTTTTGTAATATGTATGGATGGAACTATGTGTTGGTTATGTATGTATATATGATGAAACTTGTGTGTTGGATATGTCTACTGTGAAATTTGTGTGTGGAAACTTGATTGTTGAAATTGAGTGAGTTTAAGAAAAACAGAAAAATAGGGGCTATACAGGCTCTTTGCCATGTACTGGCAGACGACAAAGCTGCCATGTGGCACCTGCCTGTGCAACCTAGGTGTCGGGGGAAACTGTCCTCCCACGAGCACCTATGGGACCGAAGCCCCTTCTACGTTGCGGTAAGGGAGCGGAGGGAGCATGGAGAGCAGATCGAGGAGCACACGCGGGCAGTTTACCCAGGTTCGGGCCGCGATGACACGTAAAACCCTACTCCTGCTTTTGGTTGTATTGAGTTTTCGGAGCTCGGGAGCTTGAAGATCTACAGTACCAGCCACACCGAGCGAGGGAGTGAGCAAGTTTCTGGAGTCGAACCCCCTCTATGTTGTGCATGGGCCTCCTTTTATAGCTCAAGGGGTCACCGACAAGTGCCAACGTAGAGGAGGGTAAAAGTGTAAATTTGGTGGTAGTTGCAACAGTGCATGAACAGTGTATGAACAGTGGTCTTCACCTAACCTTGACGGTGGGGGACAAGGGCATTTAATGCCCGTCGCGTCGACCCTAAAAGCGTCTGTCCATGCGTCTCCGTTCACCACGGTGGTAGCTTCGTCACCGTGGCTCGCCAGCATGTCCCTCAGGCTGCACAGCCATCTGCCACGCGCCCCTGGAAGGGCCCCAGGGCGACGCGTGGCCGAGTGAGCTGGAGCGCAGGCACACAGTGTGAGCTTCCCCCGGCAAGCATCTTGCCGGGACCGCTATCTTGCCGGGCCTGGAAGCTTGCTGCTTCCTAGGCCCTGCCGGGGCGCACGATGCGCCGCGATGTATCTTTTGCGGTGTTTATCCTTTGGCCTTCCTGGCAAGCACCTTTTGCCAGGGTCTTGTGCTGAAAAGATGTCCTTGAGCCTGGTGCGGCCTTCCCGGCAGGTTCCTCTTGCCGGGGTCTTGTCTTCTAACTTGAATACGTTGTTCTTGAATGGCTTGAAGGGATCTGGAGCGGGCCTCGGCCAGCGCGTGGTAAGCCCTGCCGCGGGAAGCTTCTACTGCCCGTGCACAAGTTGGGGTACTAAGGCACCCCTACCTTAGTACACCGACAGGAGCCCCCGGGCTTGGGCCACACACGGTGCCGAGCGCTGTTGGGCCAGGCCCAAGACAGTGCACGGGCACACGCGGCCCACGGCAAGCAGTATCCCTCTCCATATCCGCCGCATCCCTCCCTAACGGCACGCGTCGATTGCGGCGTCGTGGGAGAGATCGTGGCTTGTTCTTTAATGGGAAATGCGGAACGTCCCCCACTCCCCCCTTAAAAGCAGAGGAAGCAGGAGCAGTTCCCCCCATCGTCTTCATTGCGCCTTGAACCCTCAGAAACCCCCGCTGCTTCCTGCCTTCGCCCTTCCTCCACCGTCTTCCCCACCCGCCGCGCCGCCGTTCTCCCTCGCCGCCCCCGCCATGGCCCCGAAGAGCGACCAGGCGAAGAGCGACAAGGCGAAGGGCGACAAGACAAAGAAGGAGAAGTCCGAGCAGGCGGCGAGGCTGGCAGCTATGCGGAGGAAGTTGGTGGTCTTCCCGCCAAGGCTCGGCCCGAGGGAGCTGCGGGACAAGTACTACTTGTTCAGGGCGAGGGAGACGAAGGACCATCCCCGCACCCAAGTCCTCCCCGCCATGGCCGTCGACATGTTCCCGGGAGGTTACTATTTCTTCGCTGCATTCTTCTACTGCGGTTTTTGCCCTCCGTTCTCGAAGTTCTTCTGCGACGTGATGAATACGTACGGCTTCCGTTTCTTAGATTTCACCCCCAACGCCGTCCTCACCCTTGCCGTTTTCGCACATCTGTGCGAAAACTACGTTGGAGTCCACCCAAATGTAGCTCTGTTCCGCCACTTCTTCACGCCTAGAGTAGAGTCCGGATCCCCCCTCTCCGGCGGCATCTCTTGGATCTTCAGGCTGAACAAGAAGGAGGCGTACTTGAAGGGAGAGCTCCGCGGCAAGTGGGAGGAGTGGAGGGCAGATTGGTGTTGGATCCTGGAGAAAGATCCCGAGCAGTTTACCTTGCCGCGCCAGACTGCCATAGTGCGCGGCAAGGATTGGAGTGACTTGGCCCCGGAGGACGACAAGTTGCAGATCGTTTTGACTAGGATTCTTCGTCTCCGGGCTGCTAGTCTGACAGTGGGTGAAGTTGGAGCTGATTTCCTCCGCCGCCGCATCGCCCCCCTGCAGGAAAGGAAGAGGCCTGCTTGGGAGTTCGGCAATGCGGCAGACCGCATGAGGCTGCGCCCCGGGTTGAACTACAACTTCACCGTCTTGGAGTTGAAGGGGATGGTCCGGGAACTGTTCAAACACGACCCCAAGCACCCGGAGTGGTTCAAACCGTCGACCAGAGTGGTCCCTCTGTGTAACACCACGGCCCTCAGTGCCATCCGCGCGGCAATGCCGGAGTGCGACTCCCATGGGGTCGTCCCCACTTGGCTGGAGCCTTCAGCGGAAACCGTGCAAGCCTTCTTCGATAACTTGGTTGAAAAACCACGCAATGCTGATGATAGGAAGGGGCTCATCCGGGAGACCACCGCGCGAGATGTGGCGTACATTGCCTCCAGGATGGAGGAGGCCGCCGCGGCAGCAGCGGCAGGTGAGTTTGGATACACTGTTGACGAACCGGAGGCGGCGGACGCGGTGAGCCAGGCCGAGGAGGAGGAAATCCTCAAGTTGCTGCAGATCACGCCCGAGGAGTTTGCCGGGGAGCCTACCAGGGAGCCTGCCGGGATTGGCGAGGCTGCCGGGCAGGGGACCGAGTCCAGCGGGCCTGCCGAAGAGGAGGAGGAGGGGGAGGCCGAGTCCGGTGATTCTGATGAGGACTCCGGCGGATCCCTGAATCTTGACGACGACGCCTCCTCGTCCTCGGAGAACTCTCTGCCACCACCGAGCCCAAGCCCTCCGCCGCAACCGAAGAAGCGCCTCCGCAAGGCCGTCGAGACGGCGAGGCCGCCGGCGCCTCAACAACGACCGCAGCGCCGGGCGACACGCGCCGCCACGACGAGCAAGGTCGCCAAGGAGGCGCCCCGCGCCCGAGCGACAAGCGGAGGGGGGTCTTCCCGGAGTGACTCCGAGGTACCTTCTGCTCCTCGGACCTCAACGACGACCGGTGCTGGGTCTTCACAGCCCGCGGCTCCGGAGCCCGCCAAGCGCCCGAGGGAGCCTTCTCCTCCCGCTCCTCGCGCTGGAGTGCTCGAGGCGGGATTTGACTTCTCCGCTCTCAGCTCCGACGAAGAGGAGGAAGAGTAAGTACTCATAATTTTCATTTCCTTCGATTTTGTCTTGATTTCTCTTGCTTGGTTCTGATCTTGGTCTTGTTTTGGCTTCCAGGACCTTGACCCAGCGGATGGCGAAGAGGGCCAAGATCCCTGTGG
Source organism: Secale cereale (assembly GCA_902687465.1). Lineage (NCBI taxonomy): Eukaryota > Viridiplantae > Streptophyta > Magnoliopsida > Poales > Poaceae > Secale > Secale cereale. Next base: position 639,971,431 of record LR738711.1, on the reverse strand, counting down.
TCGAGATCGAAGACGACGAGCCTGCCGCAGCGGCAGGAGACGCGCCAGCGGCAGACTTGCCGGACCAGCCTGCTGCTCCGAGGAGCAGCCCCCAGCGCAGCCCCCAGCGTAAGTCTGGTATCCATTTTTCTGCTTGACGGGCGCGCTCGAGGTTATTGCTCGTACTGATGCTTTGTTGTTTTGTGCAGAGGTGGAGCCGCAGCCACAGGAGCACCAGGAGGTTGCCCCCGACGAGCCGCTTGCTCCACCCTCCCCGCCGAGGAGGAGCTCCCCGGCAAGGGACGGTGCTCCGCCAAGGATGGGTACCCCGCCAAGGGCGAGTACCCCGCCAAGGGCGAGCACCCCGACAAGGGAGGGCGCGAGCGGCCCTCCGCCAGCAAGGTCTGCCACTCCGCCGCCAAGGGAGAGTTCCCCGGCGAGGGACCCCGTCGTCGAGGAAGTCCGCGAAGGTAAACCTTGTAGCTTCTTCTTCTCGAATCCTTCTTTTTGGATATTTGCTTGACGATCTTTCTTTTCTTTTTCTTCTACTAGATCCTCCCGCCCCGGAGCTGATGGAGACGGAGGCCACCGCTCAGGAGGGCGTGCATGGCGATGGCGGCAACGCCACTACTGCTGAGGGAATGGCTGGAGCCGACGAGCCAGCCGTCGAGGAGACCGCCTCGTCCGCCGATGCCGCGGCTGGGGAAGGGACCGGCGACCACACTGCTGGCCCGGAGGCTGCAGGAGCGTCGGACGCTGCACCGGCCGCCGACCCCTCCGCCTCCACGGAGCGGTCGGGTGTCTACCTGGAGGCCGCCAACGGGGTCTTCATTCAAGTCCCGTGGGCGTCCTCGTCTAGGGTACCCGCGAAGGGAGAGACCTTCGACGGAGAGGTTCTCGCCTCTGTCGGGCTGAAGGTTGTGGACGCGCCCGGCAACAGCGACGAGCCCGAAGAGGAGCGGCTCCTTCGCCGGCTCCTGGCCTTGTACCGGGCCAGGCAGGCGAAGTTGGAGTCTCGGGAGGCTCTGGCTGCCAAGGCTGGCGCTGACCTGGAGAAGCGCGTTGCGGAGCTCCGTGCCGCCAACCAGGCGGCCCTCCGGAACTTGGCAGAGGAGCGCGAGGAGCTTGACGGGGCGCATCAAGCATTCGTCCTCGAAAAGGCCGAGGTCGAGGAGCAGCAGCGTCTGGCCGCCGAAGAGCTGTCTCGGCGGGAAGGGGCGCTCAACCAGCGGAAGGTCGACCTCGACAGCCACGAGGACGACCTTACCGCTCGGGAGCAGGCTATTGGCGGGGCTCTGCGGGAGGCGAGGGATGCTGCCACTGCCGCAGAGACCGCCAAGAAGGAGCTGGAGGCCAGAGTAGCGCAGTTGGAGCTGTTCTTGAAGGCCAGTGAAGACAGGGTCACCGCGCTCAACGTGGAGCGGGAGAAGGATGCCCACACCAACTTGGAGTTGCAAATCCGCCTCTTCGTGAAGGGTAAAGAGCTCACTGATGCCAGGGACTCCATTGCCGATCTAGAGCTGAAGGTCTCCACCCTGACTGACTCGCTTGACGCTGCCCGGGACCGCGAGACGAAGCTGAAGGACGATCTCCGCGCTGAGAGGGCTCTGCTGGAAAGCACCGCCGTCTCGCAGACCCAATTCCAGCAGACGGTGGAGCGATGGACTGAGGATCTCATCACCTCCGCCACCAACATAGACATGGAGATGATGGCGCTAAGGGCGGAGCATCTCGTGTATTCCCCCGACGAGAACCTCCCCCACAGCGCCAAACTGAGTTTGTTCTTCAGGGGGGTGGCGCCGACGCTTGCACGACTGCGGGAGAAGATCCCCGAGCAGCTGGCCAATGAGGCGCGCCAGCTCTGCATGGGCACCATGGAGCGGGTGCTGTCGAAGATTGTCTACCGCAACCCCGGCATCAACCTTGTCAACGTCCTCCGCACCCTGCCGCCCGAGGCTGACCATGAGGCGTTGAAGGCCCAAGTTGCCCACATTGTAGCCAAGGTGGGCAAGATCCAGAGGGTTGACGGGGACCGTAGGGATTAAGCACCTTGCTTCCTTCGCCGCTGCCATTTAAGTCATAGACAGTAGTTGTTTAGAACAGCGGCAAAGTATCTTTGTGTAATATATACTCTTATTTTGGGTAATCAATGCAGTGTTATCTCCCTTGCTTTTGGTCCTTCACCTTGTATGCTTTTCACCTTACGCTTTTAGGGGAACTTGCCGGCAAGGGGCCCTTGCCGTGAGCGCTGAGTGCGGGACTCTTAGCAGCCTGCTAGCAAAGACCTTGTCGGCAAGAAACCTTGCCGCAGCTAGTCGCAGCACACTTAGATTGCTGAGCGAACTCGGAAACGAAGTAAGGGCGCGACACTTGTCGCAGCTCACTTAAGCCGTTGAGCGTGCTCGAAACAAAATAAGGGCGCGGCTAGCCACGGGTAGGTTCCTCCGCGCACAGGTTTTCCATACAAGGTGTGGTTGTTCAAGGAAGATAACTAAAATTTAAAAAATTTGAATGCTCAAACTTTGGTGACTTAGCTTTCATTGGGTTGTTTACTTCCCGGCAAGACTTTTCTTTCTTGAACAGCGCTTGGTCCATACTTCTATCTTCCCCCCCCCCCGGCAAACTTGTGCGCGAGGAACACTCCTTCTGTTGCAGAGAAAAAGACAAAAGAGAGGGAAATACAAGTATGGAGCCTTGCATTCTGTTACTGCTTACCGGGAGTGTTTGCTGCACAAAATGTCAGATGATTCATGCAAGTACAAGGAAAAGAAGGAAATGACAAATGTTGCAAAGCACAAAAGTTTTACTGATGCACGGGGTCTGCGCCCGGCTTTGTACAAAGGTTTACATGCAACAGCGGCAAGACTTGTACAAAATGTGGTTGCCGGAATGGATCACGGCAACCGCGACTTATGGGTGAAACTTGCGAAGATGCTCTATGTTCTAGGAGTTGCTCACCGGTAAGCCTTCTTCGGTCTCAAGACGGACAGCGCCGGGCCTTGTGACTTGTCTCACCCGATAAGGGCCTTCCCACTTCGGCGTCAACTTGTTGGAGTTCTTGGCGGACTGAACGCGCCGAAGAACAAGGTCGCCTTCCTCGAGACTCCTGGCCTTGACCTTGCGGCTATGATAGCGACGCAAGGCTTGCTGGTATCGAGCAGCTCGTACAGCAGCCTGGAGACGTTCCTACTCGAGGAGCAATGCATCATCTTGTCGCAGTTGCTTTTGCTCGAGCTCGTCGTAAGCGAGCACTCGAGGGGATCCGTATACGAGTTCCGTGGGAGAACTGCCTCTGCTCCATAGACAAGAGCAAAGGGTGTCTGTCCGGTGGCTCGATTCGGTGTCGTCCTGATTGACCAAAGAGCCGTCGGCAACTCCTCTATCCAGTTTTTTCCACACTTGTGCAACCTGTCAAAGGTTCTTGTCTTCAATCCGCGCAACACTTCAGCATTGGCCCTCTCTGCTTGACCGTTGCTCCTTGGGTGAGCAACAGAAGCAAAGCAGACCTTGGCGCCAAGGTCTTGGACGTACTGCATGAAGGTGCGGCTTGTGAACTATGTGCCGTTATCGGTGATAATCCTGTTAGGGATTCCGAAACGGCAAACTATTGATCTGAAGAACCTGACTGCTGACTGTGCTGTCACCTTTCTCACTGGTTCCACTTCTGGCCACTTGGTGAACTTGTCGATTGCAACATACAAGTACTCAAAGCCCCCGACAGCGCCGGGAAAGGGGCCGAGGATGTCGAGCCCCCAGACCGAGAAGGGCCAGGACAAAGGGATCGTCTGGAGAGCTTGAGCTGGCTGGTGTATTTGCTTGGCATGGAACTGGCACGCTTCACACTTGGTTACTTGTGCAGTTGCATCTTGGAGGGCTTCTGGCCAAAAGAAACCTTGCCGGAACGCCTTTTCGGCAAGTGCTCTTGTGCCAATGTGATGACCACATATGCCTCCGTGTATTTCTGCCAACAGCTTCTGTCCATCTTCCCGGGAAATGCATTTCAATCTGACACCATTGAGTCTTCTTCTGTACAGTTCGTTGTCGACGAACTGGTACATACTTGACTGCCTGGTTATCTTCTCTATCTCTTCTGGTTCTTCGGGAAGTTCTCCAGTTTGAAGAAAACGGACGATTTGTTGCGCCCATGCTGGAGCCTGAGGCTCAACAACAAGGACTAAAGGCATCAGGGCCGCTGCGGGAACCTCAGCTTCTACGGCGAGAACCTGCGGTTCTGCCGGAGCTGAGGGTTCCCCGACAAGCCTGCCGGGGCAAGGCTTGTCGGGAACGCCTGCTTCAACTGTACAGACCCTCGGGTCAGCAGGAGCAGACTGTTCCTCAGCATCTTGGTTGTTGATCTTGGGGACCTTGGCAGCGGCTTCAGGAAGATCCGCCGGCAAGTAGTCGCCGGAGACCAACTTCCTTTTCTTGCTCTGCCCAACTGATGGTGTAACGGATGGTTGAGTTAGCTTGAGCACGAAGATTCCTGGTTCCACAGGTAACTTCATTGCAGCACACTTTGAAAGGCCATCTGCGATATCATTGTGAGCTCTTGGAACGTGCTCCATTTGCAAGCCTTCAAAGTGCTCTTCAAGCTTCCTCACTTCATCGACATAAGCTTCCATCAGAGGGCTCTGGTAACTCTTGTTCACTTGTCGGACCACCAACTGTGAGTCTCCCCGCACAATCAACTTCTTGATCCCAAGTTCGGCCGCAACCCTGAGGCCGGCAAGCAGTCCTTCATACTCAGCAGTATTGTTTATCGCTTGTTCCTTGGGAAAGTGCATTTGAACAACATACTTGAGGTGCTCTCCGGTGGGCGCTATGAGTAACACGCCAGCGCCGGCGCCTTGCAGCGAGAAGGCACCATCAAAACACATTATCCACTCCTTGCTTGCTTCTTGGACGGGGATGCTTGTCTCTGGAACTTCTTCATCCGGAGTTGGGGTCCATTCTGCTATGAATTCTGCCAAAGCTCTGCTCTGTATGGTTGAAGTACTCTCAAACTTGAGACCAAAGCTTGACAGCTCCAGTGCCCACTCGACGATCCTGCCTGTTGCTTCTGGATTTTGCAATATCCTCTTCAACGGAAAGCGAGTGACTACCTTTATCTCATGTGCTTGGAAGTAATGGCGCAACTTTCTTGAGGCCATGACGAGGCCGAAAAGCAGCTTCTGCACCCCAGAGTATCTTGATCTAGCTCCCTGCAAGAGGGAACTTACAAAATAAACTGGGCGCTGCACCATCTTCTTTCGCACTTCTTCTTGTTCCTGCGCAGACTTGTCCTCGTCGGGGCCAGAGCTTGTCGGGGGAGCCCCCTGCTTGTCGCTGGAAGTGCTTGCCGGGGCTGTGGGCTCTTCCTCTGCCTCCCTCTCCGCTACCAACGCAGCACTAACCACTTGATTGGTTGCTGCTAAGTACAGAAGCAACTTCTCTTGTGGCTTAGGTGCGACAAGTATTGGGGTAGAGGACAGGTATCCTTTCAAGTCTTGCAGCGCTGCCTCCGCTTCCGGAGTCCATTTCATAGGACCTGCCTTTTTCTAGATTTTGAAGAAAGGCAGGGCGCGTTCTGCAGACTTTGAAATGAACCTGCTGAGGGCAGCCACACAACCAGCAAGTCTTCTTACGTCCTTGACGCACTTTGGGGCTTCAATCTGCTCGATGGCTTTAATCTTGTCGGGATTGGCTTCAATCCCCCTCTGGGACATGAAGAACCCGAGAAGCTTGCCGGAGGGGACTCAGAAGACGCACTTCTCGGGGTTCAACTTGAGCTGTATCTTGTGCAGATTCTCAAAGGTTTCTTCCAAGTCTTGGATCAGGGTATCCTTGCTCTTGCTCTTGACCACTATATCATCCATGTATGCTTCTACATTTCTGTGTATCTGTGGCTCAAAAGCAGTGTGCACCACCCTTGCAAATGTCGAGCCTGCATTCTTCAATCCAAAGGGCATGCGTATGAAGCAGTGTGTGCCGCATGGAGTAATGAATGCAGTCTTTTCTTCATCTTCCTTGGCCATGAATATCTGATGATAACCTGAGTATGCATCAAGGAATGAAAGCAACTAACATCCGGCGGTGGAGTCAACAATCCGGTCAATACGCGGCAAGGGAAATGGATCCTTAGGACACGCTTTATTCACATCAGTGAAGTCTATACAAAGTCTCCACTTCCCATTGGCCTTGCGCACAACAACCGGATTGGCCAACCACGTAGGATGGATTACGCCTCTAACCAGGCCTGCTACTTCCAACTTCTTTATCTCTTCGGCGATGAATTCTTGGCGCTCCACGGCTTGCTTCCTGACCTTCTGCTTGACGGGCCGCGCATGAGGGCAAATAGCAAGCTTGTGCTCAATTACCTTCCTGGGAACGCCGGGGATGTCAGACGGTTGCCATGCAAACACGTCGACATTCGCCCACAGGAAGGCAACGAGCGCGCTTTCCTATTTGGGGTCGAGTGTAGCACTGATGGTGAAGGTACCACCAGTGCCGTCCTCCTTGGCGGACACCTTCTTGGTTGCCGGTGGAGCTGCCATTCCTTTCTTACACTTGCCGGTGGAGCTCGATGGTGCGTCCTCGACGGCAGCGCAGCACTCCGGAGAGGTGCGTTTGCCGGAGTGGGCCCCAGAGCTCTTGCCGGACTTGGTCTTGGTCTTCCCCCCGGGAGCTTCAGCGACAAGTGTTTTAGTATCTGCCGCGGCTGCTGCATCCCGGTAGATCTTGTCGGCGCAAATAAGCGCATCTTTCTTGTCACCTGGGACAGAGATGACGCTTATCGGCCCTGGCATCTTGAGCATATTGTACGCGTAGTGGGAAGCTGCCATAAACTTGGCGAGCGCAGGACGGCCAAGTATCCCATTATAAGGCAATGGGATATCGGCGACGTCGAACGTGATCCTCTCCGTCCTGAAGTTGAGCTCCCCACCAAAGGTCACTGGCAGCGTAACCTTCCCCTTCGGCTTGCTCCTTCCCGGGTTGATTCCTTGGAACGTCCCGGTTTCTTCGAGCTCGCTGTCGGGGATCTGCAGTTTCTTGATCACAGCGGAGGAGATCAAGTTGAGGCCGGCCCCGCCGTCAACCAACATCTTGGTGACCTTGAGGTTGCGGATAGTTGGTGAAACCAACATCGGCAAGCACCCGACCGCGGTTGTGCGGTCAGGGTGATCCTCAAGGTCAAAAATGATGGGCGTGCCGGACCATTTAAGGAGCCTGCGCGACTCGACGGGTGGCTCAGCTGCATTCACTTCCCACACCCATTGCTTGAGTTGGCGGTGGGAAGTGTGCAAAAAGGCACCTCCGTCGACGCACAGGACTTCTGTGGCCTTCTGGAACTCCTGCTCGCTGTTGTCTCCTTCATCCATATCCTCATCATCATCCTCGTCTTCATCCTAATCGCGGCCCCGGGGAGGTCTGTCTCCTTGCCGCTGCTTGGCCTTGCCGCGGCGTCCTCCCCGGCCGTTGAACGGCCGCTTCTTGCTGGGCTCTCCTCCGCCTCCTTGGGCCTTCTCCTTATCGCGACGCTCGTATTCAGCCTTCTGCTGCTCTACGAGGTACTCTACCCTTTTGCAGTTTTGGAGGTCGTGGCCCTTGGTGCGGTGGATCTTGCAGTACTGCTTGTCGGAGCCGTCCTGCTTGTCGGCTGCCGCTACAGGGGCGGGCTCCTTGCCGGAGCCACCAGCTTGTGTCTTCTTGGCGGGAGCCTCCTTGCCGGACTGCTCGACGACCAATACCTCCTTGTTCTTCTTTTTCCTGTTGTTCCGCCGCCGGCCTTTCCTTGCCGGGGCGGCGTCCTCACTGTCGCTTCCTCCTGCGCCGGTATCTTCTCCGGGGAGTCTCCTCCCCTCTTCAGCACGTGCACATTTGTCAGCCAGAGCGTAAAGCTCGCTGACGTCCCGTATCTTGGTCATGGCCATCTCCTCCCTCATCCGGCGGTTACGCACGTTCTGGTGGAACGCGCTGATAACCGCGGCAGGGTGGACATCGGGAATGTTGTGTTGCACACGGCTGAACCTTTGGATGTATTTGCGCAGGGACTCTCCCTCTTTCTGAGCTAAGATGTGGAGATCGCTCTCCTGGCCGTGAGGTTTGTGGCCGCCTGTGAAGGCGCCGACAAACTGATGGCACAAATCCGCCCATGAGGAGATGGAGCTCTCCGGCAAGTGCATAAGCCAAGACCTGACATTTGGCTTAAGCACGAGCGGGAAGTAGTTGGCTAGGATCTTCTCGTCGCGTCCCCCGGCAGCCTGCACCGCAATGGTGTAGATGCTGAGGAACTCCGGGGGGTGTGTCTTGCCGTCGTACTTCTCGGGTACGTCGGGCTTGAAATTCTTCATGCTGGGCCACTGGACTTGCCGCAGCTCTCGGGTGAACGCAGGGCAACCTGCCGCGTACGGCAAGTCGCCTGGTTCACCGGGCGCGTGCATGTCGACAGCGGTCCCAGCGCGCTGATCAGATTGCCTTCGAGCTTCTCGTCGACGCTCGATGCGGGTTCGAGCGTCCTCTTGTCGCCTGTCGTCGAGGACTTGGCGCTGATCGCGGCGGGCCCGCGGATCCGACGACGCCGTGGAGTCGTCGTCGACGTTGATCCGGTGGGGCGGCGTTTTCTGCTCCCGCGGCGGGGAGTGCACGGTAGTTGCACCCCGGCAGTCTTGTCGCCATCGGCCTTTGCTTGGTCGACTTGCCGCGGCCGTGAAGTTGCCGGCTGCTGCGGCGCATCGTTGTTCGCGAAGGCGATGAGGCTCTGGATCTTCGCCCTCCAGTCTTCGGCCTTGTCCGCCGCTGGAGGGAAGTCGAGGAGCAGCTGAGCCCTGGCCAGGGCTTCCGCTGGAGAGGAGGGAAACGGTGCGAACGGTGCGAGGAGCGGGACACGCTCGGACTTCTAACCACGTTAGAAGGAGCATGTTCCCGTCCCGGCGACCGCGCCTTGCTCGTGCCAGGACATTGGCCTTGAGCGTCCCGTGATTCGCCGGCCTGGCCACGTCCCAGCAAGCGTATGGTACCTCCGGTACCACGTCGCTGCTGGTCTGGCACTTCCTGAGAGGGACGTGGTGCGTGCACGGACACCGAGGCCTTGGAGTTCGCCCGGTCGTCCGTCTTGTCCTTGGACTTGGTGGCGCCGTGAGTGTCCCCACCGGCGTCCACCCTTCCGCCGGCGCCTCCCCCACCAACCGTTGGCTCTGGTGGCGATGGGATCGACACAGACGGGCCTCCAACCTCCGAAGCCTTCTTCTTCGGAGGCATGTTGATGTAGCCAATGAAGTTGGAGAGGTTGATGAAGAATGCGCCCGCGTGAGCGCCGGATCAGGTTCGCACAACCTCGACGCCCCCTACCTGGCGCGCGAAAGATGTCGGGGGAAACTGTCCTCCCACGAGCACCTATGGGACCGAAGCCCCTTCTACGTTGCGGTAAGGGAGCGGAGGGAGCACGGAGAGCAAATCGAGGAGCACACGCGGGCAGTTTACCCAGGTTCGGGCCGCGATGACGCGTAAAACCCTACTCCTGCTTTTGGTTGTATTGAGTTTTCGGAGCTCGGGAGCTTGAAGATCTACAGTACCAGCCACACCGAGCGAGGGAGTGAGCAAGTTTCTGGAGTCGAACCCCCTCTACGTTGTGCATGGGCCTCCTTTTATAGCTCAAGGGGTCACCGACAAGTGCCAACGTAGAGGAGGGTAAAAGTGTAAATTTGGTGGTAGTTGCAACAGTGCATGAACAGTGTATGAACAGTGGTCTTCACCTAACCTTGACGGTGGGGGACAAGGGCATTTAATGCCCGTCGCCGTCGACCCCAAAAGCGTCTGTCCATGCGTCTCCGTTCGCCACGGTGGTAGCTTCGTCACCGTGGCTCGCCAGCGTGTCCCTCAGGCTGCACAGCCATCTGCCACGCGCCCCTGGAAGGGCCCTAGGGCGACGCGTGGCCGAGTGAGCTGGAGCGCAGGCACACAGTGTGAGCTTCCCCCGGCAAGCATCTTGCCGGGACCGCTATCTTGCCGGGCCTGGAAGCTTGCCGCTTCCTGGGCCCTGCCGGGGCGCACGATGCGTCGCGATGTATCTTTTGCGGTGTTTATCCTTTGGCCTTCCTGGCAAGCACCTCTTGCGAGGGTCTTGTGCTGAAAAGATGTCCTTGAGCCTGGTGCGGCCTTCCCGGCAGGTTCCTCTTGCCGGGGTCTTGTCTTCTAACTTGAATACTTTGTTCTTGAATGGCTTGAAGGGATCTGGAGCGGGCCTCGGCCAGCGCGTGGTAAGCCCTGCCGCGGGAAGCTTCTACTGCCCGTGCACAAGTTGGGGTACTAAGGCACCCCTACCTTAGTACACCGACACTAGGGTGCACCGGGCTGGCCCATATAGCATGCTTTGCCATCTGTTGGCAGACGACAAAGACATGAGCATCTTTGTCGTTTGCCAGCAGACGGCAAAACACGTCGTTAACCCCTAACAGACCTAACCTGGCAGGCTTGCCGTCCAAGCTCTTTGCTGTCTGCTGGCAGACGGCAAAGGCCTTTGCATCTTTGCCGTCTGCCTGCTAATGCCAAAGTACCCTTTGCTGAAGCTTGTTCAGCTGGACGGTTTGCCGTCTGCCCGCTGACGGCAAAGGTCTTTGCCGTCCGCCAGTAGTGCCTTTGTCATCCGCCATGGCTGACGGCAAATATGCTGATTCCTGTAGTGCCATTTGCCTCTCGTTTTCATCTCCCCCACTTCTAAAACGTTTTCAGAAAATCACAAAAATATTTGCCTTTTTATTCGCCCTTTTTCCGTTCGTCTTTCTCGTTCGCTTATGTTTGCTTGTGTGCTAGATCGCTTGCTTTGTCACAATGAATCCAGAGAATAATAAGTTGCATGATTTTTCCAATACTATTAATAATGAATTTATTAGTACTCTGATTGCTCCCACCACTAGTGCAGAATCTTATGAAATCAATGACGCATTATTGTATCTTGTTATGAAGGAACAATTTTCCGGTAGTCCTAATAAAGATGCTGCATCCCATCTGAATACTTTCATTGAGTTATGTGACATGCAAAAGAGAAGAGATGTGGATAATGATATTATTAAATTGAAGCTATTTCCGTTCTCTCTACGTGATCGTGCAAAAAACTTGATTTTCATCTTTGCCTAAAAATAGTATTGATTCATGGAATATGTGTAAAGATGCCTTTATTTCCAAGTTCTTTCCACCCGCTAAGATCATCTCTCTTAGGAACGATATAATGAATTTTAAACAACTAGATCATGAGTATTTGCACAATCTTGGGAAAGGATGAAATTAATGATAAGAAATTGCCCTACTCATGGTTTAAGTTTATGGATGATCATACAAAATTTCTATTCCGAATTGAATTTTGCATCTTGAAATCTTTTAGATTTGGCCACGGGGAGTACTTTTATGGAAATCACATTAGGAGAAGCTACTAAACTCCTAGATAATATTATGGTAAATTATTCTCAATGGCATACCGAAAGATCATCTACTAGTAAAAAGGTCCATGCAATAGAAGAGATCAATACTTCGAGTGAAAAGATGGATGGTCTTATGAAATTAATTGCTAGCAAGGGTTCTTCTATGGATCCTAATGAATTGCATTTGTCTACTTTTCTTGAGAATAATAATGAATCTATGGATGTGAATTTTGTTGGTAGGAACAATTTTGGTAATAACGCATATATAGGTAATTTCAACCCTAGGTTGTTTCCTAGTAATGCCTCTAATAATTATGGTAATTCCTACAACAATTTTTATGGAAATTACAATAAGATACCTTATGATGTTGAGAGTACAGTTAAGGAATTTATAAATTCCCAATAGGTTTTCAATGCTATGGTAGAAGAAAAATTGCTTAAGATTGATGATTTGGCTAGGAACGTTGATAGAATTTCTCATGAGATTGATTCTTTGAAAATTAGATCTATGCCACCAAAGCATGATATTAATGAGTCTTTCAAATTTATGCAAGTTTCTATCAATAAGTGCAAGGAAAGAATGGCTAGGTTGCGCGCTAAAAGAGAATTGCTAGAAAAGACGTGTTATTCTAGTTTATGCGATAATAATGATGTAGATCTAAAGATGCTTAGTTTGACTCCTATTGAATCTTTGTTTGCTAATATAAAATTTTGAAAATAAGGGACTAGAGATGAGTCAACTCTAGATAAAAAGCGTCACAATCATTTGAAGAATAATGATTTTAGTGAAAAAAGTTTAAAAAAGTGGGATTGAAGAGGTGAAACCTTTAGCTAGTATTGAACCCAATATTTTGGATTTCAAGGATTTCAATTATGATAGTTTCTCTTTGATAGATTGTACTTCCTTGTTGCAATCCATGTTAAATTCTCCTCATTCCTATAATCAAAATAAGGCTTTTACGAAACATATTGTTGATGCTATGATGAAATATTTTGAGGAAAAACTTGAGTTGGAAGTTTCAATCCCTAGAAAACTTTATGATGATTGGGAACCTACTATTAATATCAAGATTAGAGATTATGAGTGTAATGCTTTGTGTGATTTGGGTTCTAGTGTTTCCATGATTCCGAAAAATCTATGTGATTTGATAGGGTTCCAAAAACTTGATGATTGTTCTTTAAATTTGCAGCTAGCGGATTCCACTATTAAAAAACCTATTGGACGGATTAATGATGTTCTTATTGTTGAAAATAGGAATTATGTGCCCATAGATTTTATTGTTCTTGATATAGATTGTAATCCAACATGCCCTATTATTCTTGGTAGACCTTTCCTTAGAACAATTGGTCCAATTATTGGTATGAAAGAAGGAAACATTAGATTTCAGTTTCCATTAAGGAAAGGAATGGAGCACTTTCCTAGAAAGAAAATAAGGTTACCATATGAATTTATTATGAGGGCTACTTATGGTTTGAGTACCAAAGATGACAATACCTAGATTGTTGCTTTATGCCTAGCTAAGGGCGTTAAACAATAGCGCTTGTTGGGAGGCAACCCAACTTTATTTTGGTTTTTACTTTTTCTTGTTGTTCTTGAATATATATATCATCTAGCCTCTGGTTAGATGTGTTTTCATGTTTTAATTTAGTGTTTGTGCCAAGTAAGACCTTTGGGATGATTTGGAAGATAATAGTTTGGTTTTTTTTCTAGAAAATAGAAACTTTTTCGTCCAGTATTAGAATTGTTTATGCTTTCTGGAACGTGAAAAAAATTCTGAGTTTTTTATAAGTTTAGGATCTACAAATTTTCCATGTTGTCCTAATTTTTCAGAATTTTTAGGTGTGCATACGTTTTATATCAATTCGCATCTTTACAAACTATTCTGTTTTTGACAGATTCTATTTTCTTTGTGTTGTTTGCTTATTTTGATGCATCTATGGCTAGTATCGGGGGGGGGGGGGTATGAACCATGGACAAGTAGTAATACATTAGATATTTCACCAATATAAAATAAGAATTAGTTCACAACAGTACCTACAAGTAAGGATTGAAGTTGTTTTACTAACAGATCTCACGAGTTTTCTGTTGAGTTTTGTGTTGTGAAGTTTTCAAGTTTTGGGTAAAGATTGGATGGACTATGGAATAAGGAGTGACAAGAGCCTAATCTTGAGGATGCCCAAGGCACCCCAAGGTAATATTCAAGGACAACCAAACATCTAAGCTTGGGGATCCCCTGGATGGCATCCCTTCTTTCGTCTTCAATCCATCGGTAAATTTACTCAAGGCTATATTTTTATTCACCACATGATATGTGTTTTGCTTGGAGCGTCTTGTATGATTTGAGTCTCTGGTTTTTAGTTTGCCACAATCATCCTTGCTGTACACACCTTTTGATAGGGACACGCATTAACCCTGAATTTATTATAATACTCTTTGTGCTTCGCTTATTTCTTTTGAGTCAGGTTGTTGCTCTAGCGCTTCACTTATATCTTTTTGAGCACATCAGTGATGTTTATTTTGAAGAAATTTATGAACTCCAATTCTTCATTTTTTGAGAGTCTCTAAACAACATGGTAAGTTTCTTGGGTTATGAATTTAGTCCTAATATGATGGGCATCCAATAGGAATACAATAAAAACTTTCATATAAATAGCGTTGAATACTATGAGAAGTTTGATTGCTTATGATTGTTTTGAGATATAAATATGGTGATACTAGAGTCATGCTAGTGAGTAATTGTGGATTAATATAAATACTTGTGTTAAAGTTTGTGATTCCCGTAGCATGCACGTATGGTGAACCGTTATGTGATGAAGTCAGAGCATGATGTATTTATTGATTGTCATCCTTTGCGTGGAGGTCGGGAGCGCGAGATGGTTGACTCCTACCAACCTCTACCCTAGGAGCATGCGTCTAATACTTTGTTTCGATAACTAATAAATTTTTGCAATAAGTATGTGAGTTCTGTATGAGTAATGTTGAGTCCATGGATTATACGCATTCTCACCCTTCCACCATTTCTAGCTTCTCTAGTACCGCGCAACTCTTGCCGGTGCATTAAACCCACCATTTACCCTTCCTCAAAACAACCACCATATCTACCTATTATGGCATTTCCATAGCCATTCCGAGATATATTGCCATGCAACTTCCACTATTCAGTCATATGTTCTAGTATCGAGTTGTAATTGTTGAGTTGTAAGTAAATAAAGGTGTGATGATCATCATTATTAGAGCATTGTCACATGTGAGGAAAGGATGATGGAAGCTATGATTCCCTCACAAGTTAGGATGAGTCTCCGCACTTCACAAAATAATAAAAGAGGTCAAAGAAGCCCAAGTAAAAAAAGAGGCCATAGAAGCCCACACAAAAAAGAGAAAAAAAGAAAATAAAAAAATGAGAGAAAAGAGAGAAGGGGCAATGCTACTATCCTTTTTCCACACTTGTGCTTCAAAGTAGCACCATGATCTTCATTATATAAAGTCTCCTATGTTATCACTTTCATATACTAGTGGGAATTTTCCATTATAGAACTTGGCTTGTATATTCCAATGATGGGTTTCCTCAAATTGCCCTAGGTCTTCGCGAGCAAGCGAGTTGGATGCACACCCACTTAGTTTATTTTTGAGGTTGCATAAATTTATAGCTCTAGTGCATCCGTTGCATGGCAATCCCTACTCACTCACATTGATATCTATTGATGGGCATCTCCATGGCCCGTTAATATGGCTAGTTAATGTGAGGCGGTCTCCTTCATTTTGTCTTCTCCACAACCACCATAATCTATTCCACCTGTTATGGTATGTCCATTATTCACGCTCATATATTGCGTGAAAGTTGAAAATGTTTGAGAATACTAAAATGCGAAACAATTGCTTGACTAATACCGGGGTTGTGCATGATGTAATACTTTGTGTGATGAAGATGGAGCATATCCAGATAATATGATTTTGTAGGGATAACTTTCTTTGGCCATGTTATTTGAGAAGACGCAACTGTTTTATTAGTATGCTTGAAGTATTACTGTTTTTATTTCAATATTAAACATTTGTTTTGAATCATATGGATCAGAACATTCATGCTAAATAATGAAGAACTACATTGCTAAATATGTTAGGTAGCATTCCACATCAAATATTCTCTTTTTATCATTTACCTACTCGAGGACGAGCATGAATTAAGCTTGGGGATGCTTGATACGTCTCCAATGTATCTATAATTTTTTATTGTTCCATGCTATTATATATTTTGTTTGGGATGTTTTATATGCATTAATATGCTATTTTATATTATTTTTGGGACTAACTTATTAACCTAGAGACCAGTGCCAGTTTATATATTTTTTTTCTTTTTTGAGTTTCGCAGAAAAATAATATCAAACGGAGTCCAAACCGAATAAAACTTTCACGATGATTTTTATTGGACCAAAAGACACATGTAGGACTTGGAGTACAAGTCAGAGAGTCCTCGAGGCGACCACAAGCCGGGGAGGTGTACCCTAGGGGGGCACCCCCAGGGCTTGTGGCCCCCTCGGAGACCCCCTGACCCCTTCTTTGGCCTATAAATTCAGAAGTATTCCAGAAACCCTAGAGGCATCCATGAAAATACTTATCCACCGTCGTAGGTCTCCATTCCCATGAGATCCCATCTGGATGCCTTTTCCGGTACTCTACCGGAGGGGGACTTGATCACAGAGGGCTTCTACATCAACCTTGCTACCCTTCCGATGATGCATGAGTAGTTTACCACAGACCTACGGGTCCATAGCTAGTAGCTATATGGCTTCTTCTCTTCTTTGATCTTCAATACAATGTTCACCTCGATGTTCTTGGAGATCTATCCGATGTAATCATCTTTTGCGGTGTGTTTGTCGAGATCCGGTGAATTGTGGATTTATGATCACAATATATATGAATATTATTTGATTCTTCTCTGAATTCTTATATGCATGATTTGATATCTTTGTATTTCTCTTCGAATTATTGGTTTGGTTTGGCCAACTAGATTGGTAGTTCTTGCAATGGGAGAAGTGCTTAGTTTTGGGTTCAATCTTATGGTGTCCTCACCCAGTGACAGAAGGGGTAGCGAGGCACGTATTGCATTGTTGCCATAAAGGAAAAAAAGAAGGGGTTTATATCATATTGCTTGAGTTTATCCTTCTACATCATGTCATCTTGCTTAAGGCGTTACTATGTTCTTATGAACTTAATACTCTAGATGCATGCGGGATAGCGGTCGATGTGTTGAGTAATAGTAGTAGATGTAGAATCATTTCGGTCTACTTGTCACAAACGTGATGCCTATATTCATGATCATTGCCTTAGATATCGTCATAACTTTGCACTTTTCTATCAATTGCTTGACAGTAATTTGTTTACCCACTATATGCTTTATTCAAGAGAGAAGCTTCTAGTGAAACCTATGGCCCCCAGGTCTATTTTACATCTATTATTTTCAGAGCTATAAAACCAAAAACCAAAAAATACATTGTTTTAGTTATTTTGTGTTTACTTTATTTTGCATTTTTACTTTAGTTTCAATTCTATCTCTATCAGATCTCACTCTTGTTCGTGACGTTGAAGGGATTGACAACCCCTTTTCTGCGTTGTGTGCAAGTGTTTGTTAGTTGGTGCAGGTGCATATATTGGGGACTTGTTTGTACCTCCTACTGGATTGATACCTTGGTTCTCAAACAGAGGGAAATACTTATCTCTACTTTGCTGCATCACCCTTTCATCTTCAAAGGAAAAATCAATGCAAGCTCAAGAAGTAACATGAACAGGCTTGCAATTTGGAACGTGATGGGATGCAAGCTCAAAATTTATTGACGATTCTATAATTTTTAAGTGCGGCACTATTTTCGGACGGCGTAACATGGGCACACATTATCGACCACATACATGGTCAGCACACGTCTTGTTCCATCAACCTTGCACGCTCGTTATTACCATCGTGCACGCTTCTTTTAATTAGAATGTGTGCCCGTCTAGTGTACACATGTTGATCTGTCTAACTGTTTCTGTTTGTTGTGGCTAATCGCAAACATTTCATCCATATGAAGTGCATGCCATCAATTGCAGACACCTTGATCTGGCTGACCATTTCAATTATGTTGCCTAATCGCAAATAGTTCATCCATCTGAAGTGTATGCCCTCGATCGCACACACCTTCATCTGGCAGCCCGTTTCTGCTGTTCCGCCTCATCACAAACAGTTAATCCGACTGAACTGTATGTCGTATATCGCACATGCCTTCATTTGGCTGCCCGTTTCTGTTCTTCTCCCTCATTGCAGACAATTTTCTCAACTGAATCGCATGCCCCCCATCGCACACACAACTAAAATCTAAACCATGTTTGATGTATCCACCATCGCAAATGTTCTGAGTCTTTTTTGACAGTTTTTACATCACCGTTTACGATTAATGCATCGCGCACAGTTTCGTCGAAGGGTCTCTGATTGTAGTGTCGTGTTAGCAACATCCTGCAGTAGTGGTTACAAATTGGCGTACCATAGGTGACAATTTAGTCCACCACCGAGAATGGCCATTCGTGACCAAACTGGGTTCGTCACCTAAGACATGATCTTAGGTGGCACAAAAATGTTACCATCGTGATTTTAGTTTTGTGATGATGCTTTGATGGCGGTGGGGGTGACGGACGAACCTATCACCATACCATTTTCGGTGACAAAAAATGGTTTTATGTGACGCAAGTGAACTGTCGCTAAAAGTGACCCTTCTGTAGTTCATGAGCCCTCACCACGCAGCCACCCCTCGCCGTGTGGGCCTCTTGGATGCCCCCATGGCCCCATCCTCTGTTTGTGTGTCTCTTTTCTGCCTAAATAATTTCTGGTATTTTCTCCTTATTTATTGGGCACTTTTCTTCAGGGAAAACAACACCATGAAGAAGTTGCTAAAAACTGTGTCAACCCAGATTAGTTTTTATTAACATTATGAAAATTAGAGGACAAAATCTTAGCAAAAGTGTTTTGAAAAGTAGATATGTTATCGACCACAATAGAAAATCAAAAGTTTCCATGATTTTTACCATAAAAAATAGTATATAGTTGCCACAAATTTTTTTATCATCTTATTCATATAGCCACGTCAAAAATGTGCTATAGTTCAGACCCCAAACATTGCAGAATTTGACAAACTATGGTAGTTTACTACAAGTATGATATGTTGTACTTGGTTCATGTTATAGGGTAATACACAAATATTAGAGAAGAGACTACACATGGCGTTAAGAAGCTATACATAGTTGCCACTTAAACACTACATGGGTTGCTAACTACATCAATACCTACTAGTATAATATGCTTTTCTGGCATGGTTTGAGCAAAGTAACCATGTTTGGCACAAAGAATTGCCAGAATTAATGGACTCTAATATGGAGATAACATGCCCTCTCTAGTACCCATGGTGCTTGCGATCAGGCACTTTGGGAGGCTCTGTGAGCGAAGGACACCATTCATGCTGGAAATTCCCGTGAGCAAATGATGCCCTGCTCCTCGAGGTCCCTACTGTTAGAATGTTCACATACCCCCTCCTTCACACACCCCTAGAGTATTGCCGTCCTGTGATGATGTTGCTGGCGGAGATAATTGCCATGTAGCAACAGAGAAACTTGTCATATGTCAAGAGTTTGCCATGTTGTGGTGGATAGAATGTCCATGTTATTGATAGTAGAACTTGGCAAATGATGCGGTAGAGAAAAATACTATGATATAGAATGAAGAGTTCCACACATGTTTAGAAGTTACCATTCTACAACATAGGAGCATGGCACAAGATCATGGATTGGCATGGTCGAATTTCCATGCTATAATAGAGGGAGTTGCCATAGTATATAGATAAAATTCCTCACATGTTCAAGAATCGTGATGTTAGCGGAAAAGGATTTCCATGTTACAACAAAAAGATTTGCCACAGTAAATAGACAAAGTTATCACACATGTCCAAGAATTGCATGCTAGCACAAAAGTATTGCTATGTTACATATTGTTTTTGTCATGGTACAATAGAGAAAGTTGCAACACATGCCGAGGAACTGTCATGGTATCGTGTTGTAGTAGAAAAAATGACACGCTACACAAAGAAGTCCACGCATGTTTTTCAGTAAATTTTGCATGCTACATCAGAGGAGAATGCCATGCTACACATGGAAGTTGCCATGTTCTAGAAAAAAACATCACTTATTCATTGACATTTATACACACACACACAAAAAGTTGTCACCCGGAAGAGATTTGAAGGAGAAAGTAAGGAAAGAGACCAGAATTCGCAGATGCATACGTCATTCTCTTATAAAAAGAATGGAGTGATTTTTCGTGCTATCCGCTCGAAGCGTGGATGGAGCAAGACAGTGGGCCCAACGGGATCGCTACGCTATCACTACGTAGAGATTCACATGTGGGATGAGACGCACCACATGTGTTTGCGCCAAAAACCATTCTCGGGGAACGTTCACTCATTATTATTCCTAGAATAAATACATAATGCTTAACAACGAGTATCACACACATAACTAAAAGGAGATTGTACAGGTAGTCAAAAAAGTGTTGTTTGCGCATGAAAGTGACCATATGACATACATATAAACTAGCATAGTGCAATATGAAAAGTAACCTTGCAATATATGTTATATGATTTAGTAATTTTAACTAGGTTGTATACATGTGTCTGAAACTTGCCCTTCTTATGTGACACCTATTATGTGCAAGCAACATAGAGTACCTTCTAGGACCAATGCAGAAAACAACAGATCTATGAGAAAGGGAACGTAAGTTGTAACGCTAAGATGACTTACCACCTTGAACCAAGCACAAATTGTATGTCCCAGCAAAGCAACGTAAAATTGTGACCTAGAAAAAGCAAAAGTTACCCTCCCCCAAGTATGGATTTTATTTTTTGGAAAATCAATAACAATTCTTTTGTCATTTATATAGATAGACAGAACAAGTGGGGAAAATCAATTACGATCTATGACTTCTCTGCAAATAGGTGTGAAGCACTACTTATAGAGACCAATCGTGCACCTTGCGTTACAATGTATAGTACAAATGACGAGGACGCATATTGGCAAAAGTTCCATAAAATTGCAATTGCAAAAATACCAAGCCGTTTACTAAAAAAAGTAACCACATACAATAATTTTGATTGAAAAGTTGCCATGCCATTAGAAAGAAGTAACCACATTGGCACGTGTGATTTATCTCAAACGTGTGATTGCAGGAGTTACCATGTCCTACCCTCGACCTTCTCCCTTAGTCTTACCCCTGTTATCGATCATTACTTGTGGAAAATAAATAAATGTATAAGCACTAGCACAACAAGACCACAACTACTAAGGGCATCTCCAACAGACGCGCTAGATGAGCCGTCGGCTGAAAAAATGACTATATTGCATGCGCGGGATCGAAACTAGCACTCCACCAACCGCGCTAAAATCACGCGCGCGGTAAAGTTGGTTCATTGCGATGAGAAAAATGGCATCGCACGCTGGGTATTTGGTGCATCATCTCCCGCGCACTGGACAACAAATATTTGCGCGCAAGCGACCAATTGCGGCCCCGACCTCTTCGACCGCCCCACCTTTTTCCCCGCCCCGCACTGCCGCACGCAAAATTCCACCGATGGAACGTCGCGCCGACATCTCCCAACCACTCCCTACACCCGCGACCCCTCCATCGCTGCCGCAAACCTGGCTCGGGGTTGACCTTTCGGCTTTATCGTCGGCGTCCCTCCTCCTCCAAGCACTGGTCTCACGCGTAGCTTTTCATGGCACCCCGGACGACCTCGCAGGGTGGCGTCGTGCTGCCACCCACCGTGAAACCACAGGGCTCTGTCTCCAAGTGACTAAGGTGGCAGCGGCGACGGCGACCCAAAATAAGAAGAAAGTGGCTGCTCCTCCTTCACCCGAAGCGCCGGATAGCTCGCATTTTTTTGCGCCAGCGGCCGATGCGCACAAGGTGTTTGCTGAAATGCCCACAAGGTATGTCTTCCCCCTTTTTGTTATTGTTTAGATAAATGTATACATATGAATAGCTTGATTAGTTTTCTTTATCATACTTTTTAGTTTCAATGATGACACACATATATGTCAACTATGGGTGTTGGCCCCAAAAATTCTCATTGGGCTCAAACCAATGAAGTGGCTGAAGATGATCATGAGTATGAAGTCTATGAGAATGGTGAGGGTATCGTCGATGCACCAAAAGGAAGGGCGTGCAACTACACCATTGACGAAGACATCTTGCTAGGCAAGACATGGTTGAATGTGTCTATGGGTGCCACCGTTGGAGGGGACCAAACAAGAGATACATATTGGCTTCGGATGAAGGAGTTATTTGATACACAGAAAAATACTGGAATTGAGCGCACAGATAGATCTCTTCGCTCCCTGTGGTCGACGATCAACAATGATTGTCAAAAGTGGGTGGCGTCAATGACGTCGGTTGACAAGATAAACCAAGTGGCACTAATGATAGAGATAGGGTAAGTGCCATTTATTTATGTTCCATGTTCATGTTTCATCTTTTGTGTTTAAAGTGGCAACATGTTCTTTTGTTTGTAGCTCAATATTGCAAAAAACTTGTTTCGAGGAGAGGAGAAGAAGACCAGGAAAGACAAGGTTAAGAAAGGGAGAGCATTTGTGTTGCCCCATTGCTACGAATTGTTGAAGGATGAAGAGAAATGGAAGACTGGTGATGTCCTAGAGGAGAACAAGAAACTCAAGGCAAGTATTGATTTGGATGATAACGAGGAGGAGGAGGAGGCATCAATTGAAGGAAGCAAGATGAGCCCTACACCAAACTCGGTTTCCTGCTCCAAGCTAAAAAGACCAAATGGAGATAAACAAGCAGAAGAAGAAGAAGAAGAAGAAGAAGAAGAAGAAGAAGAAGAAGAAGAAGAAGAAGAAGAAGAAGAAGAAGAAGAAGAAGAAGAAGAATAAGAAGAATAAGAATAAGAAGAAGAAGAAGAAGAAGAAGAAGAAGAAGAAGAAGAAGAAGAAGAAGAAGAAGAAGAAGGGATGACATTATGAGATAAAGAATGCTATGGACGCTACTGTGAAGTCAAGAAAGGAAGCAAACAAGGGGAGGAGGTTGACGACTGAGGAGAGGAGGGTGGCGGTCGAGGAGAGGAAGGTGGCATTGGAGGAGAAGAAATTGGCCATGGAGGAGCGAGCTAGGTTATTGGAATGGGAGAAGTACTTGTTCTTCATGGACACATCTAACTTCGATGATAGGCAAAAGGAGTTAATCAACCTTTCCCATGATGAAGTGTTGGTACAAAAAAGATTGATGGCCATGGGAAGCTTGCGAGGCATGGGAGCTACCATGGGAGGCTTGGGAGGCATGAGAGCTACCATGGGAGGCTTGGGGGCTACCATGGGAGGTCTGGGAGGCTTGAAAACAAGAATGGGAACCATGGGTGCCATATGCGGCATGGGAGGCATGGGAACACCTATGGGGGGCATGGGTGGCTTCGGAGCTACCATAGGAGGAATGGGAAGCATGAGTTTTGGGTCTCTCATGGGAGGCATGGGAGCACCTTCGGGTGACATGGGTGGATGCATGGCTTCCGGTGTGCCTCACATGTCTTTTCATGATGCCTTTGGAGATAGTGCGAACATCGTCCGAGCTTTCATGGATGATGAGGCACTTGAAAATGGAGAAGAGGAGGAAGAATCATCTTCGGAAGAGGAGTCGAAAGAGAGGAAGAAGATGTGGCATGATTGTTGATGTTTCATTCATTTGTATGAACTTATTTGTCATGAACTTGGCCGTGGTTTAGGTGATTTAGAACTATGCCATGCATTTGAACTATGCTATGTTGCTCCAACTCATTATTTTGCATATTTTTTTATGTTTGAGATCATCATATTGTTAAATTGGTATGTGTTGTTTCATATTTGCCAAGCGCCGGCTGGCCGCTGATACATCTCCAACGTATCTATAATTTATGAAGTATTCATGCCATGTTTACAACAATTTTATATGGTTTTGGTATGATTTGATTGGAACTAACCCGGACTTACACTGTTTTCACCAGAACTACCATGGTGTTGTTTTTTGTGCAGAAATAAAAGTTCTTGTAATGGGCTGAAAATTTACGGTGATCATTTATGCACCAAACGAGGCCCACGGAGCACCAGAGCAGGGCCAGGAGGTGACCGAGGCGCCCACAAGCTTGGGGGCGCGCCCACTGATGACCCACAAGTATAGGGGATCTACCGCAGTCCTTTCGATAAGTAAGAGTGTCGAACCCAACGAGGAGCAGAAGGAAATGATAACAGTTTTCAGTAAGGTATTCTGTGGAAGCACTGAAATTATCGGTAACAGGTAGTTTTGTGATAAGGTAATTCGTAACGAGCAACAAGTAACAAAAGTAAAAAAGGTGCAGCAAGGTGTCCCAATCCTTTTTGTAGCAAAGGACAAGCCTGGACAAACTCTTATATAAGGAAAAGCGCTCCCGAGGACACATGGAAATTATCATCAAGCTAGTTTTCATCATGCTCATATGATTCGTGTTCGTTACTTTCATAATTTGATATGTGGGTGGACCGGTGCTTGGGTACTGCCCTTCCTTGGACAAACATCCCACTTATGATTAACCCCCCTTACAAGCATCCGCAACTACAAAAGAAGAATTAAGGTAAACCTAACCATAGCATGAAACATATGGATCCAAATTAGCCCCTTACGAAGCAACGCATAAACTAGGGTTTAAGCTTATGTCACTCTAGCAACCCATCATCTACTTATTACTTCCCAATGCCTTCCCCTAGGCCCAAACAATGGTGAAGTGTCATGTAGTCGATGTTCACATAACACCACTAGAGGAAAGACAACATACATCTCATCAAAATATCGAACGAATACCAGATTCACAAGACTACTTATAACAAGAATTCTCCCATGTCCTCAGGAACAAACGTAACTACTCACAAATCATATTCATGGTCATAATCAGAGGGGTATTAATGTGCATAAAGGATCTGAACATATAATCTTCCATCAAATAAACCATCTAGCATCAACTACAAAGAGTAATCAACACTACTAGCAACCCACAGGTACCAATCTGAGGTTTTGAGACAAAGATCGGATACAAGAGATGAACTAGAGTTTGAGAGGAGATGCTGCTGGTGAAGATGTTGATGGAGATGACCCCCTCCCGATGAGAGGATCGATGGTGATGACGATGGTGACGATTTCCCCCTCCGGGAGGGATGTTTCCCCGGCAGAACAGCTTCGCCGGAACCCTAGATTTGTTCCGCCAAGGTTCTTCCTCGAGACAGCGGCGCTTCGTCTCGAAAGCTTCCTTCTTATTTTTTCCAGGGTAAAAGACACCTTATACCAGAAGATGGGCATCGGAGGGCTTCCAAGTGGCCCACGAGGCAGGGGGCGCGCCCAGGGGGTAGGGCGCGCCCTCCACCCTCGTGGATGGTGGGTGGCCCCCCCTCTGGTGCTTTCTTAGCCCAATATTTTTAATATATTCCAAAACCGACTTTCATGGAGTTTCAGGACTTTTGGAGTTGTGCAGAATAGGTCTCTAATATTTGCTCCTTTTCCAGGCCAGAATTCCAGCTGCCGGCATTCTCTCTCTCATGTAAACCTTGTAAAATAAGAGAGAAAATGCATAAGTATTGTGACATAATGTGTAGCAACAACCCATAATGCAATAAATATTGATATAAAAGCATGATGCGAAATGGACGTATCAACTCCCCCAAGCTTAGACCTCGCTTGTCCTCAAGCGGAAGCCGATATCAAAAAATATGTCCACATGTTTAGAGATAGAGGTGTCGATAAAATAAAATACGGACATGAGGGCATCATGATCATTCTTAGAATAGCAGCATATATATATTGTCACATGATTTGTTATACCGAAGTAACAATCTATTCACAATGTAAAGTATGAATCAAAAACTTCATTGAAAAACTAGCAAACTATAATCTCAGTCATTGAAGCAATTGCAATTTATCATAACACCGAAAAGAGTCAATGTAAGAGCTTTTCAGCAAGTCCACATACTCAACTATCATTAGTCTTTCACAATTGCTAACACTCACGCAATACTTATGGGTATGAAGTTTTAGTCGGAAACAGAGAAAGATAGGGGCTTATAGTTTTGCCTCCCAACCTTTTACCTCAAGGGTAACGTAAAAAATAATGCTTTATGCAAACTCACATCCAATTAGATATATATATCAAGATATTTCCAACACATAGTGCTTGCCAAAGGCTAATGTGTAAAAAGGAAGGGTGAAGATCACAATGACTCTTGTATAAGGTATAAGACAAAAATAAAAGATATGCCCTTCGCAGAGGGAAGCAGAGGTTGTCATGTTCTTTTATGGTTGGATGCACAAAATCTTAATGCAAAAGAACATCACTTTATATTGCCACTTGTGATAGGGACCTTTATTATACAGTCCGTCGCTTTTATTTCTTCCATATCACAAGCTCGTATAAAGCTTATTTTCTCCACACTAATAGATCATACATATTTAGAGAGCAATTTTTATTGCTTGCAACAATGATAACTTACTTAAAGGATCTTACTCAATACATAGGTAGATATGGTGGACTCTCATGGCAAAACTGGGTTTAAGGATATTTGGAAGTACAAGTAGTATCTCTACTTGGTGCAAGGAATTTGGCTAGCATGAGGGGGAAAGACAAGCTCAACATGTTGGATGATCCATGACAATATAATTTATTTCGGATATAAGAAAACATAACCCATTATGTTGTCTTCCTTGTCCAACATCAACCTTTTAGCATGTCATATTTTAATGAGTTCTCACAATCATAAAAGATGTCCAAGATAATATATTTATATGTGAGAACCTCTCTTTCTTTATTACTTCCTATTAATTGCAACGATGACCAAAACTATGTTTGTCAACTCTCAACAACTTTTATTCATCATACTCTTTATATGTGAAGTCATTACTCTACATAAGCTCAATATGATCTCTTTATTTCTTTCTATTCTTCATAGATCATAGCAAAATAACCAAGCCCTCGACTCAAGACTAATCTTTATTATATATAGCTCGTGGACTCGATTACATAGATAAGGATCAAGACAAAAACTCAAAGCTAGATCATATTAAACTTTATTATACTAGATCAAGATATAACCAAAAGGATTGAACTAAGAAAAATGGTAAAGATAGAAGAGTGATGGTGATACGATACCGGGGCACCTCCCCAAGCTTGGCAGTTGCCAAGGGGAGTGTCCACACCAATGTGTTTATGTCTCTTTCCTTGGAGGTAGTGATGATGGAATTTTTGATGATGGGGTGTCGCACATCGAGCGTAGGAGATCCTCCAACTTGCGGATAATGCCCTTGAGTGCGGTGATATGCTCTTGGAACAACATATTTTCACTTGTGAGATACTTATTTTGTATGCGAGCTAGCTCAATCATCTTGAAAGCTTCAATTTCAGTAGGGGTGACATGATTGTAGTGGGGTTGAAAGAAGCCTTCTTGTTCTACTGCCGAGACTTGCTCCTCTGCGGCTTCCTTGATCTTGACACCTCCCTTGATTTTCCCGATTTCTTCTCACTTCGTCTCTATCTTCATTAGCCAAGCATCGTCGCCCACGTTGTTGGAGGAGGGGGCGGCATAATGCCTGACCTTGAGAAAATCTGGCATAAGACAGCTCAAAACAAGAACAGATGATTTTGTCGTGGTACGTTGGCAAAACCTTCGGGAGATTATATAACGAATTTTCGCCGACCAAAAGAAGTAACGTGCAAGATAACGGAGTCCGGAGGGCACACGAGGTGCCCACGAGGCAGGGGGCGCGCCTAGGGGGTAGGGCGCGCCCTCCACTCGTGGATGCCTCGTGTCCCTTTCGGACTACTTTTTATTTTCCTATTTTTTAAATATTCCAAAATGGAGAAAAAATGCTATTATAACTGTTTTGGAGTCGGTTTACTTACTGTACCACATACCTATTCCTTTTTGGAGTCTAAAACGTTCTGGAAAGTGTCCCTTATGTACTCCTCCGGGGTTACGGTGTCAATTACATTGGTTTCAACATTTATGGGATTACCTGAGATATAATGTTTGATTCTTTGACCGTTCACCACCTTCAGATTTGTGCCTTCGAAGTTGTTGATTTTTATGGCACCGGAACGATAGACCTCCTCGATAACGTAAGGACCTTCCGATTTAGAGCGAAGTTTTCCCGCAAAAAATCTTAAGCGAGATTTGTATAGCAAAACATAATCACCTATATTAAACTCACGCTTTTTATCCTTTTGTCATGCCATCTTTTAACTTTTCCTTTAAACAATTTGGCATTCTCATAGGCCTGGGTTCTCCACTCATCAAGTGAGCTAAAATCAAATAGTCACTTCTCATCGGCAAGTTTGAAATCATAATTGAGCTCTTTAATGGCCCAATATGCCTTATGTTCTAGTTCGAGAGGTAAGTGACATGTTTTTCCACAAACCATTTTATACGGACATACACATAGGATTTTTATATGCAGTTCTATAGGCCCATAATGCATCATCAAGTTTCTTGGACCAATTCTTTCTAGATCTATTAACAATCTTTTGCAAAATTAATTTAATCTCTCTATTACTCAGTTCTACTTGACCACTAGACTGTGGGTGTGTAATGCCCCATATGTAACACTTTCCTATAATGGCAATAAAGTTTCCTCTTTGATCCTTGTCATTATCCTTGGGGGTTCTTGTCATTTATTTTAATTGCATTGCCATATCTTTTATTATTTCTGCATCCTTGCATTGCTCATCATCATATCATCATGGCATCATAGTTTACTTTATTGTGTGCATGTGTGAGACCTTGTGATGTTGTTGTGTGTGGGTTCTAGCTAAGCCTAGCTAAACCCTACCCCTATTCTCCCTTCTTCTTCTTCTTCTTCTTCTTCTTCTTCTTCTTCTTCTTCTTCTTCTTCTTCTTCTTCTTCTTCTTCTTCTTCTTCTTCTTCTTCTTCTTCTTCTTCTTCTTCTTCTTCTTCTTCTTCTCCTTCTTTTCTTTCTCGCCTTTTTCTTTGCTCTATTATGCAAGCCACCTAGCCAAGTGCCATAGTGATTCTTTCTCCTCCTTTAAATCTTGCTCCATGCCAACAACCTCTCCACCAGATATCAACCTATTTGGAAATGATTTGGTTGGGTTTTAAAATATCAAGAGTTTGATCCATATTCAAACTCCTTTTATTTTTCTGCCTCTAAAAATGTCCAAGTCAATTTATTTAAATAGGGCATAAATCACTGAGCTTGGGGATATTTTTTCCCCTAACTCTTCTTCTTTATTTCTGTGCTTTTCTTTTTCTATTTCTGCGTGAAGAAATAAAGAAAAAGGAGAAAGCAACCAGCACAATGCACCTGGGCCTCCTCCTTCTCTCTCTCTCTCTCTCTCCCCAAGCCCATCTCCTCTCCACCCGCAGCGCAACCCATTTCAACCCACATGCCCAGCCAACAGCCGCGCCGTCGCGCGGTGGCCTTTCCGAGTGCCTGGCCCCACCTGTCTTTGGCACAGGATCGTGTCGCCGTCTTCCTCTGTCAGAAAAGCAGAGCACGCCCGCGCTCACCGTCGCGCCGTCAGTTCATGGACGTCGAGGCTGTCGCCGCCCCTTTTTAAACCCAAGCCTTGTCCTCCACTCCTCTCTAGGTTTCCTCTCCCCCCTCTCACTGTTTGGAGAGCTGAGATTCTCCATATCCGCCGCCCCCATCGACACCCGAGCGCATCTTAGAGCAGCCCCTCGTCGCCGACGAGCCCCACGTCGTCTTCAGCCTCGCCAAAGCTGTCTACCTGCTTCCACGACGTCGACTCCGTCATCTACGTCAACTATGCGGACTCGATCGCCTCCGCGTCGAGCTCTTCTTCCTCTCCTTCCTCTACGGTGGCTGTCATGGATTTAGCACGGCAGATGTCCTAGCAAAAGGACTTAGTCATGAGGCCATCGCTACGGGTTAGCTTAAAGGGGTTAAATCGGACAAAGGACACAAGGATTTTATACTAGTTCGGCCCCTTTGATGAAGGTAAAAGCCTACGTCTAGTTTCGTGTAGTACTGCTAGGGCTTTGATGACCAGGGAGCGAATCCACTTTGCCTGTGTCTCAAGCTATTGTTCTCTGTCCTGAACCGTCGCTGGGTCGTCCCTTTATATAAGAGGTGACGCCTGGTCTGGTTTACAGAGTCCCGAGGCCGGCTCATAAACACGTCCGCCTCGGTCTCTGTTCTTTCTATCTTACATCTCAAGTTACATAGTATGACGGTTTACAAATCATGGGCCCTAACACTTGGGCTCTAAACCCCTTGGGCTGCAATCTTCTACTTCATGTTCCGCTGGGCCTTTGATAAAATAATCTTGATAACGTAAACCGGCCCCTCTTGGGCGGTTTATACCTGGTAGTAATATCCCCGACATTAGGCCCCAGATTGATTTGAACCTGTTCATGTCAATCTTCAAAGTCTTGTACAGTTTTTCCTTTTTGCAGCTTCAGTATGCTTTGTAAACCAGCATGACATCATCTCCTCAGGTCACTTTAAACCGCCGTGACGCCATCCGTGCATTTAATACTTGTACCTATTTTTTTACCTTTACTCATTAAAGCTCCGAAGATCGAAGCGACAACATCGTCCATATCCGCTTTTTGGGCTCCACGATTCCCGCGCCTGCCGTTTTATCCCTTCGTCTTATAAATAGGGCCAAATGGCATCTCTTTTTACCCCTTGATTCTTCTTCCTATGTCCTCTGACGCTCGAGCTTCACCGCCGTCCGCCGAGTTCTGCGCCTCCGTCGAGCCCGGCCGCTCCATCAACCTGAATGTGTCCAGAAATTCGTCAGCGCCTTTCCGCCTCCGTTGCCTCAGATATGTTCACTTATTTCCTTCCCGTAGATCCTAGTTCTAGGGTTTCTTGCGCGTTCATAGATGAGTTCCTATTCTTCGCGGTTCTTCTCCATAGCTAGTGTCTAGCCGTAGATCTTCAAACTTTTTAGGTCAACTACCGTTAGCATGACTCCACTCCGTCATTGTAATATGTCCTTTCCAATATGATTAGTCTGGACTAAATCTGCTCAAGACCTTCACTTTTTGTGCTGAATATACTTTGAGTTAACTTTGAATTTTCCATATGCTGTAGATCCATATCTTACTACTGCTTGTGTGAAATTTTTTCCCCACACTTTAGATCTGCGCCTTACCGGCTTGTGTTTGACAGTTTAACTTTCCTTTTCAAACTTCATAATCCGGTAGACGTCATGCTTATAGCTGTTCCGGATGTTTAACTCGGTAGATACCATTAGGCCCCTGCTTAAACCGCCAGTTAGATCAGTACCTTCATAGAATATACCGGTTTAAATCTGCATAGATCATAAACCGGATCTTTATTGTATTTTCAGCCTTCCCATTTGAAAAGATGACTACTGCGGCCAAACAGTTTGTTTCCTGCAACTGGGTCCCTTCCCGGATCACTGAGGACGACTTAGAAAATATGGCCTCCATTGGCGCTATAGGCCCAAAGGATATCCTTCACTGGAGAGCCCCCGGAAAGGAGTGTCCTCCTCAGCCTAAGGAGGGAGAAATTATTGTCTTTTTCGATCACCTGGCCCGGGGTTTTAACCCCCCAGGGTCAAAGTTTTTCCGCGACGTGTTGGCAGATTTTCAGCTCCATACCCAAGGCATAGGTCCCAACTCTGTATCAAATATTTGCAACTTCCAAGTCTTCTCCAAAGCCTATCTGCAAGAGGAGCCAACAGTGGAGCTATTCCGGGACTTTTTCCATTTAAACCGTCGGACTGAGTTTCATGATGGCCCAAATACTGAACTTGGCGGAATGAGTATTCAGAAGAGGAAAGATGTTAGCTTTCCTCATGCTACTCTCCACAGCCATCCCAAGGAATGGAATCAAACTTGGTTCTACTGTGTTGACACTTCACCAGAAGGGGAAAATCCAATGCCGGGTTATCGCCCTCGCCGTCTTCTAGAGAGCCATCCTTTTCCTCAGTGCTTAAGTGCCCAGGAGCGAGCTCAGTATGCCCCTCAGCTTTCAAAGCTCAGGGCCTTCATAGCCAATGGACTGACATGAGTAGATTTCGTTCGCTGCTGGCTCTCTTGGAGCATTCTCCCATTAAGCCGGCGTTCCGGTTTAATGTGTGAGTACACTCGGAACCCCAAGGACCCTTTGCGCCACACGAATATGGTGCTATCAGAAACTGAGGTTAATGAATATGTCAAGAAATTGCTGAATATACCTCTAGAAGAATGCAGTCAGACCGGATTGGCACCCTTCCGCGTGACCAATAAACCGCCATCGGTAAAGATTCTTCTGTCCCTTTACTTTGTTTAATCCATCCATATTGCTTGGCTTAATGTGCATTTATTCCGTGTAAACATGCTAATGACCCTTTCTGGAAGAGGAAGACCCAGGACAAACCGGCGAAGCCATCTCGCAAAAAGACCCTGGCTGTGAAGAAGCACAAGAAGAAACCTGACGCTGCGTCCCGTTCAAACGCGGAGGAAGATGACCCGGCCTCTGAGGTACCACCTAGTTCTTATGACTTTTTAATCTTTCCTTTGTCTGCATTTCTATTAACAATGACTTTTCCCAGGATCCGGCTAAAGGTAGTAAAGCGGGCGATGTTGAGGTAATCTCTCTTTCCTCTGACTCAGAACCATTGCCACCCAAAGTTCGTCAAGTAGTCCGGAAGTTTCAGTTTTCTCATCCTTATACTCAACTGGATCCAAACTTTCTTTTGAAGAAATAGCAACATGAAGCTCGCCGCACCACTCGCCACAGTGGCCATGTGGTTGAATCCACCAGACTGACTCACACTTCGGTTCGAAGGCGTCATTCCGAGTTTTTACTCACTCCAACTACTCTTCATCCCAAAGCGGGTCTTATTCGTCAACCTCTTCACCCGTCTGACCCGAATTATCAGGAAACTCCTCTCTCATCCTCTGGCGAGTCAACCGCCACACAAGTCCCTGCGCTCAAGACTGTTCATGGGTAAGCTGTCTTTCACTCTATCCGGTTTATCTTTCCATTTTTGACTTGTGATTTTCATTGTACCTTTAATCTTTTCTCAGTATGCCCAAGCCTAGCAAAAAGGCAAAATTGAGTAAACCGGCAGTCGATAATACCACTTCTGGACCGGCAGACGATCCTGAACTTGCCAACCCATTGGAAGAAAATGTTGAAATTCCACATGATGATCCTTCTCCTATGGATCGAGAAGACCTTGCTGCTGCGGGGGATGACCCCATGGAGTATACCGCTGAACCGGCCAGCCCTGTTCGGACTAGCCCTGCTCGGGCTAGTCCGGCCCCTGCTAGCCCTATTCATGTCAATCCCGCTGCTGCTGATACTTCCAGGGCAACTGCTGCTTCAACTAACGATGTCGAGATTACTGGGACCGGTATTACCACCCCAGGGGAGCCTGTCGCTTTGGCCAAGCACACTGCCAAGGAGGAGTTTCTCCAAAAAGATAAGGGCAAATGGAACACCGATCCATCCAGCTATGCACAGCTTAGTGCTCAGGAACTTCATTCCGGGTACCTAAACTGGCTATACACCAGCCGTGACTATGAAGCCGGTCTGGTGAACTTAATGAAGGAACGCTATGAGGTAACTTCCTTTCCTTTGTCTTTTATTCCTGCTTGTGCCTTGTAAATGTACCTTTAGTCCATCATAGCCCCCAAGTGCCGGTTTAGCCTTGGTGAACTGGGACTTCAGTATATCAACTAGAATAACTTTGATTTGCACGTGTAGCCCCCAAGGTCCGGTTTACTCCATTGCGGGCGAACCGGGACTTTTCCTATGTTTTAGAATGATGTCAGATTAGCCCCCAAGTGCCAAGTATATAACTTGTTATGTGCTTGGGACTTGTCTGAAAAATTTCTTGCTTTCACTTCAAATGTACATTAGCCCCCAAGTGTCAAGTGCATAACTTGTTATGTGCTTGGAACTTTGATTGAATTGATTTATGAATATCTGATAGACTTTATCCTTGGCAGACTGACTTGAACCGGAGGGCCTCTGAAATAACTGAACTCCAGGATAGCCTAACCTTCCAAGAGGCTGCTTCGGTTAAAGTCAAGGGGAGCTTACCCTTGCTTTAGCTAATATGGAGAAGCTGAAGAAGGAGTTTGAAGCGGAGCGGTCAACTTGGGAAGCTGAAAAGACTACACTGGAAAAGAGAGCCAGTGATGCAGAGGCAGCTCTTAACCCGGTGACGGAGGAGCTGTCCGGGTTAAAGCATCATATAAATGACATGACATTTGCCATCTTAGGTAAGTTCTTGTTGACATAAGCTTATCCTTGCTATCTTTTACTGCTCCAGTTTAACTCATAATTTGTATGCAGGGAGGCGCGTTACTCATCTTGGGGATGATGTGCGGAAGAAACTAAAAGCTGCTTACACTTTGGTGGAGCAGCTGTATCCCGGCGCGCAAAGGGCCATTAGTGCTATCTCCCACAATAAACCGGCTCCAACCACCATCCAAGGTACTTTGGAGAAACTATCAATTTTGCCTGCCCGTATTGTCGAAGTGAAGAAGTCCTCCGCAAGGGCTGGCTCTCTAATGGCTTTAACCCGAGCCAAGGCGTGGGTTTCTGATTTTGATCCGGCGGAGGCAATGAACGACTATCCAATCATGAAGGAGGACGGATCAGCCTTCTCCAGTGATGATCTTCGTGCATGGACCAAGGATATGCGGCCTCTTGCCAGTAAACTTGCTGATGAAGCAGATTTATCTAGATACCACCCGGGCTATGATCTGGAAAACGTACGGGTGGAACGTTGATACGTCTAAAACGTATCTATAATTTCTGCTTGCTCCATGCCTCTTTTGTGTGATATTGCTATGATATTTATGCACTTCCATACACTTTTGATCATATTTGGACTAACCTATTAACTCAGTGCACCACAGTGCCAGTTCTTGTTTTCTGCTGTTTTTCTATTTCAGGTTTCCCCCATATTAAAAGTGCCCTAAAAATTCCAAGAAAAATACAGGAAAAATCAGCGTATCGGGAGCTTCCGAAAAAACCAAGGCAGGGCCAGAGGGGAGCCTGGGGGGCCCAGGCGGCCACCCGGTGCGGCCCCACCCCTGGCCGCGCCAGGGGGGCGCCTGGGGCCCTACCTCCGCCTCTGGTGCCCAACTTTGGCATATATTTACCACGCGTCCCAAAACCCTCGAAGACGGAACCCTTTTTCGCGATCTCATCTCTGTTCCGCCGCCGCCGCGCTTCCAAGATCGGGAGCACTAGGAGAACTCTTCCCGGCACCCTGCCGGAGGGGAGAACCACCACCGGGAGCTTCTCCACCACCATGGACGCTTCCCGGATGAGTTGTGAGTAGTCTCCCTTGGACCATGGGTCCATGACCAGTAGCTATGTGATGTTCTCCTCCCCTCTTTGTTCTTCATGGATTAGACCTCGTGAGCTGCCCTACATGATCGAGGCACATATGTAATCTTTATGTTGTTGCTATGTTGAGTTTGCTGGGATCCGATGGATTATGAGATTGTGTTCAGATTGTGTGTGAGTAATGTATTTGATTCACCTCTTTTATATTTATGTTCTTGAGTAATTCTTGCATGTTCTCCGTTGCTATTTATTGCTTTGGCCGAGTAGTAGGTAGTAACTCCAAGAGGGAACGTTATGCTTGATTGTGGGTTCATGCCCCTCGATGACTAGTTTGAGTGCCAGAAACATGAGTCTAGGGGATGTGCTGTTGTCACAAGGGGGAAAACAACGGTGCTTGTACTTGCGGGTGCAAGGATTGTTTACTTTACGCAAAGTTCTTTTAATGCAGTTGTATGTTGCTTTGAGTTTACACTTTGGGTGGGACTCGCAACTTAATACCAGCGAGATGTTCTGGATAGATATCTCAAGGTGGATGATTAGTAGTAGATGCAGATGGATTTTGGTCTACTTGCCTTGGCGTATCGCCCATGCTTTTGAGCCTCTACCTTTTTTTACAGCATAGTTAGCATTGGTTTGCGCACATAATCTTGTCAATTGCCCAGCTGTAATTTGTTTACCTCGCTTAGCTGTTTTATCGTCTTTTGGGAGAGAGACATCACTAGTGAACATCATGGGACCCCGGTCCATATTACCATCACTGATCACACCCGCTATTTACTTACTGTTCTTATTTACTAGTTGCAGTCATACCTATCACTATTATCTCTTGCGTTTGATCCTTTGTAAACGACAAGGGCGGAGGGATTGACAACCTCTCTGTACTCATTGGGAGCAAAGTTATTTGTATCTATGTGCAGGTCCTGTCAAGCAGAAGTTTCCGACGCTATTGACACCTTCTTGTCGACCCTCGGAGTCTCACGGGATTTGATTCTTGGTATCTTTGCCAAGGGAAATTTGCCGCTACGCTACATCTCAAACCTTCCACTTGGGGTAACCAACGAGGGGCGAGAAGCCATCAAGCAAGTTTCTGGCGCCGTTGCCGGGGACTCCACTCTTCAAGATAGGGGAGTTGCACGCTATCTTTTATCTTTGCTTTTTAGTCTTGTTAGTTTACCTTTCAGTTTTCTTTATGTCTTTTCACTAGTTTTGCTTAATGGAAAACAACAAAAATACGAGAGAGCTTTATAAGCTCTACCTTGCTTTGGGACATGATGTGTTTGAAGAGAAAATTAAAAAACCTATGGAACTTTATTATTTGCATAAAAATCATGATGGTGGTGATGTTATTAGTATGCTTTCTTTGAATATCAATATTTCTAATGACATGGAAAGCTCTAAGCTTGGGGATGACACGTTTGATGAACATGATATTTTTAGTCCCCCAACTTTTGAAGCGAAAATTTACTTTGATGATACTTTGCTTCTTATATATGATGATTACAATGATGAATATGATGTTTTCAGTCCACCTACTATTGAGGATAAAGTTTATTATGATTATGATATGCCTCCTAAATACAATGATTACCATGATGGTTATGATTGCTTTACTCTCACTATTCCTAATAAGAAAGATTTTGCTTATATGAAGAGTAATGACACTTTTATGCTTTTGGATCATGGAAATAATGCCTTATGTGATAGTTATATTGTTGACTTCATCCATGATGCCACTGAAATTTATAATGAGAGAGGGATACTTGGTTCTAAATATCTTAATAATAAGAAGTTTCCTCTCTTTATGGTGAATATTGTGAAGTTATGCTTGTTTTGCCTTCCTATGCTAGTTGCTTTGTGCTTCAATGAATTATTCTATTGCAATATTCCTATGCATAGGAAGCCTGTTAGGCTTAAATGTGTTTGGTATTTGCTCCTTGATGCTCTCTTTTGTTCTTCAACTCTTATTCCTACGAGAGCATCATTAAAGTCTTAAGCCTATCTTTATGGCTATAAAGAAAGAGCTCTAGGGAGACAACCCTTGTTATCTTTGCTTTCAGTTTGTTCTTTCAGTTTTTAGTGGTCTTGATGTTTGTTACTACTGTAGCATCATCATTGTATCTTTTCTTTTCAGCTTTCTGCCAAGTTTAGCCTCTGATTGCAAGAAAGTTCAAAAGTTGTGACGTGCAGTCCAGAAAACAGATTCTGTCCTTGGACAGAAAAATTCGTATAAAATCACCAGATCATCTTTTTGGTCTGAATGTTTTTGACAACGTGCTCTATACAATTGGCTTTCGGGCGTCTGTTCTGAGTTTTTTGATTTGAGTTGCAGAAGTGCCCCGAAAAAATTATTTACTACCTGCTGGTCTGTTTTTCACAGATTCTGTCCTGTTTTGCCTTTTCTTCGTTTTGTAATCCTTGAGCTTGCTTTTTATTTGCAAAAACCTTTTGGCAATCTTGAGAAACAGTAGCTCTTCAAGATTATCTTTATTTCCAGCAAGGAAAAATTATTTTATTATGGGTACTAACCTCGCTAATCAGATTATGATGAGTTATGTATGAAGGGAGTTTTCAAGTGTGCGAGGGAAGATGATAAAAAGATTCAGGAGGGTCAAACGCTCAAGCTTGGGGATGCCCCCGTGCACCCCCAGGAAATATTCAAGAAGACTCAAGCGTCTAAGCTTGGGGATGCCCCCGTGCATCCCCTTCTCCATCAACAATTATCAGTTCGTCTTTCGTTCCACTATATTTTAATCACTTCATGCGTTATGTGCTATGCTTGGAGCG
This sequence comes from Secale cereale, assembly GCA_902687465.1. NCBI lineage: Eukaryota > Viridiplantae > Streptophyta > Magnoliopsida > Poales > Poaceae > Secale > Secale cereale. Next base: position 639,933,896 of record LR738711.1, on the reverse strand, counting down.
TCTTGCCTTTAGTTTCCTTTTTAGTTTTCTTTAGCTTTGCTTGCTGTTCATAACGAGTTAGAACCCAGCTTTCTTTGTGTGGGAGAGAAACACGCTCCACTTCAACCTAGAACACAACATAGGATTTTCATGCTTATCTTTGCTGTGTGTGTTCTTTGTCTTTCCATAGCTACTGTCATGTTTAGCTCTTAGTTTCCATGCCTTTCTTTTTAAAGAGCTTTTGTTTAGTTGGTTGCTGAACTCTCTTGAGTTTTCATGTTTATCTTGTTAAGAGAGTTTGTCTGTTGCACTGAGTTGTGTGTCTTAACTTAAAGTAGGTAATTGAGGTTGCTATTTAATTTTAGTAGTAACTTGCAATAGTTTTGAGGTATTGCCATGAGTAATGTCTGAACTTTTGGTGTCAAGAGCTTTAGCCTATTAGTGATAGATGTCGTATTTTGGGCAATCCGTGTTTATTTTCGAAAACCTACAAAATAGTTGAGAACTTTAGCTACTAAATGGATCACTAATCTTTGGAGGGATCGAATATTAGAGCACACTCACGTACCATGGGTCGAGGATGCGCAAGGGTAACCAAACCCCCATACACTCCTCCTCGGGGTACTTGTCTCTTTGTGAACCTCCTAATTAGATTGAGAGTTGCCGATAATAAGTGCATGAGTTCTTCGGACTAATGTGAGTATTCGAAGGTTAAAACTTCCACCTAACCATATTTTTCTAGCCTCTTCGGTACCGTGCATTGCCCTTTCTCACCTCGAGAGTTGGCGCATACTTCACCGGTTCATCCCAATCCTTGGAACGATACGCTCTGTCATCATAAGCCTCATTATATCCTTCCTCAAAACAGCCACCATACCTACCTATTAAGGCATTTCCATAGCCTTTCCGAGATACATTGCATTGCAACATCCATCTTCTCATGACTTGATCTTCATGTCATACATGCTTTTTGCTTGATCGATGAGTCGCATGCTAGTTGGGCCTTGCCCTAATCATTGCTACATGATGCTCTAGTATCACTGCATATCCTGCTACACTGGCAGAGGCATACATTTGCATACATCATGATAGTTTCATTTTCTTTATGTTGAGTACTTTTGTAAAGGGTGAAAGATCTTCTATACTTTTTGTAATACATAGAGTGTTGCCCCTAAAGTGAGGAAAAGATCCCAAAGAGGACAAAATCAAAAGATCCCAAAGAGGACAAAATCAAAAGATCCCAAAGAGGACAAATGAGAGATAAAGAGAAAGAGCCATTGAGGCCACAAAAAAATAAAAAAAAGAGAAAAAAAAAGAGAAAAAAGAGAAAAAGAAATAAAAAGAGAGAAGGGGGCACACTACTATTTCTTTTGAGAGATCCACACTCGTACTCCATCTTATACCTTGTGCTCCATAGAGATTATCATTCATGCATATAGCTATGTGGGGACCTTTACACTATAGAACTTGGCTTGTATATTCCAATGACGAGCCTCCTCAAAAGAGCTCTAGGTCTTCTTGAGCAAGCAAGTTGGATGCACCCCCACTAGTTCCATTGGAGAGCTTACCTTAGCTCATATGTGCATCTGTTGCATGGCAATCCCTACTCCTCACATCATATCTATCATTTGGCTTTCTCTCGCCGATGATTGTCCTCATTGATGTGAGCCTTTCACACCCTTTTTTTCTTCCCCCTCTATCATTTTTCTCTCTTTGCCATCCTAAGTGTCGACTTTCTTGCTTACGCTCATCCATTGCATGAGTTCTCAAAATATCGAAAGGGAGTGGATCATTTTGACTTGTACCTGGCTGACGGTCTGGGGATGAGTCAAGATAAGATTCCAAAGAAGACCAAGTGTGAAACTTTAGTAGATTAAGTTCTTAACAATACAAAAACTATGTTTTACTCTCTCATATATCCCCATCCCCTTTCTTGCACGCAAACACCATTTGGAGACATTCGAGTCACGGACGGCGAGAGCTCTTGCACCTTTATGTTCTTATGTTACTTGTTACAATACTAATATAGACTCTTGCTTGTTATGACTTGAATTGAATTACATGCCTTGATTACTTTACTTCAAAGTTCTTATATGGTTGATAGCATGTCACCACAGAAATTATGCTTGTTATCATTTACCTACTCAAGGACGAGCATGAATTAAGCTTGGGGATGTTGATACGTCCAAAACATATCTATAATTTCTGCTTGCTCCATGCCTCTTTTGCGTGATATTGCTATGATATTTATGCACTTCCATACACTTTTGATCATATTTGGACTAACCTATTAACTCAGTGCACCACAGTGCCAGTTCTTGTTTTCTGCTGTTTTTCTATTTCAGGTTTCCCCCATATTAAAAGTGCCCTAAAAATTCCGGGAAAAATACAGGAAAAATCAGCGTATCGGGAGCTTTCGGAAAAACCAAGGCAGGGCTAGAGGGGAGCCTGGGGGGGCCCAGGCAGCCACCCGGCGCGGCCCCACCCCTAGCCGCGCCAGGGGGGCGCCTGGGCCCCACCTCCGCCTCTGGTGCCCCCCCTTTGGCATATATTTACCACGCGTCCCGAAACCCTCGAGGACGGAACCCTTTTTCGCGATCTCATCTCTGTTCCACCGCCGCCGCGCTTCCAAGATCGGGAGCACTAGGAGAACTCTTCCCGGCACCCTGCCGGAGGGGAGAACCACCAGCGGGAGCTTCTCCACCACCATGGACGCTTCCCGGATGAGTTGTGAGTAGTCTCCCTTGGACCATGGGTCCATGACCAGTAGCTATGTGATGTTCTCCTCCCCTCTTTGTTCTTCATGGATTAGACCTCGTGAGCTGCCCTACATGATCGAGGCACATATGTAATCTTTATGTTGTTGCTATGTTGAGTTTGCTGGGATTCGATGGATTATGAGATTATGTTCAGATTGTGTGTGAGTAATATATTTGATTCACCTCTTTTATATTTATGTTCTTGAGTAATTCTTGCATGTTCTCCGTTGCTATTTATTGCTTTGGCCGAGTAGTAGGTAGTAACTCCAAGAGGGAAAGTTATGCTTGATTGTGGGTTCATGCCCCTCGATGACTAGTTTGAGTGACAGAAACATGAGTCTAGGGGATGTGATGTTGCCACAAGGGGGAAAACAACGGTGCTTGTACTTGCGGGTGCAAGGATTGTTTACTTTACGCAAAGTTCTTTTAATGCAGTTGTCTATTGCTTTGAGTTTACACTTTGGGTGGGACTCGCAACTTAATACCAGCGAGATGTTCTGGATAGATATCTCAAGGTGGATGATTAGTAGTAGATGCAGATGGATTTCGGTCTACTTGCCTTGTCGTACCGCCCATGCTTTTGAGCCTCTACCTTTCTTTACAACATAGTTAGCATTGGTTTGCGCACATAATCCTGTCAATTGCCCAGCTGTAATTTGTTTACCTCGCTTAGTTGTTTTATCGTCTTTTGGGAGAGAGACATCACTAGTGAACATCATGGGACCCCGGTCCATATTACCATCACTAATCACACCCGCTATTTACTTCATGTTCTTATTTACTAGTTGCAGTCATACCTATCACTATTATCTTTTGCGTTTGATCCTTTGTAAACGACAAGGCCGGAGGGATTGACAACCTCTCTGTACTCGTTGGGAGCAAAGTTATTTGTATCTGTGTGCAGGTCCTGTCAAGCAGAAGTTTCTGACGCTATTGACACCTTCTTGTCGACCCTCGGAGTCTCACGGGATTCGATCCTTGGTATCTTTGCCAAGGGAAATTTGCCGTTACGCTACATCTCAAACCTTCCACTTGGGGTAACCAACGAGGGGCGAGAAGCCATCAAACGTCCATCCTATGATATTGAGAATCTTATTCCACCCGTCCGTAAGCACACCTTCGCTCCTGACATTGATCCGTCAGAACTTATAAATGACGAAGTTTATTTCCGAGCCCTTGCCAAGATTGACTGGAGCACCACTGATTTCCAACAGCTAGAAGAAGTCACCGAAGACCCGGAGCAGGCTGACCCTCAATCGTCACGACGGGCTGATGCGGAATCGTGAACCAGCTCCGGTTTACCTTTATGCCTTGAGCACTTATGAGGAAAGTGATATTCTTTTGGGCCTTTGAGTGCCTTGTAATAGAATAGTTGAGAAACTGTCTTTGTCCCACACTATCTTATGTGATATTGCTTTGATTGGCAGCCTCTGAAATACATCCTGCTTTCAATGCTTTTGCCGGTTTATGATACCTGTTTCTGTACAAAACAAAGTTCAAAGTGTCCTGGCGGTTTACCGCCGGACGGGTCATATTACCCAAACACATGATCTAAGTTAATGACCTGAACTGTGTATAAAACATGAACATGTATCATACCTGCGGTTAAGTGTATCTGAATAAACCTTAATCCGGCAGGAACAATCCAAGGTGTAAGTGCTAATGACTCCCTTGGTTACTTGTCGGCTCGTCATAAAGGCTGAACCGGGTTACAATGAACTCCGGTTTAGCTATAGTGTAGTGCTAGTGTTTATAACCTAGACTATAACTCTGTAAACACAGATGTATTGGCAACTTTGTAGTTATCCGCTCCTTCAATCAATGGACTTGGTTGAAAAACCAATGACCTTGAAGATAAAAATTTGAGAAAACATAAAAAAAGAAAAATAAACTTTTTGTGCAAATAAAACCATGTAGTCGAGGCTTTTTATGAGCTGCCAGGCTCCAAATTCGAGGCTTTTTATGAGCTGTTAGGCTACTGTCATTAACCATTTTTGCAAAGCCTGTTAAGATAGTCCGCAATCCTTAACCAAATCATCAATGTCAAATGCTACCAATGTTCAAAATCTCGTAAAGATTTCACTTGTGTAATCACTTGATGATAGTCAATTTAACGTTACCAAGTTCAGGGTCCATAAGGATTGACTTGTGTGTACGTTCGACGGGTCGTACCAGGTTTACCTGGGCGGCGTGACTTACTTGATGCAGGCAGGTTAATCCGGGGTTTTATGTGTATACACCAAGCTTCCAAGCCGTGTTCACTACAAGATTTTTCAACTCGCTGATGACTTGCATCAGGAGCCCCCAGGTAGCGTTTGAGCATTGCTCGTCGGGCCTATGTTTGAGTTGTGCTAGGCATCAAACTCTCTTTTGCCCCTCATCATCATGTGGAAATTGCCGAAGCAACCAGAGCTGTGCTCTTATGATGGTCTCGATGTGGCCGTCGGTTTAAGAGGCCATAGGAAACTTCCTTGCCCACGGAAGCCCCCATGTGATACTCTTATGAACAAAAAGACGGCTGATACCTCAATTTATTGAAGGCGCCGGTTTAAGAGGCCATAGGAACTCCCTTGCATACAAAAGCCCCCATGTGATACTCTTATGAAACAGACGACTGATACCCCGGTTTACCGGGGGCACTGATTTATTATATTGATCATAATATATACATTGTAAAGATATGTACATAAAGCGGAGCCTATGGCTCAAGTATAGTAAGGTCGAAGAAGAGCAATGTTCCACGGCCGCTTGATCTCCTTCTCCGCCGTACGTGAGTCCTTATGTTCTCGAACGTCGACGAGGTAGTATGATATGTTGTGGAGGTTCTTGCTGACCACAAAGGGTCCTTCCCAAGGGGGGGATAGCTTGTGCATGTCCGTCTGGTCTTGGATGAGCCGGAGCACCAGATCTCCTTCTTGAAACATCCTGGTTTTAACCCGGCGACTGTGGTACCGGCGCAGGTCTTGCTGATAAATTGCCGATCGAGCTGCCGCTGCGTCCCGTTCTTCATCCAGCTGGTCCAACGCATCTTGCCTTGCCTTTTCATTATCCGTTTCAACATAAGCCGCCACCCACGGTGAGTCATGACGGATATCACTAGGGAGGACCGCTTCAGCTCCATATACCATGAAGAAAGGCGTGTACCCTGTAGACATGTTAGGTGTAGTATTGATGCTCCATAGCACAGAAGGTAATTCCTCCACCCAATAACCCGGTGTTCTCTGCAAAGGAACCACAAGCCAGGGCTTGATGCCTCTCAAGATCTCTTGATTGGCTCTTTCAGCTTGGCCATTAGACTGAGGGTGAGCTACTGATGATACATCAAGACGGATGTGCTCTCGCTGACAGAAATCTTCCATAGCCCCCTTGGATAGATTGGTGCCATTATCAGTTATAATGCTGTGTGGAAAGCCAAACCGGAAAATCACCTTTTTGATGAACTGAACCGCCGTCGCTGCATCACACTTACTGACAGGCTCCGCTTAAACCCATTTGGTAAATTTGTCCACGGCCACCAAAAGGTGGGTTTTCTTATCTTGGGATCTCTTGAAAGGTCCCACCATATCAAGCCCCCAGGTCGCAAACGACCAAGTAATCGGGATCATCCTCAACTCATGCGCCGGTATATGAGCACGCCGTGAAAATTTCTGGCAAGCATCACATTTTCTGACTAAGTCCTCTGCGTCAGCATGGGCCGTTAACCAGTAGAACCCATGACGAAAAGCTTTAGCCACCAAAGATTTTGAACTGGCGTGATGACCACAATCCCCTTCATGAATCTCTCTAAGAATATCACAGCCTTCTTCTGGTGACACACATCGCTGAAACGCTCCAGAAACGATGCGATGATGAAGTTCTCCATTGACAATAGTCATTGACTTAGACCGTCGGATTATCTGCCGAGCCAAGACTTTGTCCTCTGGTAGCTCACCTCGGTTCATGTATGCCAGGTAAGGAAGCGTCCAATCCGGAATGACATGAAGTGCTGCGACCAATTGTGACTCCGGATGAGGAACATCCAAGTCCTCCTCTGAAGGTAACTACACCGACGGATTATGCAACTCATCCAAGAAGGTATTAGGTGGAACCGGTTTACGCTGGGAACCCAGCCAGCTTAACGCATCGGCTGCTTCATTCTTTCGCCGGTCTATATGATCTACCTGATAACCCTTGAAGTGTCCAGCGACAACATCCACCTCTCGTCGGTATGCTGCCATGAGCGGATCCTTGGAGTCCCACTTGCCAGATACTTGCTGTGCCACCAGATCTGAATCGCCAAAGCACTTAACCCGGCTTAAGTTCATATCCTTGGCCATCCACAGACCGTGGAGGAGAGCTTCATACTCAGCAGCATTGTTAGTGCAAGGGAACATTAAACGGAGGACATAGCAGAACTTATCACCTCGTGGGGAAGTTAATACAACTCCAGCCCCTGAGCCCTCCAATTGCCTTGAACCGTCGAAGTGAATAGTCCAATATGTGTGATCTGGCTTTTCCTCAGGTGCTTGCAACTCTGTCCAATCGTTGATGAAATCCACCAATGCCTGGGACTTTATCAGTACGAGGCACATACTTTAATCCATGTAGGCTAAGTTCAATGACCCACTTTGCAACTCGACTAGTAGCTTATCTGTTCTAGATTATATCCCCCAACGGAGCTGAACTGACAACAGTGATTGGATGGCCTTGAAAGTAGTGTTTTAACTTCTGGTTTGCCATGAAAACTCCATATACCAGCTTTTGCCAATGTTGGTACCTCTGTTTTGATTCAATGAGCACCTCACTGATGTAGTAAACCAGGCGCTGAACCGGATATTCTTTGCCTGCCTCCTTGCGCTCTACCACAATGGCAACGCTTACTGCACGGGCATTAGTAGCCACGTATAACAACATCGGCTCATTGTCAACTGGGGCAGCAAGGACTGGTGGTTCTGCCAATTGCCTCTTCAGTTCCTCAAACACAGCATCAGCAGCATCACTCCAGACGAAGCGATCTGTCTTTTTCATCATCTGATAAAGCGGGATAGCCTTCTCCCCCAAACGGCTGATAAACCGGCGGAGTGCCGCAATACGGCCCGCCACGCGTTGGACATCGTTGATGCACGCCGGTTTAGCCAGGGATGTAATCGCCTTGATCTTCTCCGGATTAGCTTTGACTCCCCTGTTCGATACTAAGAACCCCAAGAGCTTGCCTGCCGGAACACCAAAAACGCACTTCTCCGGATTGAGCATCATTTTATAGACCCACAGATTGTCGAAGGTTTCTTTCAAAACTGCTATCAGCGTCTCCTCCTTTCTGGACTTCACCACAATGTCATCCACATATGCATGAACATTCCGCGCAATCTGCCCATGAAGGCAATTCTGCACACAACGTTGGTAGGTTGCGTGGGCACTCTTAAGCCCAAACGGCATAGATACATAGCAGAAGGCTCCGAGTTATGAAGGCCGTCTTCTCCCGGTCCTTAACTGCCATTTTGATATGATGATAACCAGAGTATGCATCCAAAAAACTTATCCGCTCACATCCTGTCGTAGCATCAATGATCTGATCAATATGGGGGAGAGCAAAGGGATCAGTTGGGAAAGCCTTGTTCAGATCTGTGTAATCAACACACATTCACCAAGTGCCATTTTTCTTAAGTACTAGCATCGGATTAGCCAACCACTCCGGATGAAACACCTCAATTATAAAGCCTGCGGCCAAGAGCCTAGCCGCATCTTCTCCAATAGCCTTGCTCCTCTCTTCATTGAAGCGACGCATATACTGCTTGACCGGTTTAAACTTAGGATCAATATTAAGACTTTGCTCAGCGAGTTCCCTCGGTACACCTGGCATGTCAGAAGGCTTCCATGCAAAGATGTCCCTGTTCTCACGGATGAACTCGATGAGCGTGCTTTCCTATTTCGGATCTAGGTTAGCACTAATAGTGAACTGCTTGGATGAATCACCAGGAACAAAGTCCACCTGCTTAGTCTCTTCAGCTGATTTGAACTTCAATGCCGGATCATGCTCTGTGGTTGGTTTCTTTAGCGGAGACATATGTGCCGGATCAACATTGTCTTTATAGAACTTCAGCTCCTCAGTTGCACAAACCGCTTCGGCATAAGCTGCATCACCTTCCTCGCACTCCAATGCAATTTCGCGGCTCCCATGGACCGTAATAGTTCCCTTGTGGCCTGGCATCTTGAGCTGTAGATAAACATAACACGGCCTAGCCATGAACTTGGCATAAACCGGCCGCCCAAACAAAGCATGGTATGGGCTCTTGATCTTTACCACCTCAAAGGTTACAGTCTCTGACCTAGAGTCATGCTCATCTGCAAAGGTAACTTCTAGATCGACCTTGCCAACTGGATAGGCCGACTTACCGGGCACCACCCCATGAAACACCGTATTGGACTATCGAAGCTTTTTATCTGTTAGCCCCATACGCCGGAAAGTCTCATAATACAGGATGTTGATGCTTCTGCCTCCATCCATAAGCACTTTGGTGAACTTATAGCCACCCACCTGAGGTGCTACCACTAGAGCCAGCTGACCCGGATTGTCAACCCGGGGCGGATGATCCTCTCTGCTCCACACAAAGGGCTGTTCCGACCAACACAGGAAACGTGGCACCGCCGGTTCAACAGAATGTACTGCCCTCTTTAGAACTTTCTGGTCACGTTTGCACAAGCTCGTGGTGAAGACATGATACTGCCCACTGCTCGGCTCCTTCGGATTATTCTGATATCCGGATTGCTGCTGCTGTTGACGCTATTGATTTCCCTGATTGTTATATCCACCCTGACCATGTTGTTGGTTATGCTGATTGTGCCCATTGTGATTGCCGTTATTACCTTGATATCCTGAACCAGATCCCCCACCTTGATAACCCAGACCTTGGATGCGAAGGCCTGGTCCGCC